>LPNX010290764.1:41265-107452 GCA_001517045.1 Pseudotsuga menziesii
CAGGGTTCGTCAAAAGTATGCAGTGTGGGTACTTGTTGGATGCAGAATCAAATTTCGCATCCAACGAGCTCTCCTGATCGAAATTTGAGTAAAAACACAATGAGATATGTCGAAAATACGAACACAAAAAGTAGTTTTTTTTAATGACAAATATGCCAATTCAACCATTATGGTTGACTTATTTTATTGAAATTCTATTGGTTCTTGAATTCCAACTCACAAAAACTTATTTTGGCACATTTTCTTATAAGGCCCATTTTAGACCCCAAATTTCCTCTAATGGGACCAATATCTGCACATGCACACAAGGATATCACAAGGACCAATATCTGCACATGCACATGCACACGTTGGTAACTTGCTACTAGTAAGCTAAAAGTACTCTATATATGAATGTAAGCACATAATACATCATGTATACACACCATCTGGTCCCTGGGCTTGTCCTGGAGGTGAGGGCATCTCCAGGTCCCCCTGGTAGTCCATCTCTGCATATGGGTAGTCCTCAATAGCTACCAAGAGTTGTCTTCACTGATCTAGCAGCTCTTGAATGAAGAAGCGGCCCACTATGCCTCCTCCCTCATGCACCATCATCTCACAACACCTATGCATATGAGGCTCTCGAGGCCTACCATCCTGCAATGCTACATGCGGTTGGAGGGTCGGCACTCTCTCAAAGAAGAAAGAGCATAGGAATGAAGAAAAGAAGAAGTCCCCACCAATTGCCTTGGCATGGTTCAGGGCACACCGAACTATGAAAAAGTACATTTGGGTCCATCCAAAATATGTTCCCCCATAGCACTCTCCACCATTTGGAGCTTCCCCCCAGATACCTTATTGTCATTCCCAGACAAACGCAAGATCCACAGTACCATCATTGTAACTGCTTGAGTCGAAAGACTCTCAATGTCACACATCAATATATATGAGCCCTATACATGAGCAAAGGCATAATGGTTCCTCTTGTAGAACTCCTCTAGAGTCTCCCTATGCGAGAGCCACTGGTGCCATATCACCAATCACTCCCAGCATCGAGAGCCCAGTCAGGAAGTAAACATCTCACAGTGTAATATCAACATGCTTCCCCTATATGATAAAGCACTCCCCATGAACATCCCAAAAACCCACCAAAGTCTCAAGTAACAGTCACAGGCTCTTCATCAAAGGCACTTGCATGAACTTGAGAATCCCACTATGGGCGAGCACATCCTATGTGCCTGCATTTCAAAGAGCATCTCTCCGTAGCTGTTTGCAATCCCGCTCTCGCCATGAAGGTGGAGCCATCTTGCACAATCACCAAACCCCTGTTAGCCACAACTATCAGTGAAAACTCACCCCTAGGACTAAGTCACTTTGTTTGAGCCAGAATCATCAACCAAGTCGCCCCATCTAGCTAAACAGGTGCAATCCAGTCACTCCTCTTGTCCATACAGATGCAACCCCAAGTCGCTTGTTTCTCCTCCACATAGGAGACCTAATCGCTTTTGTGAGGATGAAAAGAGCGATCTAGTTGCCTCTTTGGCCTAGAAATGAGAGAGTCGGATCGAAGAATCCCTAGAAGGGAAGCCTAGTCCCCTAGGTGAGAAAACTAGAAAACCAAACCACTGAAAAATATGAGTTTTGCAAATTCTCTTACCTACAAGTCGCGGCTTGGAAAATCACCAGTCGAAATAGAAGAAATCAGCAAAATAAGTTTTGGGGTCCTCCTTTCCAACTTAGCACTGAACAGTAACAATGACACTTTTCATGTGGTCCCCCGTGTTTATAGGCCTCATTAGGTCTATTTTCCTTCTGAGCACTACAACGCCATCCATAGTCCGCTTGGGATGTCGTTCACACCCTTGGTTTCAGTTTTCTTCCCTATGTCTTTTAATGAGACCATTGTCTCATGTTTAATACTTGATTTTCCATACCATTTCCCAGAAGTTGCATCGTTTTGCATGCCTTTGGAATATGACTATATTTGGACTTATACTTGTCACCCTCTCATTTGAGTATTTAGTATGTTGTCTAATTCGTCCACCCCAATTTGGTATGGGATGTTTTACACATGATTTTCTAGAAATTTTCCCAGAAGTCACCTCGATTTGCATGCCTTTTTGCAAACCTTCCTGTGCATGCACTAGCATGTTCAAGAGCCATCCACTCCATCCATACTGCATGCTTGGCCACCTTTGACCACCTTTCACTGTCCCACCACGGGGCACCATTAGTGCCCCCTGACTCGGTTTACCACAACAAAGTTTCTATTAAGATTTTTTATGACTCCTAAACGAATGAAAAGATCGTCGAGGGCACTTGCTTCTGTTCCTTCTCGTTAAAGTATTGGAAAGGGCATCTACATAGTCTCATTTATCTCCTTTTTTGGACTATAGACTACCATATGAAAAGGACCACCTTGGCACACTCAAGCCAGGATTGTTTCCCTCTGCATCCTTTCATGCTTTCTTAGGAATTGGGACCAAACTCTATGAAAAATATCATCATGGGTTGTCTTTAATATCTTTTCCAGCCTTCTCATCAAGAAAATATTGTCAAGAAAACTTGGTTTCGTTCATGCTCATAAAATTATTTGAATGATCGTCCAGTCAGTACAGGTTTAACCTTTTCCATCCTGATTGGACTACCAATGGTAAAGAAGTCTCCCATCCCCTTAAAAGGATGGGAGAGCTCTCCTATGTACACTTTTATCCTTTTTTCGGAATAGGAGACTATCAACAAAAAAGAGTCCCCATTGCAGTCTTCTTCATGCTTTCAGACTCTCTAAAATTGAAAGCACCATTGATCTTTTACTTTCTCAGGCTAGCTAAAAATCCACGAGATCGTGCCACAATTGTGTCTTTAGGTAGCACCCCATATTCTGAAATGAGTCTTCCTTGGATCCCATGAATATCAAAAGTATTATCTACCTCCCCCCCCCCCAAGTATTTCCCATCCGCAGTTACATTGTTGGTATAACAACCATGATCCCTCTCCCATCAGTATGGTTCACTTGCTACTAGGTCAGCCCTGCCGTCATACTCTGAAAAATGGAATTGTGAGCCCCTCATACTCTCCCTACCCCTATTCCTCATTCAGTGTGTCAGTCCCTGGATTTCCCCACATTTTTGGTTATTCCCGTCATGCTTCTGGTCAAGGAAACATCATTTCCTTGGTCAGTTCCAGGTCTCCCTCTGTCGATGACAACACATCTATTCCAGAGGATAGACCTAGAGGTCCCTGTATCCTAGGTTCATTAAACTCATTGATGAGTTTTTTGGACCACTTGAGAGGAGTCCTTAGTGCCTCTCGGTATGGTTGCATCTCATGTGCTCAACTTCATCTACATCATCACGCCATTGAGATTCGTACAGGGTATTGGTCCATGTAGTATTTGGTCAAATACCCCATTTTTCCCTCGACTCTAACACATTGGTGAGTCTATTAAGGGACCCAAATAGGTTCATATCCCTTGTTATTTCAGGGTTGCGTTGGAGACAATAGTCAGAAGCCCCAGAGAAGTGATTCTGTATAGATTCATGTTTGATGTGGCGTATTGTACCATAAAGACTTTGATTCTCCATTCATAAGTCCCTATAGTTATGTAACTTTTCAGATCCAGCAAATCATCAGTTGTGAAGATGTAGCATTCCATGAGAATGTTGTGGGCCCGATGTATCAATTCTTCAAATCAGTATTGTACCTAGCCTCTCATTAAGGCCCAATTATGTAACAACGGTTGTATATGATCAGCTCTTTCATTTTGGAGCCTTGATCTCATTATTATTTTGACATTGTTACGAGCATGGGTATGCCTGCCTCATCCATATTCATGTCACATATTATTTGTATCTCACCCATTGATGGGAACCAACATTAATACAAAACCAAACACCACCATGTCTCGAACAAGGAAGCACTGCTTCTTCACAGGTCTCTCCACTATCCCCAAGGTCCAATGATTTCCGTCGACCATACAATGAGCTCCTACCCTTAAACATTAGGGGGCAATATGTTAACGCAAAAATTTTCTCATATAACCTACACCACACACAGACATCCATTTCCTAACCCATTTTACCTCCACACCCATGTTTAACCTATGTTTTTCTCTCAAAAACTCAAAAATAAAAAAAGGGGCTTAAAAACACACAAAAGAGCCAAAATAGCTCACAAGGGAGCAAAAATCTCACAAAGGGGCTAAAAACCCTAAAAGAGAGAAAAAAGCTATAAATAGAGGGGTGGAGGTCCCCATCACACATGACTCTTCCTTCCTGTCGTTATTATACTTGCATGAGTACCTTGAGAGACCATTACTCTCAAGCTACTCATCCCCACCACTACATTTCCCCATTTCCTCATTCCCTTGTGTGTTGAGTCAACCTCCACACTATCCTAGCCTATGGAGAGCCATTTTTCTGATTTTGGGTATGGTGGCCCCCTTTTAAACCAGATCGGAAGGTATATTGTCTCATCATTGCTTTTTCAGTTTGTATTTTGTAGATGTTTATTTCATTTTGCTTCTAACAATTTGTTTTAGCTCATTTTCCATTTGTAGACTCTACCCTTCCATCCCTTTGATGGAAGGAAGGCGCATTAGCACGTGGCCAGGGTTTTTACCTAACCACATGGACCCTAGAAATGCACCATAGACGAACCTTCCTCCATAACAAACATCTTTGGTGTGATTCCAAGCTTCAGGGAAATACTATCAATTTTTCTATGCATCAAGTGATTGTCATGGTAGTACTCCTGTCGCAACGCTTTTTCTCCGTCCATCAGGACATGTGATACCATTTCCTTTGTGACCCAATGGGTAGTGAAAATATGATCATAGGCAGAGAGTCTCCCAGTTGTGGTACGAGGATCACTAACCCATTCTTCCACCTTTGCCTTGATGGTTTTCATATCCATGGCCTACACTCAATTCCACAAGTCTCGCTCAACCCTCTGAATTTCCTCTCGAATTATTGGAGGTATACGCTCACAAAAGAAGCGAGTTTCTTACCTGACTCTATGCATTTCATGGGATGGCTTATTCTTTCCTCCATCACCATTCTTTCTACCCCCTGCGCTTGTCTCTTGGGATCCATCAAGAAAGGGGATTTATGTTCCAACTGATATCCTACCCACTCTCATTTTCTCATAGCAACCCACCTTGAGAAGAAAAGAAGTAGAATGCAAGGAGGGAGAGCATATGTTGAATATATAGTCATGGTACTCATCCAAATTCAGTTAACTGGAATAATTCATCTATACTTGCTATTTATTGACATGGGCCACCATATCTATCTACTTTCCCCCATAGTTTGTCGTACCTTTCCCTATAGGGGTTCAGCCTGGCTGCAATCTTTCCTCATTAATGGAAATGGATGGGAATTCCTAAGTACTCATATCCCGACGAGATGTGGAGGTAGCGGCGTTGAAACATGATGAAGGGAGATAATGATTCCTGGAGATGGAAGAGGGAGACGCATGTACCTTAGATAAGTGACCCGACACTTGCCTCGTGTGTCCCATCATATCCAGGGAAAGCTTAAGGTCCTGGGCCTCCAAGTGGGAGCATTGAAGATGCCACTCATTGCCCCCCTCCTTAGGAAGTTGGCTTACCATGATTCATTCTCCATGCCTTTGGCCGATGTTGGCCATCAAATATTCCACCTTATTCCTATACCATTTGACGTGGGAGAAGGACCAAGCATGGAATCCTCTGATGAGATTATCTCATCTCTCCACCCGATACGTCATACACCAGCTATCCACCACTTTGGAAACAATTTTTCCACCTTGAAGCCTTTTGGCCATCTGGATGATGATATGAGAGTCACCTTCGATTATTAGAGGTTCCCATCGATTACTCAAGGAAATGTGGATGCCTTGAAGTAATCCCTCTAGATTTGATTCATTGTTGGTGTCCTGTCCTAAATTCCCATGAAAGAGTTGGATAACATTGACATCAGTGATCTGACTAACTCCTCCATACCCAGCAGAACCTAGGTTCCCTTTAGAAGCACCATCGAAATTTAACTTGAAGTGACCGCTTGGGGGTGGGAACCATGTACTCAGACTAGCTAGGAGCACTCTCTTTACCTTAAAATTTTTCCATCCCTATGGGGACCAATCCATTCCCCATTAGTTCCATCTGCCAATCTTTCTCGTTCCATTGGATGATTTGATAGTCTCCTGAATATGTTTATTAACTTGGTTCCAAATTGTTTGAAGACTGTTTTTCTTTCCTTCAAAAACTCGACCATTTATTTCCTTCCAAATTTCCCACATCAAATTTCCAGGAAACATGAGCCATATTTTACGAATAACCAGGTTTTTGTAAGCCTCCTTACCCCAAGCTTTTATCGTTTGGTGAGGTTGGCCTCTCACACAATCTGTCCTTCTAAAAATTGCAGCTCTTGAGTCCCATAAGGAGGATGTCATTGAGCATGAGTCTAGGAGATGATTCATAGTTCCCTCCTCATGTTCACATAGGGCACACCAGAATGGGCCATTCATTAAATTTTCTCTTGTCAAGATTCATCTGTGAGCGACCAACCAGATATAGGTAGCAATTTTGGGTGAAGGATTAAAGTGCCAAATCGTAGTCCATATATCCCTATGTTGTATTTATCCCTGGTTGAACATAATATTATAAGCCTCTCTTTTGTTATAAGTTCCTTTAGATTGATATTCCTATCTCAATTTATTGGTTCCTCTTTGGATACGAATGCAACGTTCCTGAAGAGACTTCATAATATCGTGGATGTCTTCAATTGGGAATATTTGGTTCCACCATTCCTATGGGTTCCATTCATAGAATTCCTCATTGTCCTTCTTTTCTCTCCATAATTAATGGAGTTTAGTTAGCCCAGTTCCTTGGTTCTTGTCCAACTAGCTTGGATATCAATATGATAAATGATCTTTGGCATTTGCTGCCAAGAATCGTTCCAAAAATTGGCATCATGTCCTTCCCTTATTTCCCAAAAGCTATGATCTTGTATTATCATTATGTTTATATGAGAATAATTCCATATATGGGATCCTTTCCTGCCTTCCTTAAATCTTATAAGATCTTGTTTTGTTTTTCCTTAAGCATACTTACTATGCCATAATATTTCTCATGGATCTTCTTCATATGACACCCAGTGCCACAAAATTTTCACTCCTAGGACTTAACTGTTTTTATACAGGTCTCTCAATTCCAGACCACCTTGAGCCTTTGATTTACAAACTGTGCCCCAACTCGCCAAATCCCATCTATGTTTGTCCTGATTGCCTCCCCACAAGAATTCTCTTTGAATTTCCCTAATCTATTTTAGAACCGAGTTTGGAGCAGCCAGGGTAGAAAAGAGGTATACATGCATAGATTGAAGTATTGCTTTCACTAAAATGACTATGCTAGCTAGGTTGAGAGGTCTAAAATCCCAACTATCCAATTTTCTTCTCATTCATTCTAGTAAATATTCCCAAGAGACTTTCCTGATCACCCTTTCAACAAGCGGTGCACCAAGATATATGGATAGAAGGGAACTTCCATGGAAACCTAGGACACACAGAATATTCTACTAATTAATCCTTGGGGTGTTAAAAAATAAGAATCGAGACTTTGTGCTATATAATTCTAGACCGGATGCTCTTGAAAAGGTGTTCAGGAATTTCTTCAGAACCCGCACCTATTGAACTGATGAGTGTCCCAAAGCATTGTATCATCCACAAATTTTTGTTGGGATATGGTAACATAACCAATGTGGAGTTTCAGTCCCCTGAGCTCCCTATTTGCAATCTTATCTTTGATGACCCTACTCAACCCTTCCGCCATAAGGATAAACAGGAAGGGGGATAGAGGATCCCCTTTTCTGATACCTCTCTAAGGTTTAAAATTTTTGTTAGGGGCTCCATTTAAATTAATAGAGAAGAAAGAAGTAGAAGTATTCATTTTCCATTGAACCCACTACTAGTGGAAACCATAATCCTCAAGCATTTCTTTCATAAATTGCCAACTTAATTTATCATAGGATTTTGAGATATCAAGATTCACCAACATACCTGTTTTTTTCTAACTTTCTTAGAGTGGATTACCTCATGGACTAAAATTATTCCATCCAAAATCTAGCATCCTTCCACAAACCCTGATTGTTCTTGGGATACCAAATCCTAAAGGATAGGATTTAATTTATTAGACAACACCTTTATTACAATTTTGTAACTAACATTGCATAGAGCTATAGTTCTGAACTTACGAGGAGAGTCAGCCCCATCCTCCTTGGGGATGAGAGTTAGAAAGGTGGAATTGAAAGATTTTAGAACTCCTTTATCCCTCCTAGAGTCCTCCACGATTTTCCATACTCCATATTTGATTAAATCCCAGAAATTGGTTGTGAAACCATCAAGTCCCAGCGATTTTCCATCTGCCATTTTATTGACAATGTCGCTCACTTCCTGGAGTTCCACAGGTTTCAACATAACTTCATTTTGGTTTGTCGTAACCTGCCTTGGGATGTGTCTAGTAATCTTTCTAATGTCTTCAGATCTATCTAACCGATCTTCCTTCGTGATGGTTCCAAAGTGTTGAACTAGTTCTATTTCCATGTCTTCCCTCATCTTGATGTACTTCCCATTACCTTTTTTTAACTTCATTAGTTTTTCCCTCTGATGATTCTAGACCACTATGTGGTGAAAGAATTTTGTATTCTCTCCCCTTCCTGCAACCATTGATTCCTATATTTTTGTTTCCAATATGTTTCCTTCTGTTGTTCCTGAGCTCTAAGTTGGTCCAGGAGGACCTGTTCTCTGTGTTTCAAGTCATCAGTGTACCCATTGTCCATGCCTTCCCTTTGAAGCTCTTCTAGTTTGTCCTTGAGAAGCTTCTTTTCTTGGTATATGTTCCCAAATTCCTACTTATTCCAAGTACGAAGTTTTTCCTTTAACTTTCCCAGCTTTTACTGGAATTGGTACATCAAAGTTCCCCTAATCGGTTCCATCTCTTCCCACCATTTACCGATAAGTTCCTTGAAATTCCTGTGTTCAAGACATAATTGTTCAAATTGGAAAGGGATCCTAATGCGTGGGCCCCCACCATCCGAAACCAAACTAACGGGACAATGATCAGAGCCTACAGAGGGGAGGACCTGAGTGGTCACTTCCTTGTCTCCATTAATCATTTCCTCGGATAGAATGAGTTGATCTAACCGAGAGGCCATGCGATGCTCCCCTACTCATCTGTTATTCCACGTATACCATCCATTCCCAGTTTCTATGTCAACCAACCTTCTCTCTTGTATGGAATCTTTGAAAGAAATATTGGTCGCTTCGAAAGTTCGTCTTCCTCCCTTCTTCTCCTCCATGGATTTAATCAAATTGAAATCGCCTCCCATGATCCAAAATTGGATTTCAATTTCTTGTGCTTCTATATCTAAGAGTGATAAGAAAGCTGGTTTTGGGGTTATAATAATTGGCCCATAGACATTGGTGAGGAATGTCTCTTTTACCTCAGAATTGCGAACCTGGAAGTCCGCACTAATGGAGAACCTAGTTTCCCTAAAATTGTTGAGGTGAAGGGCCTCAGGTTGCCATAGAATAGCTAGTCTGCCAGCTGCCCCTCTTGCATCAATAACTATCCCTAGACTTCCATGCCATACTTTACTACTAATTTCCTCCATATTATCCAACCTGCGTTTGGTTTCTTGCAGAAATAACAGATCGGGTTTTTTCTTTCTTAACTTATTTCGAAGGGTCTTCACTTTCCTAGGATTGTTGACCCCTCGGATATTCTAGGTTATTATCTTCATTGGTTTTTTTTATTAACTTCTGTGAAGGCCTATTTTATCGTCGGATACTAACCTGACTCAATCAACCTTGTTCCAATCTCTACTATTCTCTGCCTATTCGTCTTTCTCCCACACTTTTTCCCATCCCCGGGTTGTTTTCATTTACCCCCCTTCAATGGATCTTTACTAATGCCCAGTTGTGGGGAGGCCTTGGTTTTAAGGATTTCCTCTTCCAGAAGTTCTAACTGCCTTCTGGATAGGTGCCCTTGTCCTTTCTTACTACATTCTTTCTCTATTTCATCCAGATTGAGTTCTCCTAAGTCCCTCTATCAAGATCCAATCCCGGTCTTCTGGATTAAAGAAAATGATGGTAAAGAAACCCTTCACCCGCAGATGTAGATCATAGTGCCCTTTAGGGTTCCATGATCCCTTGAACCACCGTAGCAGATCCTTCTCCTTTGGCCAAATTCCACTGAATTTTCCAATAAGGGATTTTTCCTTCCATTGCTCCATTCATTCCCTCAGCTTCTCAGAAGTGATTTGAAGAGATGGGTTTTATGAGGACCAAGCACGCCATCCTCACAGCAACCATGGTGACTTCTCGATCTAGCTTAGTACAACCTATGTATGGTCTCGATTAGCTCTCAATCAGCTTAATTCTCCCTCTTCCTCCTTGATAAAATTTAACAAAGTTGGTCTTCACATCATAATTCCTTAAAATTAAAGTTATAAAGTGCTTTCAATTAGAATTATTTTTACCACACATAGGAGATATTGTAATTTATATGTTATTACAAACCAATTCTCCAACAAATGTAGATTGTAATTTTTTAAATAAAAAAATACATAAAAGCAATTTCAAGACAACGAAATTTTCAAAAATTCATTCTTATTTTAAAGAGAAAACTTGTCAAACCATATATATATATATATATATATTAAGATTATTTAAATTAATTTTATAGAGTTTCTCTTAAAAAAAAACATTTGGCTACTTTTAAAATAAAATAAATTTATAAAATCAAGATAAAAAAAAATAACCCTAAAATTTCCTTCTCCATCTTATCTTTTGCCAAAAAAACAAAAAATGAAAAAAAACATACTTATACGGTCACGTAACTATGAATCCTTGTATTAATGAATTAACTTGTATTTTTGTGTTTTTAATGTTGCAATGCCTATTACATCTCTATATTGATTTTTAACCACCCTATGAAAAGATAATCAAACGTGTGGTGTGAAATTATGCTTTTTTATTTATTTATATTTTTTTTTTCATCACTATTCAACCCTTATAGTGATGAATTAACTTTTTGTGTTTTATAAGTATGTCTTAATGACTATTACATATTTATATTTATTTTTCAACCATTTTTTTTTCCGAGGAAAAAATACTAGTCTTTGTTATTCATAAGAACCAGTCTTACTGTGCATCCAATGCAGAGAGGGTAATGATTTGCTCTAGAGCCCCATATCTCTGAGGCATTCAGAGTGAAATTCAAATCACCAGCCAGGATAAGATTAGGTAACGAGAGGAGACCACCAGAAGCCACGACACTCCAGAAGGAATCACGATTAAGGTAAGGGCCGTAGCAGTTTAGAATAGAAAGCTTAAATGAAGAGCCACGAATCGAAGCTTTGAGTAGGATACCGACACCTGTATGGAAAGATTTATATTTGAGGAGTTTAGGGTTCCATCCAGATAGAATCCCCCTAGAGAGACCATTAGAATTAAGAGCACAAAACTCCCACCCCGGACAGAGCTTGGAAAAGGCAAATAAGCAAGGTACAAACTAGTCATTGTCTCTTGAAGGAGAACTACATCAGGTGAGAGCGAAACAATCATATGACGGAGGCTTTTTTGCTTGGCTAAGCCCCCCAAGCCTCTAACATTCAGGGTGAGAAAACGCATTAGGAACCAGTCAGTTGAGGGGTCGAAGCTCTAAGGACCCTTTGTGGTGAAGAGGAAGGCTTGCGAGCCGCAGCTTTAAGTCTTGTGGACAAGGGAGTATAGGGTGCCGGGACTAGATCCACAGCATCAAGAGGAGATTTAATTTTCTTCTTCCTCCTTATAGTAACATTCTCAAAACGTATGGAATCGAGAGGAAGAACCGAGGGGGAAAGTGGCGTCTTGTCCGAAAAAATACTCAGGGACTTTTGTAAAGAAGGATCGGAAAAGGATGGCGAGGTGACAGGACTATGTGGAGATAAGGGCGAAGAACCAGAGGTGACGAGAGGAGGGAAGTCTGCATCGGTGAAAAGTGGAGAGGGGGAAACACTTGCCGGAGGGAGTAAAGGAGAAGGACGTGGCGAGACAACCACAGGGATTGCTGCATCGAAAACCTGAGTAGGAGAGCCTCAAAGCACCACAAGAGATGTAGGAGAATGGGAAGGGGTGTGAGAAGGAGGGTTTAAGGGCGAAGGGGGAATCTTAGGTGGTGGGTCAATGATATCAAGCGAAGGAGGACCGGCACGTAGAGATGAAAAATCCAGAGATTTAGGAGCTGCAGAGGATTTATGAGCACCTCTACTAACCACCACAGAGTCCAATAATGCCAAATCAAGGTCCGAAGCATCATCAAAAAGGGAGCAGGCATTATTTAGAAGACCAATAGAGGGGGCTGGAGGGGTCGGTAACAAACATACCTTATTATTCCTTTGAGCTAGAGAGGTGGTAAGAAGAGCCGCAGAGAGAAATTGTTGATCCGGGGATGAAGATCCATTACGAAAAGTTGGACAGGCGCGTCGCAGATGGCCCGTTTCCCTGCAGCAACTGCATCTAAATGGAATTCCTTGATAGTCCAAACGTTGTATGAACAGGCATTCCCGACATAGAATCTCAATTTCTGCTGGTAGCCCTTTCGAAATTTCTATTTCAACTAAGATTTTGGCCATCCTCTTGTCGTAAGAGTTCATGAAATCATCATCAAGCGTCATGAAGTGGCCTATTGTGTTTCCAACACCTTCCAACAAAGGATGATTCCAGAGCGGGAATGGAAGCCCCGGTAGAAGAGCCCACAGGTGCTGTTTCTTTACCCTTTCACGCGCAGGATTGAAATTAACATGCCAACGGTCTAATACCAGAGAACCTTTACCCACTCTCCAAAGGCGGTTTAAAACCTGAGTAGCATGATCATCCTCTAGGAATACAAAAACTATCCAGCCCCGAACCAGAAGACTGATGGCTGGAACGTAGGATAAGAAGGGCTTCCAGTTTTCAGTGGCCCAAGCAAACCAGTCTTTTTTATACATCAAAACATATTCCAGTCTACCAATCAGTGCTCGGGCACATAACGCTTCCACCCTGTCCAAATAAATATCACGACCAACCACATAGCGTAGTTTCCCATCCAAAATTTTATGGGCCTTAGCCTTTCTACGTCGACGGAAGCTAGCAGCAGCAAAGTCAGCTGATGGGTCGGGCGAGCCATCATGGGTCTCCGACATAAGGACAGAAAGGAGATCCCCAAAAAACGACTCACCGGACAAAAATATGTCAAAGGAACCATAGAAAGAGACAGGCAGTAAACCTAATCGCCACAGAGAACTTTTATTCAAACCCTTGTTAAAGAAGAAACAAAGGGGAACAACAAGGTTAAAAGTAATCAAACCCTAATCAAAACCACAACCCTGAAAACGACAGCCACTTTCAGCCAGAGACACAGCGTGGACGTGGAGGGAAAATGACAGACAAAACCCCGAACCCCCAAGTAATCTGGAGATGGAGAAACTTCTAGAGGCATGGAAAAATAATCATCACGGCGACGCTAGAAGAAAGGTGACAGAATCACAACCCATCCAAAATCACAGCCCATCCAAAGGACCAAGCCAAAACCAACTTCTATGTACAGTTCCCACTTGTTCTTAACTGGTTGGTACTAGCCCTCCGCACATGAGGAGGGACTCTAGTCGTCGGCATTGGCTCATTGAAACAGTCCCAAGGAGAGTAGCAGAGGAGACGAAGACAGAAATACCTAGAGACAAGGAATGGAAAGAACCCAATAGTGTCGGTTCAAGGAGCGGACAGTTACCAAAAAGAAAGCCTGGAAGAAAACCTGCACCACGGCCAAGAGGAGGAGGCGGCATTGCCTAGAGGCACCGCCATCCTGAAACCCGCAGACCCCAAACCCTCACCGTAACCCTTCTCAACATCATGTCATACTTATATTCATCCTAACCCACTTTATGAAAAGATAGTTAAATACCTGTAAAGTATGAAATTATGTTTGTTTATTTAAAAAAAAGGTTATTCTTTTTTCCTTTAAAGTTTCACATAATTATACTATATTTGCTTTGTTGGTTTTTTTAAGTACACTAAGGATAAATTTGAAAATAAAAAAAAATTAAAAATTAAAAAAATGAAAGCTTTCACATTGCTTATGCTGTATTACATGACTTTTCATAAATATATTATGATTTAAAAATTTAAAAATAAAAATATTAAGAAATTTAGATGAAAAAATATTATTAAATTTTTTATAAAATAAGATAAATGAATTTAATGATTATTATAAAACTATATAACTAATATTTAAAATAAAAAAATATAATTTTATAGTATTAAATTTATATAGGTAAATTATGAATAATGAGTTTTTTAAACCTCACTTTTATCAAAGACATCATATAACCTTGGCATAATTTCATGGTCTAAAGCCCAAGTTGCAAAAGCATGGCTTTTATCGGTCGACATCACATTAAGGTTCATTGCACAGAGATGAGCCAGGTGCTTTACATCCCAGTATAAGGGTTATGTTGTTATGTAAACTAAAGTTATGTTATATAACTAAAAATAAAAATGTAACTAAAAATTTAATGTAAACTCATAAAATAAAAAAATTATGATAAGTAATTTGAAAAATCCATGCATGTTTATAAAATAAAAAATTAAAACTTAAACCTGGATCCATCAAGCAAGAGAAGTATTCAATTTCTAGAGTTTAAAAAAATTACACTTACAAAAAAAAATCTCTCTAAATACTTGACAGATCAAGGTTTAAAATAGATCTATAGGGATATATAAAAAAATATATCTACACACAAAATTTTACCAACTATATATTTAAAACAAATATACAAACACATAATTCAATTCGAAGATTATGAGCTGTTGTGCATCCAATGCAGAGAGGGTAATGATTTGCCCTTTCCTATAAATTGACCGACTTACTTCATCAGGATAACTGTGTTGTGATCTTGGCCTAACTAAGTAACTATATTGACATCATCAGCAATATACGTAGACACTGCCATCGTGCAAGGGAACCAACTCATCCAGTCCACATCCGATTTGGATACCTTAGTCTCCAATAGCTCAGGATGTTCTTTCAAATACCTCCAGTAATTCTGGGCATCGGAAAATCCAATGCTGTCTGCAACAATGCCTGCTCCTCTGCCAAGCATGCCTTTATCACTTAGTAACAGAAAGTCTGGCAGATAAAATTGCTTGAAGTGATCCATAAATATGAAATCAAAGGATGAGGCTTCCATCAATTCCTCTACTTCATCCAATACTTCAGTCAAAATTCCTTTTAACACTGTCACCTTTGAGGACAGTCCTGGTAAGGCCAAATCAACATAAAAATTCAATTAATATTCAGTTATGGAAAGATGTCCATTTGAAACCCTTGGGCTTAGACTATGATCCAACAAAATATTTGAAGTGGGATTACAATTACAAGCACTCTAAAAATGCAAGCATTTACTAGCATTCAAATTTCAAACATACCCATTTCTAGCATTAATAATGCTATGATTCAAAACAATATTTGAAGCAGGTTGAGTTGAAGCTATGATCCAGAAAAATATTTGAAGTAGGTTGAGCATTACAAAAATCTTGTGTACTTCTAATTTGTACTGAGACTATGTATTAGAATGCACTATGGATGAATTTGGGTGTTCATTCTATGAAATGTGAGAATAATATCTTGATATGTATTAGAGTGTTCATTCTATGAAAATAATATCTTGATATGCTTTACTGGTATATAGTGGTGACTCAAAGTGCATTGTGATGACTTTCATTGAAGAAACAGGTATCAGCGGTGATGAGAGAACAAAAGAAAAACAGACCCAACAAAGGTGCAAATATTATTGTAACGTGAGAACCTTCATGGAAAAAAAATGCACCTAGCTTTTTGATGGTAATGTAAAGAAAGAACATTCTATAGAAAAAAAAAGGCATGAGTAACATCTATAACCCTTGACAGAAGAATTGGATGGAGGATAACATAACATGCCTGTCCATATGTGGAATAGTGCATTTTCTTGTAAAATATAGGAACTTAAAGCTATATTTAAAGACAATGAAGGAATGAAAACTGTGTTAGGTTCTGAAAGCGAAAAAAAAAAACTGTCTGCAAGAAATGAAATCAACCCAAATTTTGCCTCATCCTGAACCCTGAGCCTTGACCTGGGCCAAAAAAAAGGCCTACATGAAAATTATATAGACACAGTCTCGCCAGACAGAGCAGAGCCTAGCAGAGAAAGATAGCAACAACAAACTAAAAATGAATACAATATGATCTAGTGCATACCGTCTACATTGCTAAAGTGGATGTTATATTGCACTGATAAGCTGTGGAATCCACATATCATTCTGAATTAAGACAGAACAGAGCAGAGCATAGCAACAATGAACTAAAGATGAATAGAATGTCAACTAGTTCATACAGTCTACATTGCTAAAGTGTATGTTATAGGGATAAGCTGTGGAATCAATTGATATGAAAGAAAGAAAACAGAAAATATGAAGTGAATGATGCATTCAACATATTATATCATTGCAAATTAGTTGGGAATTTTAATGGGTACCTGTTGTCAAAGAAATAGCCAAATGGCCAACAACATTAATTAGTTAAAATTTTAAAGAAAAAATAAAATGAAGTAAAGATCTATTCATCATTTCTTGATATGCAAATTAGTTAAAGATTCTAATGATATATGTTGCCAAAAAAAATAGCCAAATGCCCAAGAACATGAACTTTACCTGCATGCTCTATCATTTTCATGGCAATTTCATAGTTATGTGAGTTCGGTTCTATAGAAATCAACTTGCTGTCCAGCCTAGCCATCTTGGAAGCAATTATAATGGCAGAATACCCACAATAAGTACCGAGCTCCAAGGCCATTCTGGGATCAAATTTCTGCACTGCAGCAACCAGAATAGAGGCCTTCTCCTTCCCTAGAATTGGCAGCCATGTATATCGTGTAAAACTGTCAATAGCTTGCAGCACAGACTCTGGATTTCCCTTCTCTGCAGTTTCCAGGACATGGTTTAGCAGTGCCCGCTCTCTGCAGTCAGGGGAATGGCCTGTCCACCATGCTTGTCTGTCAAACATAAACGTTAGGTATGAGATGAACTTTGAAACAAGTTCGATTGCCATTAGGTATGACACGAACCATGAGACAAGTTTGTATACCATGGTCTTAATTTGTTGACCAATAGGCCAGGGATTGATGGTGGAATTATAACTCCAAATCTGAGGCAATGCAAAGTTATTGAGTGCCTTAAATACAGTCAGAAATGGTTAAACATATTAGCGAGACGATGACATATGATTTCTTACACAGAAGGTCTTGGGAAAAAGGAAAGCAAAAATTATTCTTTGTGTGAACGAGTGATCATACTGTAACTTTTCTCTTTTTACTCTTTTGCTTGTCGGTTTGCTTCCCTCCCTAAATGAATTGGTTCCTTTTATGGCTTGGTAATTCAGTTTTCCTGAGAATGTCTTACTGTCATTCTATTGATATGATACTCTACTTCGGAAGCTTTTCCATGTGGGGCCAAGGAATTCATCAAATTAAGCAAGCATACACATTACTATGGGATTCTATGTTTGTTAGGACTTGAATCTACTTAGTTTTGTCTCTAGTATTAGATTCATCAAATTAAGCAAGCATACACATTAATATGGGATTTTATGTTTGTTAGGACTTGAATCAGACTTAGTTTTGTCTCCAGTATTAGATTCATCAAATTAAGCAAGCATACACATTAATATGGGATTTTATGTTTGTTAGGACTTGAATCAGACTTAGTTTTGTCGACAGTATTAGATTCATCAAATCAAGCAGTATTAGATTCATCAAATTAACACATTACTAAGGGATTCTATGTTTGTTAGGACTTGAATTTAGTTAGTTTTGTCTTCAGTATTAGATTCATCAAATTGAGCAGTATTAGATTCATCAAATTAACACATTACTAAGGGATTCTATGTTTGTTAGGACTTGAATTTAGTTAGTTTTGTCTCCAGTATTAGATTATAGCTTCGAAATATTTAAAAATGTTTTTTTTTTTCATGTTTTGAAGAGAATATGGGAAGGGTTTGGGTTTGCAGTATGTATAATTAAGTTATATAGCTATTTTAAATTGTTAAGAGTAAATAAAATTTGTGAAATTTTGGTTTGTAATATATATATATATATATATAATATGTTTTTTTATTGGTATTTTTTTTATGTTTGGAGATTATTTTCAAAATTTAACAAAGAATAAAAAAATAAAACCTTTAATTAAATATCAGAAATAGGAAAGTAAAATTTAAATCATTAATCTCAAACTTGTTAAAATTCATAGTGTAAAAATGAATTAAATCAATACTTGTTAACATTAAGAGTCTTGTTGAGGCCTAGAAATTCGCACGCAACAACAGCAAGGGATTCTCCCCAGTCAACGTTTCCAACTAACCCGTGACTGTTTGGTGTAGGGAATCCATCCGGTTTGCGGTCCAGCTACCGTAGGTCAAGTCACAAAAATAAAAGGTTTTACCGGTTGCAGCCCGGTCCACCGTATATATTTTTGTATTTTTTGACTTTAAGTATGATATGCACGTGCCTACCTAAGATGCAGATTGATAGAGAATGCAAGGAGTAATCACAATGTGATGCGCAGGTTCTTACCTCTCGTCTTAAACTCTCATGCATCTAAATCACACACACAACAAGAAATTAAAACTAACTACCTAACCTATCCCTAGGGATCAAGCTTATTACTTATTAATGAGCAATGTACTTTGTGCATGCGTTGTAAAAGAAATCACAGATAGCTAACACTTCTTTCCAAAACACACGAACATTTAAAGATATTTAACAACCAGATAGCCAATTGCTTATGAACGACATTCATCACTCATAGTGGAAATTTTCATAAAATGAACCAGGGATCATTCAGACAATAACTTAAGTTCAAAGAGTTAGAACGATCTCACAGTTAATAGACAAAAAGCCGAAAACGAAATAGTTCCCCTTCAAAAATTTTCGTTTATCACATTGAATATTCCACACAGCACCTTCTCCAACAGGCAAAATTTGCAATTTCTTATTGTAAAACGAAATAGTTCCTCTTACAAACCACAACTCACAAGTTTTTCCAGGGGAAAAAGCCCTTCATTCCCTCTAACTTTCCTATCCTTATACAAAAATACCCCAAAACCTTTGGGTTCCCCCTACCCCCTGACCTTTCGGTTTCCCAGACCGTTTCAATCTCACAGTTTTGTTAGTTTGTGAGTGCTCATGATTCGTATAATGCATTAAATTTTCGGATTTCAACTTATGAGGACTTCATAAAACGGGACCAGCTCATTAACTGCTGAACCTTTTCCAAAAATGGGGCCTCTGTTGCTATTGATTCCGCTTTGTCTTTTATTTGTCCCTTTTTTAAATCCGTTGATTTCAGAACAAACTTTGCTTATCACTTTTAGCCAACTTTCCTCAGCTTTGTCCTTTAACTACATCTTCTCGCAGCAGCAAATCTGAAGAATCTTCCGAGTTCACCTGTAGTTAAACAACATTTCATCATTAATTAGGATTGCATCTTTTCAATAAAATGAAACCATACTAACAACACATACTGATTCTCAAAATGAGACTCTGTACTTCACTCTTGTTGCGAAAGCCCTAACAGGAATAAAAAACCAACCAACATCTGCACAGAGTTTAAAATTTCACAAGACGGTGGGGGAAAACCTTATCGGCGGCTTGAAACACTGGGACATCAACTGAATAGTCTTACTTACAGCCACAACGACAGGTTTCAGACGGACAACGAGTTCCGCAGGACCGTTAAGCCTATCGAAGTTGGAAGAACTAAATGCCAAAGCATCGGGCGGTAAAGTTCCCTGTTGGCGAACGAAACGACATAAACATTGGAAGGTTAGCACATTACGCAGCCGCAATAGCGGAAGATGAAAATACTGTGGGCCTCGCGGTCAAAAGACGAAAACGACGAAACCCAGACAAAGCATCGGCGAGAGGAGCGGTTATATGGCGGACACTTAGTTCGTTCGGGAGCCGCAATGGCGGAAAGCAAACAGACTACAGCCTTCGATCAAAACCATAAACTTTCTGATAAGGCGCAGAAATCATCATGAAACGTTAAGTGTTCAAAAAACCTAAGGTCGTGCAGCGACCCAAAAAAAAAAATTGTCTTATTTCCAACGCAGTGGCTTCACAAAATCAAACAACCCCGACCCAAAATTCGATCAACCTCCGATAATGCAAACAAGTCAAAACAACACAACACGACATCGGAGAAGTCAAAGACTATCCTGCGGAACGCTCATCGTTCAACTTCCGCAACGGAGGCTCCCTAAGGAAACATGGCTCTAATACGTTGTTTAAATGGCCTTCGAAACAATGGCTAAAATGAGAAATATGCTTCCGAGAACAAAAAAAGAAATCGCAGATCAAAGGGCAAAAACCAAACTCTAAATTCCACATCCCATAGCAGTTTCAGACATAAGCAATTTTCCGAAAAGCATGAAGAGAGTTAACCTCAAAATAGTCCAAACTTGTAGCGAAAGGAAAACAAAAACAAAGTTCAAGGATCCAAACGATTCTAGGCAATGA
This sequence comes from Pseudotsuga menziesii, assembly GCA_001517045.1. Taxonomy (NCBI): domain Eukaryota; kingdom Viridiplantae; phylum Streptophyta; class Pinopsida; order Pinales; family Pinaceae; genus Pseudotsuga; species Pseudotsuga menziesii. The sequence goes on from LPNX010290764.1 coordinate 61,854, forward strand.
TAAAAATTAATAAGGGGCTCCAAAATTTCGAAAATTTGGGGAGACAGTTGCAACTGCAGCAATTGGCGACTACCTGGTGAACCTAGATCTTTGGAAAATTTATTTATTGAGTAACAGACTGTTTAATAACAAACGAACACGTTGAATTCTTCCAGATATCTGGATTTCTCAAATGGAAAATATATGTGCTTTTAATCATTGATGATAGTCCAATTTAGGAGAATGGAAACCAAGATTTCCAAGTCAAGATAACTCTTTTGAGGTCAGGAAGATGAGTTTCATTTGTTACCTCTGTCTTCAGGTAGCTACCAGCTTGGACACCACAGGATTGTAGCATATGGTAAACAGAAATATTCATTTGTTCCTGATTCCCATGCCATTTTGCACCTTTTGTGCTTTTGAACTTTTGTCATTTTCATATGAGTCCTCCTGCATGCCTTTCTTTCTGAATTTTTTTATTCAGGATCCTCTATCCATAGTGACCTTTTGTGTGAGAGATGTATTTAATTTTCAGCTCACAGACAGAGAGGAACTTTTGGCAATTTAGTACTTATATGGTGCAGTATTTTGTTTTGATACATAATGCTTTCATAGGAGCTTTCGACTCTTATCTTCCTTTTGGCATTCAATTCTTGGCATGGGATCATTTATATATAATATATTGTTTACCTTGCTTCCTTTCCATGGGCCCTTTGCTGTCACTCCCTAGGACATTTTAAAATGTGAGATGGACGGAGCCTCAAAATAGTAATCCAGACCTTTAGATTCTGGATTATTTTACAAGGATTAAGTAGGACTTCAATGTGTTCATAGCCATTCGGGAAAACTGCTAAAATAGAAGAAATTCTTTCAAACAAACAATAATACACAGTCTTACACCCAAGAACTTTAATCATTCTAGAATTCTGATATTATCCATGCAACCAAGAGTTTGCCTCCTTTTATTGAAATCAGTCAAAATCTGAACTAAAACAAAACAGAACTACATAAATCAAAGTAAAAAGCCAAGTCAAATTATTTATATACAAGATAAAAGAACAAAAACAAAACTCAGGAAAAATAAGGTTTGAGAACTAAACCATTTACTGGTAAGTTATCTTCCCACCCCTGTAAATCTTGTAATTTATAGGTTGAGGGGCCAAGATTTGCCGCAATCTGGAAAGGTCCTACCCATAACTGTTGAAATTTTGTGTGTTTTTCTTTCTCATCATGGGGATGGTCCCACTTGAGAACCAAATCTCCCACCTCGAATTCTTTTGTTCTAGCCTTGTGTTTATCAAACCATCTCTTTACTACCTCTTGTTGTTGTTTAAAGCATTCTCTGGCCTTAGATTGAGACTCTTCTGCCTTCAGGAGATTATATATCCTCATTTGCAAGACTTTATTATCTGATCCTCTGGATACTTGAGCGATTATCAAAGAGGGTAACATGATATTGGGGGGTAGAATGGCCTCTTTCCCATAAAAAATGGTATACGAGGACGCACCTAATGAAGTCTTGGGGGTGACCCTATCAGCCCAAAGAGCACTTGGTAACGCTGAGTGCCAACTCCTCTGATTTTCTATCAGTGTCTTTTTTAAAATCCTAATCATATTCTTGTTTATGGATTCAGCTAAACCATTTCCCTGTGGATGGTAATTAGTAGAGTAATGCAACTTAATTCCTTTCTCATGAGCAAATGCAGTTAATCTAATGGAGGAAAAGTAAGTAGCATTATCGAAAAGTAAAGAAATTGGAACTCCAAACCTGGTCATAATACGGTCTTGCAAAAAGGCCATGACCGCATCTTCATTTACTTTACGCAACGGAATGGCTTCGACCCACCGAGTGAAGTAGTCAGTTGCTGTTAGAATATACTTGTGTTGCAGAGAAGAATTCGGCTTTATCTCCCCAATGATATCCAACCCTCATTGCTCAAAAGGCTCTGTTATCATCATAGGCTTTAACGGTCCTGCTGCTTTAATTTGTCTTCCACTACACCTTTGACAAATGTTGCACTTTCTGACATGGACATGTGTATCTTTGAACAGCGTGGGCCAATAGTATTCGGCTCTGAGAATTTTATGAGTTGTATTATCTCCGGAAAAATGTCCTCCAGCAAGCCCATCATGTAAATCTATCATTACCTTCTTCACATCTTCTTTCTCTAAGCATCTAAGAAGAACTCCATCATAATTCTTCCTGAATAATATTCCTTCAATAATTTGATATGAGGCTGATTTAAGACGCAGTGCTCTTCTTTTCTTAGAATTCCAATGTTCTGGTAACAATCCTGCTTGAAGGTAATGCACAAGGTCTCGATACCAAGAGTCCAGAGCTATGAAAAGAGGACATACATCCATCAAATGTAACTCAGCTTCGTCTTCCCAGTCATGTTCTTCATTGTCTTTACTTTCAGTCATCAGTTTTCATAATCCTTGCCCTTTGAGTATGGAGGTTGGCTTGAATTCGAGGTCATACTCCTGTAGAGCCGTTACCCAGTTGCCTCTCCTTTCTCCCAGCTCCTTTTGTACGAAAATATACCTCACATCTGGGTGTGGAACTATTACCTTTGTCTGGTTCTTCAGTATATATGGTCTGAATTGTTTCACCGCTTTGAATACTGTGTAAGCTTGTTTATCCACTGCAGGGTAATTCAATTCGGCCCCTTGCAGACCAGTGCTCATAAATGATATGGGGAACTCATCTCCCCCATCTTCTTTCTGGGTCAGCACAGCTACTAGTGAATCATCAGAGGTGAAAGTGTACAGAATAAAATCTTTATCAAAATCTAGACTTTTGAGGGAAGGTGCGTGTGCAACAACTGTTTTAATCTTACTGAATGTGTTCTTCTCTACATCAGTCCATTTGAACTGTACACTTTGCTTTACCATTTGATGCAAAGTTTTAACAATTTGAGCAAAATCTGGCACAAACCTTCTCACGAAGTTTATTGTCCCCATAAATGATTGCATGCCCTTTTTATTATGGGGCAAGGGAATCTATTCAATGGCTTTGATCCTTTCTGGGTCTATGGAGATCCCCTTCTTAGACACCATGTGACCCAACAATTTACCTTTTGTAACAGCAAACACGCACTTCTTGGGGTTTAGTGAGATACCATATTTTCGGCAGCGTTCAAAAATATGCTTTAGATGAAATGCATGTTGCTCTCTTTTCTTCGAGAATATCGTGATGTCATCGAGGTATACTATAGCAATGCAGCCAATCAGACCACAGAAAGCTATGTCCATGGCCCTCTGGAAGGTATCTCTAGCGTTTATCAGCCCAAAAGGAATCCTTCTGTAAGCAAAAGTTCCCCACCTGGTCCTGAATGTCGTTTTTAGTCTGTCTTATTCGGCTACTAATACTTGATTGTAGCCTTAGAATCCATCTAATAAAGAGAATAGTTCAAAACCTGAAACCATTTACAGTATTTGCTCCATGGATGGAACAAGATAATTGTCTTTATCTGAAGCGCGATTTAAGTTTCTAAAATCCACACATAACCTGATTTCTCTAGATTTCTTCCTCACTGGTACCAGATTTGAAACCCATTCTAAGTGTCTAACCTTAAAAATGATTCTAGCATCCAATAATTTCTTAACTTCACTCTGGATTAGAGGTTCCAATTTTGGGTGCATTTTTCTTAAAGGCTGCTGATAAGGTTTGATTCCAGATTTGATGGGGATAACATGTTGGATAATACTGGTGTCATATGTCTTCAGATCTTCATATGTCCAGGAAAAAACATCTTTGTATTGCTTGAAAAGAATGATGAACTTATCCCTTTCAGCTGGTGAGCAGCATTTTCCAAGATTCACATATTTAGGCTTCATCTCAGTCCCCAAATTAATCAAATCGAACTGTAGAGATGAACTATGAGTCTTCACATTTGCTGGTCTTTTAAATTTCTCATTTAAATCAAACATCCGTTCTAAATTCCTGACTCCCTTAGGAATGAAATTATCGAATTTCAGCTCGGCTTGATGTTCTTCATCATCAATAATCGCCCCTTTGAATGCCTCGTCATTCGTTAAGAATTCTATAATCTGCTGATCGTCATCGAACACTCGTAGATTGGTAATCATATCTGGAACCGAGGGCCTGAAAAGCAATTCAACAAAGCACCGATTATTAGAGGGCACAAGCCTCGCAGCTGATGTGGCCAACCAGTCAGCTGCTACATTCTTAAGTCTTGGAATCGATACAATGTTAAATGCATTAAAACATTTAAGTAAATCCCATACTTCATTTTGATAAGCCTTTAAATGAGGAGAAATGCAATGTATTTGATTCTGAATTTGTTTCACAATTATTTCAGAATCTCCAAACACTTTCAGATTATTTTCCTTTAATTCAATTGCTTTCCTTAACCCCTGAACCAACGCTTCATATTCAGATGTGTTATTGGTACATTCAAACTCTAACCTACATGAAAGAAAATGTTTGTTTTTCATAGGGTCAATCAGGACACAGCCGGCTCCCAACCCCTCTAAAGTTTTAGAACCATCAAAGAAAAGCGTCCAAAAATCGCTACCTACTACTGCATGAGAACTAACATCTAAATCTACAGCTAAGTCTACTATTTTACAATCAATTTCATCAGCCTGTGAAAACCAAAGGAGATCAGGCTGAGTGTCTAATGTATCACTCGCTTCTTCCGCTTGATAGTTTCCCGGTTCTAACTCAATAAAATAGTTTCCCAAAACAGGATCCATTGGTTCATTTTTTCCTTCGAACTGAGTAACATTGTGTTTCATGTGGGGCTCCCTCAACACTTTAATTTGATTTGGGCTTCCTTTATATGGAAGCCACAGATGCGACCAATCTAAGGCAAAATATTTGCTTAGCTTAGCTGACCAATCCCTACTCAAAACAAGTCCATAAGCTTCTGGTATGCCAGCCACCACAATATTGATGACTTGACACACCTTATCATTGGAAGATAAGCGAATGAGAACATCCTCCATTTTTCCAATTACCTTCACATTCGTTCTATCCAATTGAACAACCTTCCAGGTAGATGGTTTAGGTTGTCCATTTATCTTTTTGCAGACTGACAGTAACATGACATTGACTGATGCCCCCGAGTCTACTAGGCAGTTATGCACGTTATGGTTGAAGATTTCAAAAGTAAGGAGAAAAGGCGGATTCTTACTTTTAGGCTTACCTCCCATACTTGCTTCACCAATTTCTTCTTCTTGAGGCTGATTGTCAGTGGGAAGCCTCTTCTTTGATGCTTCAAGCACTTTTAATAGATTTTCTTTTTGCTGTGGCACATTGCACATTTCAAATAATGAGATGTTTGCCCTCACCTTCTTGATATCCTCCACAATGTCATACTCCATCTTATGTTCAGTGAGATTCGATCTAACATTATTTTCTTCGTTGGGATTAGTAGGCATGTGAATCTGTCCAAGATTTTGACTGGTGATGGTAAACTCCAGAATTTTATTAGTTGAGGAACTATTTTGGAATTTCTTAACATTCTTTTGAAGTCTTTTGATCTTGGGGAGCATAAGACTGTTTTCCTTAATCAACCCCTGGCTTCTTGTTGTCACATTTGTTTCCAGGATGCCCTCGTGTCTTAGATCATTTTCTTCCTTGGCATCAAACAAAGATACACAGTCCCATAAAACCATGGCTTCATCTTCCTGTTTTTCTGTTGATTTACTGTTATCTTTCCCTTCTTCATCGTTGTTTTCAGTTAACTTGGAATCTAAAAGTTGATTCATGACCAACGTCATTGAATTTATCCATTGAATATAGTTCTTTTCAGAATGGGGTTGTTGGTGGAAAGTGCAGAAGTTATCCATTCCTACCTATGTTAAGTTCATAGATGCAGGGCTGTGAGGAGGAGGTTGGGATTGATTGTTATCTTCCCTTTTCTTGTAATAAGGCTTGTAGAACTTTTGGGCTTCCTTCTCCTTTTCCAAGTCTATGATTCTGTTAGAAAGCTTCTACATCATTTTTGCCATTCCTTCGAAATCTGGTGATTGCTTCTCTTTAGGCTTAGTAAACAACAAATCTTTCCTCGCGACATTTTTTTCTCCTGATCGTTCAAGATAATCTTCGATACTTTCCCTTTCAGCCTCTACTTTTTCTGCTTTCTCATAAGTCTCAGCTAACGTAGGTCTGGCCTTCATTTTGGAAAACATGGCCAACTCGGGCTCCAGAGCTGAGGTATAATATTCAATCAGGACTTTATCCGAGGGTTTGTCAGCTTCAAAAAAATTCTTAAGATAGGCTGCGAATATTTGGGTAAAACTATGCACCTTCTCTTTTCTTTCTTTCTTTAAGGCACATAGTCCTTTCATAAGAGCTGCATGAGTTTTTTGGGTTGCATATTTACTTCTAAAAATCCTTTCAAAGGTATCCCAATCAGGGATAGAATTGGCAGGAAAACCAAAATACCATGACGTTGTTGTTCCTTTAAGTGTGTGTGGAAAAATTCTACAAACCGAATCCTCATATTCCCTAGCCCTTAATCCTTCTATTGCTAGATAGAAAATCTGCAAGTGGTCATCTACTAACATCTTCTCATTTGGATCAAACTTGGGCAGCATCTTTTCAAAAGATTGAGGTAAATCATGCAAAGGAGGTGTTAGGTTTAAAGGTGATTTGGCTTTCCAAGCAGGTGGTGGATTTGGTGGGTTGGGTGGCTGATTTGTGTTCACACCTACCATGAGTCTTGGTGGAGAGTGAGGTGGTGAATGAATAGGAGTGTGAACAAGAGAACCGTAAGGAGTATCTGGGCCTACTTGATTCAAAGGATGTACAACTTCCTGTAATGCTACTTCTACTAATTCTTCCCAATCTCCCACTAACACTGAATCTTCCAATATAGGACGATATTTCCTTTTATATTCTCTTTTGGGCAATTCAGGGATGATGGGTAATCCTCAAGTCTTCTTCACGTATGCCCTAGTGTGTCTTCTCAGATCATTAACAACTTCGTTGTCCACAGAATACAAATGTTCTCTACCTTTCTCTTCAGGAATTGGATTGGGAAACAGACTACCTTCTGAACTGTTACCGGTGGAATGATCTCAAGAAAATGGGTTTCCTCGGCCAGCCATGCACTGGTGGCCCTCCTTCTAGAGCCAGAAACTATTGAGGCCTAGAAATTCGCAGGAAACAATAGCAAGGGATTCTCCCCAGTCAACGTTTCCAACTAGCCCGTGACTGTTTCGTGTAGGGAATCCGTCCGGTTTGCGGTCCGGCTACCGTAGGTCAAGTAACAAAAATAAAAGGTTTTACCGGTTGCGGCCTGGTCCACCGTATATATTTTTGTATTTTTTGACTTTAAGTATGATATGCACGTGCCTACCTAAGATGTAGATTGATAGAGAATGCAAGGAGTAATCACAATGTGATGTGCAGGTTCTTACCTCTCGTCTTAAACTCTCATGCATCTAAATCACACACACAACAACAAATTAAAACTAACTACCTAACCTATCCCTAGGGAGCAAGATTATTACTTATTAATGAGAAATGTACTTTGTGCATGCGTTGTAAAAGAAATCACAGATAACTGACACTTCTTTCCAAAACACACGAACATTTAAAGATATTTAACAACCAGATAGCCAATTGCTTATGAACGACATTCATCACTCATAGTGGAAATTTTCATAAAATGAACCAGGGATCATTCAGACAAGAACTTAGGTTCAAAGAGTTAGAACGATCTCACAGTTAATAGACAAAAAGCCGAAAATGAAATAGTTCCCCTTCAACATTGTTCGTTTATCACATTGAATATTCCACACAGCACCTTCTCCAACAGGAAAAATTTGCAATTTCTTATTGTAAAACGAAATAGTTCCTCTTACAAACCACAACTCACAAGTTTTTCCAGGGGAAAAAGCCCTTCATTCCCTCTAACTTTCCTATCTTTATACAAAAAACCCCCAAAACCTTTGGGTTCCCCCTGCCCCCTGACCTTTCGGTTTCCCAGACCGTTTCAATCTCACAGTTTTGTCAGTTTGTGAGTGCTCATGATTCATATAATGCATTACATTTTTGGATTTCAACTTATGAGGACTTCATAAAACGGGACCAGCTCAGTAACTGCTGAAACTTTTCCAATAACGGGGCCTCTGTTGCTATTGATTCCACTTTGTCTTTTATTTGTCCCTTTTTTAAATCCATTGATTTCAGAACAAACTTTGCTTATCACTTTTAGCCAACTTTCCTCAGCTTTTTCCTTTAACTACGTCTTCTCGCAGTAGCAAATCTGAAGAATCTTCCGAGTTCACCTGTAGTTAAACAACATTTCATCATTAATTAGGATTGCATCTTTTCAATAAACTTAAACCATACTAACAACACAAACTGATTCTCAAAATGAGACTCTGTACTGCACTCATGTTGCGAAATCCCTAACAGGAATCAAAAACCAACCAACGTCCGCACAGGGTTTAAAATTTCACAAGACGGCGGGGTAAAACCTTATCGGTGGCTTGAAACACTGAGACATCAGTTGAATAGTCTTACTTACAGCCACAATGGCAGGTTTCAGACAGACAACGAGTTTCGCAGGACCGTTAAGCCTATCGGAGTCGGAAGAACTAAATGCCAAAGCATCAGGCAGTAAAGTTCCCTGTCGGTGAATGAAACGACATCAACGTCGGAAGGTTAGCGCATTATGCAGCTGCAATAGTGGAAGATGAAAAGACTGCGGGCCCTACGGTCAAAAGAAGAAAATGGCGAAACCCAGACAAAGCATTGGCGAGCGGAGTGATTATATGGAAGACACTTAGTTCTCTCGGGAGCTGCAATGGCGGAAAGCAAACAGACTACAACCTTCGATCAAAACCATAAAATTTCTGATAAGGCACAGAAATCATCATGAAACGTTAAGTGTTTAGAAAACCTAAGGTCATGCAGCAGCCCCAAAAAAAACTTGTCTTATTTCCAACCCATCGGCTTCACAAAATCAAACAACCCCGACCCGAAATTCGATCAACCTCCGATAATGAAAACAAGTCAAAACAACACAACACGACATCGGAGAAGTCAAAGACAATCTTGCGGAATGCTCATCGTTCAGCTTTCGCAACGGAGGCTCCCTAAGGAAACATGGCTCCGATACGTTGTTTAAATGGCCTTCGAAACAATGGATAGAATGAGAAATATGCTTCCTGTTGGGATTAGGGCAGACCCAGGTTCTATACTTTTGTCTTTTCACCAACAAAAGACCTACAATGTTGGCCCTTTCGGCAACAACCTACGAACAAGTTGGAGTCTCACCCGAAACAGCTATGGGGTGCCACAGAATCAGGTTTCTGCAAGAAGAAGAGGGATATTACTGTACCTTTGCCTTTAACAAATAATAATCATACAATGTAGAGCTTCGACATTCACTTATGTAGCTTTGCAGTTAGATAAACAAACAGTTTCTTGCTTAACCCTTAAGTGGGAATTCACAGCGAAGCTAATATTTAGTAGTGATCTTACTTTATCAATTATTTACTTATCAATGCATAAATGAACATAACAGAAACAATGCAAAAGAACCACAACACAAGATATAACGTGGTTCACCCCCAGTGTAGGGGCTATGTCCAAAGAACTGTGTTTTATTCAACTCTTTACAAAAACCACAGTTCTGATCTACGCACTCAGCTGCAGATCCCTTCAATTCCTCAAAGCTGCGCACATAGCTGCAGTTCTTCCTTATCACCAAAAACCCTCTGTGCACACAACTGCAGAGGTCGTCCACGCACACAGCTGGGACTTAACCTTTCTTACAAAACTAGGCCTTAGCTTCGCATCAAATCATCTTTTCATCAAAAGCCTAACCTGACTCTTTTACAAAAGTGCCTATTTATACAAGTGCACTTATTACAAAACCATGGGATTAAACCATGGGAACCCTGAAACCCTAAACCCTAGACTTAAACCATGGGTTAATTACAAAAAGATGGCTTTGACTCAACCCTGAAACCCCTAAGACTTTTTTGAGTCGCAACTCCGCTTACAAGCTTCCACAAAAACCACAGAGTTACCAAAATTAAGGACCGTTAAGGTGCACACCCCAACAGACCCCTAAGACTCACTAGTGTCCCATCCTGGGACACTCTGCTGCTTTTCTGGTGGTAGAATCTTGTTGGTGAAGATAGTAAACTGCTTGCTGCGACTGCATCTCTACAACTATCATCTTTAATTCTCCTGCCCTCCTGCTCCCTTATATGCCTGTCATCATCATCATCCCTTCTACTACTGCTACCACGGCCGCGGCTTGCTTGATCCTTCATCCTTTCATCCTTATCAGAATACCTATGTTTCTTACAACCGTCTCTCATGCTGCTGTCTTCCTCCACCATATTTATGATGGTCATGGGATTCATTGGGCCTTATAAATCTATTAGCGACCCCATCCCTCGAACTGCCTCCTGTTCATGTTCTATCGAACATTTGACCATCCACAACTTTGGGTCCTTAACAGGAGGTACCCTTGGGATTTGCATGTCAATGTACTCTTGCATAAGACAAACAGCTGCCTTCCTTCTACTAAGCAGGGAGGATACATCTTGGGATCCTCCGGATTCTTTCCTGAGGGCTTGTGCCTTTCTTCGTTCCGCTTAGAGCGAACTTCTACCTTAAATTTATTTATGGTTGATCGTGTCTACATTTGCTGCTTCGGCGCTGGGGACGTCTCCTCACAGGGTAGATTGCTCATAAGGTTCTGCAGACCTCTCTCCCTGAGCTCTCGTAACAATTCCTGAACTTCACAATCATTCGACATGGTGCTAACTGTAAACTCAAAGAAATGCGCAATGCAGGAGTCGCGGGCCTATGTGGCTTCTTATAGAATCCCGTGACAAAATATGTCATCATGGTGCATTAATGACACCAAATCTAATGGAGCGACAGTAAATCATGTCCACACGACGCTAGATTTTCCCAAGATCTCATCATTACAGGCAGTTAAGGCAGTTCACGTGCCGGTACAGCCAAGTCTAGTTTGTCCCATCAGTCACATTTTAGGCTGTGACACACCTTTCTTCTTCGACATAACCACTAACTTTAGCTTCACCACAATGAGTACCTTCGACACAATATTGACCTTCGACCCATCCTGACCCAAGCGACAACCAAACTTCAACCTTTGAACTTTGACAGTCTTCAACACTTCGTAGCTTTGAGAACAACTTCATTATAGTCTAGTACCCAATTTCAACTGTTCTTGGTACTTAGACTCTCCTTCTTGCTGTTACTTCTGATTAGGGGGTCCAGGATTGTCCCTGTACTTCTTTAATCTACTTCCATTCACCACGGAAGGTAAAATTTCTCTATTCAATTTAGCTAACTGGACTGCGCCACCATCGGTAACTCTCTGCACTATGTATGGTCCTTTCCAATGTGTCTTGAACTTACCTGGGAATTTCATGAATTTACTGTCATATAAGAGCACGAAATCACCATTCTGGAACTGCTTCTTCTTAATGTGTCTATCATTCCATGCTTTTTCTCAAGCTTTCTGTACTTGCTGCTGGAACCCTGCAATGAATCTGTCTTCTTCAAGTACTAGTATCTTTTCCAACCTCTCTTTCATCATAGCTGGGTCATCCATCTCTGTGAAAGCAGATATTATGAGGCTAGGAACAATGTACTCCATGGGCATGACTGCTTCTTGTCCATAGACCAACCTAAAAGGTGTATGGCCTGTCAACTTTTTGCAGGTGGTTCTATAAGCCCTAGTACTGCTAGAATTCTAAGATCCGAATCATTTCTGTTAACATTGCAAACCTTCGTCAGAGCGTGTTCAAGGATCTTGTTAAAGGCTTCGACAGTTCCATTTGCTTGAGGATGATAGGCAGTACTCTTCTGATGATATACTTGAAATTATTCAGTTAATACTTCAATAGTCTTATTTAGGAAATGTGATCTTTGATCACTCATAAGGATATTAGGACACCCAAATCTTGACAAGATGTTATTGAAAATGAACTTTGCAGCTGTAGCAATGCTACAGTTCTTAACTGGTTGAGCTTCGGCCCAACGAGTAAGGTAATCAGTTGCTGTAATAATGTATCTTGCTCCAGATTTCTTTGCGGGGGGATTGATTGGTCCAACAAAATCAATAGCCCACTTGTCAAATGCTTGTAAAGTTACCTGTGGAACCAAAGGCATCTCATCCCTCCTGGACGGTTTGCCTTTCCTTTGACAGATGTCGCAGCTGTGGCAATACTCTCTTGCATCCTTATGAATCGTAGGCCATCATAATCCAGCTGTCAGAATCTTCTGAGCTGTAGCTTTTCCTGCACAATGACCTCCTGCTGCTCCAGAATGTGCCTCAGCCAAAATCAATGGCTTTTCATGCTCCAGGACACATCTGCGCAGTATTTCATCTGGTCCCATCTTATATAGATGTCCTGCTATTAAGGTAAAGTCAGCTGCTCTAACCAGCAACTGCTTCTTCTGCTGTGTTGTCATCTCAGCGGGTGCAAAACCTGTAGACATGTATTGAACAATATCCTAAAAATAATCATCAACCATCTAGATGGAAAAAAACTGGGCATCGGGAAGACCTTCGTCCAAACTAGTGGGTTCTTCTCCTGACTTGAGCCTCGACAAGTGGTCAGGCCCTAGGTTAAGTCTTCCAGGCTTAACTATGATCTCAAATTCATATTCCTAAAACAAAATCAGCCATCCGCATATCCTTCTGCCTAACACAGGCTTGTTAACCAAATACTTCAAAGCAGAGTGGTCCGTGAACATCTTAAAATGAGATCCTAACAGATACTGTCGAAACTTCTGCAAGGCATAAACCATAGCTAGACCTTCTCGTTCTGTCGTAGTATAATTCTTTTCAGCTGTGGACAATTTTCTACTTGCAAAAGCAATAGGGTGATCAATATTACCTTCACCTGACTGAGCCAATACTATTCCCAGAGCAATGGAGGATGCATCAACATGTACATGAAACTCCTTATTCCAGTCAGGGAATACTAAGATAGGGGCAGTTACCATCTTTCCCTTCAAAATATCCAAGATTTCTTGACACTCAGGTGTCCATTCAAACTTAATATCTTTCTTCAACTGCTTTTCCATAGGGGTTGTAATCTGAGCATATCCTTTAATGAATTTCCTGTAATATCCAGTATGACCAAGCGTAGTGTGAAGTTTCTTAACAGACTTCGGAGGTGGCAAGTTCACAATAATGGCTATCTTCACAGGATCCATCATCAAGCCTTGCTTACATATAATGTGACCTAGCAGAATTCCAAAAGGTGCACAAAAAATACACTTTTTCAAGTTCAAGGAAATCTGATGTTGTCTACACTTGTCCAGCATAAGTCTTAAACTAGCTATATAGTCTTTTAGTAACCCAAAGATAGTCCAATCATCAAAATAAACTTCTAATAATTTATGTATAAATTCCTTAAATGCAGAGATGACTACTCTCGAAAACATAGCAGGTGCATTCTTCAATCCAAAAGGCATAACTGTATACTGAAAAGATCCCATCTCTGTAGCGAAGGTTGTTTTATGTCGATCCTTTGGAGCAATTTTGATCTGATGGTAACCGGAAAATCCATCAGTCAAAGAGTACACTTCTTGACCTCCGACATTGTTGGAGTAGGGTCCCGCAGCTACAGAAGAAGCTGCTATTTTGACGAATAGACAGTTTTGGCGGAGATATAAGAGGCAGAGCTACGACACTATAGCATGTTTCTAGCTACAGATCAAAGCCGGAAACCATGATGTAGAAGACAGAGAAGTCAAGGAAGACAACGGTACCTGAGTGACCGAGAAGAGAGAGCTCACCCACTGCATTGAAGGCAGCGACGGAAGACAGGAGGGTTCATCTACCCTCATAAAGGAAAAGGAGCAACGAGGCGAGGTATTGAAGACGAAGGACAGAAACAGGGAAGCAGCGCCGGTACCCATGGTCAGCGCTGGGAAGCATGGAATACTGCAGGAAGCTGTGGTGACGGGAAGCGGTGCATAGTGCCCATGATTAGCACCGAGAAGCATGGAAGACCGCAGAGAGCTGTGGTGTGACAGATAGCAACTACCTCAAAGTACAGATACGTCGACTGTCACTAGTTAGGGTTTGGGTTACTGTTGGGACAGGCCCACAGTGTTGTAATGGTGAGACCTTCGGGCCGCCTATAAAGGGATATATTGTGTATTGTAAAAGGGTTGATTCAGTTGTTAGTTGTTTTGTAGATTATTAGACAGTTGTAGAAACCAAGCTCTGGTTCTGTTATTAGCTGTAGTATCTTACTGTAACCAGTGGCTGGCTCATAGAGCATGCATGTAACGATCCGCAGGGATCGACAGAGAGGGAAGAGTATATTGTAAGAGGTGCAATATAGAGGTAGAGAAGAGATCTAAGAGAGAAGATCTTAAGCTGCATATGCGGTGCAGCAGAACTGTGTTTACCTTCCCCTGAGCTATAATAGAAACACAGTTCTGTGGACATAACTTCCATCCTGGAGGTGAACCACGTTAAAATCGAGTGTTATGCGATTGGTTCATGTGTTGTGTTTATTTGTTGCATCTGTCAGTTATTATATGAGCCTTGTTTATAGTTTAATGTATGTATGCGTTGTTCAGTTCACAGTAATATAGAAGGATAGACTTAAGTTGAAGTCTTTGGCATGTTGTATGCGGGTTCATTTATGCTTTGCTTGAAACAGTCACTAGTCGCAGTATTAAACAGCCTGGTATGTTGAGTCTTGCAAGTCGACACGAACAACGCTAAGTGCGCTGAGCTGCAGGAGTAGGATATCGCAGGGAGGCGATACCGCACCGACAGAGGAGCTGCAGTGCGCGATACCATAGGTTAAGGACTTAGCATTGGGGAGAAAGTTACGTGTTGCCTGGTGCGCGGCGATGCGATAAGGCTAGAGTCATCTAAAGTCAGTGGAATTTGCGCGACAAGGAAAGGGACCGCGCGACAGGAGAAGAGAGATCTCGTGGTTAGAAGAGCTGCGAGACGGGGAGATCGCATGACGCGAGCAGAAGGGTCACGTGACGTGCAGAGATAGAGGCCTCGCGGCTAGAAGAGCTGCGAGTCACAAGTAGGATGCCACAGAACCTGGTCCAAGACGCTTGAGTCCTTGGCCAACCCATTAGAATCACTTTGGGTGAGACTTCAGGCCGCTTCATGGTCTGTCGCCGAAAGGGCCAGTGAGCTAGGGGTGTTGTTGGTTAAATAAAGTAAACCCGAGTCTGCCCATGATGGCCAACAGACATTGTCTAAAACTTCATCTGTAAAGGGAGTAGGGAAAGGATCATGTAAACAAGCATCATTCAACTTCCTTAGATCAACACAGATTCTGATTTCTCCCTTGGTCTTCTTTTCTTGCACCACCATAGGACTGACCCATTTGGATTCTTCAACAGGCTCAATGATTCCTACAGCAAGCATCTTATCTAGATCCATCCCGACTTTTTCTTTATACTTAGGGTTCATCCTATAGGGGCGCTGCTTCACAGGATTCGCATCAAGTTTCAGAGGGAGTTTTATCACTCCTATATCACCAAGGATACCTTTCATTTCTGAGAACTTCGTCGGAAATAGGTCCTGATACTCATGGAGAAGTTGGGTCACTTTGCTCACCATTTCTTCATCCCAATAATCTCTAATGGTAGCATACTTGGGCTGTTCTTCTGAGCCGATATTTACTTTCCTTGTCTTCAAGGGTTGAGTTACTTCAGGTGCTGCGACTGTTGGTCCGTGTACTTCACAGTGTCCTTCTGACTCAGGAATGTTAATGTTGCGCAGATCATCATCCTCGTCAATTGCGAGGTTATAACATTCAACTGCATTAGCTTCTTGTTCCTTCCAATCGGGTTGGTACTCAACTATTTCTTTATCATCAAATACCTTAGTATGGATCGACCGAATAGCTGAGTCTAAATAAGGGCAAACCTCATTAATAGAAAATGTAAACACAAAACTATCAACAAGACTATCCCAACTTACAATACCATGGCGAAGCTCCACCTCCGCATACCAGTTCTTTGCTATAGGTTCCAGGGTGTGCACAAACCTATGTACGCATTCTTGATGAGGTACATGCTTCCAAGATTTGTAGCACTGCTCCAAATGTTCCTAAGGGCTGGTCTTACCATTAAACCTGCTTCACACCTCCTGAGGTTGATCCAGGAATCTCAGGTGAAGGGACTTTTGACAAGCGTCCCAACTATGAATGTACTTCTTATGACCATTCCACCATCTGGCTGCTGTGGCTCTGAATGCTGAATCTAGAGTCTCCATTTTTTGTGAATCCGGTACTTTCTCTGAGAATTGGATAATAAATATTCTGGATCGGTCAAGCCATCAAAGGTAGGAAAGTCTCGTGTCGGTGAGCCAAGCCATCTAAGAGATTTGGTAATTCTTGCACATCGATGTCCATGTAGTTCATAAAGTCGAATCTGCCAGTTTTCTAAGCCTTCGTCTGAATCAGTCATGTAGGAGTTGTCACTCTGCCAATCCATTATACCTTCAGTAGTAGGATCAACATAATCTTCTTCCTTCATTGTGATGTTGTAGATATGATCCAAAACATCCTGATCTTCATCTCTCACTGGCTCTGTGTACCTTTCTCCTTGAGAAGGGTCCAAGGGTACTATGAATCTCAAACCTTTCCCTTCAAAAGTCATCTGTCTCTTCTTAAGTTTAATGACTGCAACATTATCTATTTCCCATTCAATTCCTAGCAAGGCTGGATAAGGATTGCTATCATCAATTATCTCGATGACTTCAAAATCAGCTAAAGTGCTGACTCCATCTATATCCACTGGTACACTAGGGAGTCTTCCTAGGGGCATAATCTTCTACTGATTGGCTAATCTCAACTGTATAGGGGACCATTCAAGGGTAGGTTTTTCCATTTGTTCCCATGTCTGCCTAGTGAGGACATTTACTTCTGATCCCAAGTCTAAAATGATGTCAGTAATGTCATATTCTCCTATCTGAGCATGCAATCTCATTTCTCTTCCAGTTCTTCTGACTCTATTAACAGTTCTTTCCTTACCAGAGCTTCGCTGAGGTTCGGAAGAAGCAATAACTTTCTGCAACTCATTTAAAGCATTCCGATTTCTTAAGAGCTTCATACAACTCTGTAAAAAGGATGACAATGTACTTACTTTATCCGTCGAAGCTTCTTGGGACTGTGACTGCTGCTGTTGATGTTGTTGCATAAGTGCTACCGATGTGCTCGGATCATCAAAGTCTTTCTTAGCTTCCATAAATGTCTCTTTTTCTCTTCCCACATCAAATTCTGGACTTTTCTCTGGGGTTTTGCGGACCCAAACCTCAATAGGCTATTTTTCCTTAGTCTGTACTTGCATCGTAGCTCCACTCCTGGTAACAACGTTAATGGCTAGGATAGGTCTTTTATCCACAGAAATCATCTAAATATTTTGAGTAGGAGCGCTATTTCTTTCTTGTATTTTAGCTATCAATTGTGGGCATTGCTCAATGACATGATCTACTGCTCTGCAATATCGACATGTCGTAGTTGGGTTCCGAAAATCTCGAGCTACATGTCCTACCTGATTACAGTTATAGCAAACAACCTGGCCTCTACCTCGTCCAGCCATACCACCACGACCAAGACCTCCAAAAGTACCTCTACCTTCACGGTAACCATATCCATCATTGCCTTGTGCATCATTTTGTACCCTATAAGCATCATAGGTACGCTCTCTCATGAGGTCAAAGCTGCGACACTCCTCTTCATTGTGTCCTACTGACTTACAGAACTTGCAATAAGGACTCTTAGGTACCTAGACATATCATTGCAGCAGATAGTAGTCCTCAGGTCAATGCTAACCAGTTGTTCTGCAGATCTCACAATATAAAACATTAGGGTTAAATGGGTTTGGCGCACCAGTATTCAGGTAATTTCTTAACACAGGACACTATTCCTTGTCATGACCTTCTGTCCTACATCGTGTACACCAAACCTCTTCGTGAATAGACTTCCCCTTCTTCATGTTGTGAAGCTCCAAAGCCATTTCTACCAACTGCGCTTGTATTTGGGCTATGCCAGAATTATCTTCGACAGGAGTTGTTTCCAGTTTCATGGCAATCTCCAAAGCCTCTTGCTGATCAGCAACCTTCTGTTGCATGAGTGGGGTTTTGATATGTGGTAATAACGCTGCAATGAACCATTCTTTATGCTGCGCTGGTCCAATAGTGAAACTAACTTGATCTAGTAGAACTTTGAACCTCTGATCAAAGTCCCAAACTGATTCTCCTCGCCTCTGCTGAATCTCTTTCAGTTCAGTTATACATTGTGACTCTGATTTAGGCTTCTTGAACTTTTTTATCATTGCTGCTTTAATATCAGCCAAGACATGGTTCTGAGTGCTGGAGAACTTCATAAACCAGGTCAAAGTGCGGTCTCTAAAAGAAGTGACCAGCTGCACTCTTCTTATATCTTCATCCATAATGTTCTTAGCAATCCATACTGCTTCGAATAAGAACCAAAACTGTTCTTGTTCCTCTGATCCAGTTCCTTTGAAGACAGGGAGCTTGATTTCATCATTCACATGGGCCATAGCGGGTCTAGGGGCGGAGGGAGGGGGACTAGTAGTAGGCGGGGGGGAACATAATGGGGTAGACTGACCTGCGATAGGAATACTCGGGGATAACAGATCTTTGCTGCAGGGTTACCGGAGGATTTCTAACAGAAGGGGTTTCTTCGGGCTCAAAATCTGTTGGACTTACAGGGGTATACTCGGTATTCTGTCCTAAGGTATAGGATGCAAAATTCCTCTTGTATCTTTTACCACTTTGCTCGTCGAAGTCACTTTCGCTGTAGATCCCTTCAATTCCTCTGTAGATCCCTTCAATTCCTCAAAGCTGTATAGTCTGATTCAATGAGCAATATACCTTTTTCAGCCAATAGCATTTTAATTTTCAAATTAAATGAATTCAAGTACTTACCCCTTAGTCCTTTGAAAAATTTTCTTTCAACTTCGCTAAAATAGGTACTTGTGTCAATGGAAAACTCCGTCACAAATACTTCAAGGGTTCGCGTCGTCCAGAAATCAACAGCTCAATAGATCATGTTGTTTACTCTTTTCAATATGTTGATTCTTGCGGGGGTCCAATCAGGAAACTGACCTTCTTGGAAGTTCGTCTTCCTCTCTATCAACCTGGATAACCATTGGTGCAAGTCTATGTGGATACTACCAAAGAAAATTTCGTAAACATCAGAAAAAACGTACCTTTGTAAAAAGTCATCTGAACTACGACGAGGATATTTATTTTCTTGTTCAGCAAATTTCAAATAAGTCTCTTCGATCTAGTCACCGATTTCTTTTACTGAGGGCCTCCAAAACATAGCCCTCCAGGTACGACGTAGATCCATCTTGAGCAGATACTGAGTTCAACTGGCAACGGAACCAATTTGTTGGGCTTAGGGCAGACCCAGGTTCTATAATTTTGTCTTCGCACCAACAAAAGACCCACAGTGTTGGCCCTTTCGGCAACAACCTGCGAATAGGTCGCAGTCTCACCCGAAACAGCTATGGGGTGCCACATAATCAGGTTTCTGCAAGTAGACGAGGGATATTACTATACCTTTAGCCTTTAACAAATAATAATCATACAATGCAGAGCTTCGACATTCACTTATATAGCTTCGCAGTTAGATAAACAAATAGTTTCTTGCTTAACCCTTAACTGGGAATTCACAGCGAAGCTAATATTTAGTAGTGATATTACTTTATCAATTATTTACTTATCAATGCATAAAGGAACATAACAGAAACAACACAAAAGAACCACAACACAAGATATAACGTGGTTCACCCCCAGTGTAGGGGCTATGTCCACAGAACTATGTTTTATTCAACTCTTTACAAAAACCACAGTTCTAATCTGCGCACTCAGCTGTAGATCCCTTCAATTCCTCAAAGCTGCGCACACAGCTGCAGAGGTCGTCCATGCACATAGCTGGGACTTAAGCTTTCTTACAAAACTAGGCCTTAGCTTCGCATCAAATCATCTTTACATCAAAAGCCTAACCTGACTCTTTTACAAAAGTGCCTATTTATACAAGTGCACTTATTACAAAACCATGGGCTTAAACCATGGGCACCCCGAAATCCTAAACCCTGGACTTAAACCATGGGTTAATTACAAAAAGAGGAATTTCACTCAACCCCGACACCCCTAAGACTATTTTGATTCGCAACTCCACTTACAAGCTTCCACAAAAACCGTGAGTTACCAAAATTAAGGACCGTTAAGGTGCGCGCCCCAACACTTCCAAGAACAAAGAAAGAAATCGCAGATCAAAGGGCAAAAACCAAATTCTAAATTCCACAACCCACAGTAGTTTCAGACATAAGCAATTTTCCGAAAAGCATGAAGAGGGTTAACCTCAAAATAGTCCAAACTTGTAGCAAAAGGAAAACAAAAATAGAGTTCAAGGATCGAAACGATTCTAGGCAATGATAAAAATTAATAAGGGGGTCCAAAATTTCAAAAATTTGGGGAGACAGTTGCAACTGCAACAAGTCTAAAAATGAATTAAATCAATCTTGGACCTTCTTGCACATTTTAAATATGACAAGAATTGGGAAAAGAAAAAATAGGCATAGGCAAAGTTCAAACATTAACCAAGTTTCATGCATGATGGAACGATGGATTCCAAGGATTTGTCCAATTCGAAATTGAGTTGAGTTTTACATGGATTGAAGCATTGACTTCATGTGTAGACAAATGTAAAATTTAGTTTTGATTAGATATACAAAGGGAGGATCTAAAATAGAGAAACAACACTTTACTAGCATTGACACATCTAAAGATGGAATCAATGAAGTGTTGAGATACATGACATTTCTCAATGCTTCTCATCCCATAATTCATTTGGATTGATTCATCGAGATGCAAAACAATGAGATTTGCACTTCAAGAAAAGTCACACCTCTTAATGCTTTATTGATTCCATATTTAGATGGGCCAAGTGTAACACCCTTGGGCTGGACCCCTAGTCTATTTTGGGTCCAAATGTAAATATTGACTATGAATTCCTAAAAGGATGAACACTTCGCATTTTGTTATTATTAATACAAAATTCACAAACGACTACAAAGAGGAAGAACATTGAAGACATCGGGGACCCAACTAGTCACTAGAGCTTGAAAGGGGGTTTAGAGATGCCCTAGTTGGGAAAACCCTGCTATGACCTTACCCGTAAGTCTTGATTTAAGACTAAACCTCTTGATTAGCTTAAAAACTTGTTTTCTATTTAAGAATGGACTTAAGTGTAATTAGGAAAAGTAATCAAAGGATTAATTAAATGAATAATGTGGCTCATATGAGAGACCACGTGTGGGTTAGAAGGCAAGATGAACGTATGTGGGAATCATGTCATTGAAAAGGATGTTTTTGGTTTCATAAGGAAAAACAGCTGGGGTGTGAAGAAAGAAACTGGTTATGGTTTAGTTGGGGAAGGATAGAGAAGAATTGACAAAGATGGTTGATGAAGAAGGAACTGAATGAAAATATGGGAATTTATGTCAATAGAATAGGGAGAATGCAATTCTAAACATGTAAACCTGATTGAGAAACCTTGCATGTTGATCTGTAACCATGTTTACCTTGGAATGTTCCAATGAAATGGAAAATGGTGTAGGAAACTTCCTTAGTGGAATTCTGAGCACTTTGAGCAGTGATGCATCTCACTATAGTGTTGATAGAAGGAAGCTTGGAATGTGGAATGCACTGTTTGGCATGGAATTGGTTGGAAACCATGTTTTTGATTACCTAGTGCTAAACCATTGAGGGAAAATATGAGGTCGGTGAGAAACCTGGTTGGTGAATGCTCCGGTCTTAGCTTGCGGGTGGTGTTTTGCTAAGAGATAAATGAGAATAAGTACCTATGGTTGGGTGGAGCATGCCTCACACATAGTAATTTTCCCAACTCAATTGTTTTCAGATAAATTCAATTTCCAAGAATACTATTTCTTGTTCACTTATACATGAATGGAATGTACCTGAAGTAATTACATTATTATGTTGAATCCCTAAGTGATTATATAATTATAGTTGCAAAGGGTTAATTGGATAAAGACAGAAAGGAAATTTCATAATCCTTATGTTTTTCTTCTAAATTTGCAGTTGTTTAATGAGACAACTTTAATCTAGTTCTTGAATGTTTTATGTTTGAAAGTTGTTTGTAACTATTGTCAAATAAATGCTCTATTTGAGAGTTGTAGAGTTGTGTAGGTAATGTTGTTTAGACTTAATGGTTGTAGCAAGCCTTTGGGTTATTAGTTTTACAAACAAAGTAATGAGGAAACAAGCTTGAAACCTTCTTGATTGTGAAATAAGGTCGGGTTGGTGTGTTGGGGCCCGAAAATTCATAGCCAACAACAGTAAGGGATTCTCCCCAGTCAACGTTCCCAACTAGCCCGTGACTATTTGGTATGGGGAATCCGTCCGGTTTGCGGTCCGGCTACCGTAGGTCAAAGTAACAAAAACAAAGGCTTTACTAGTTGCGGCCCGATCCACCGTGTATTTTTGTATTTTTTGACTTAATGTATGATATTCAAGTGCCTAATTAACCATGCAGGGCGATAAGATGCAAGGAGCAGTCACAACGTGATGCGCAGGTTCTTACCTCTCGTCTTATCATTCACAAGCATCTAAATCACATACAACAAGAAATTAAAACTAACTACCTAAACTATCCCTAGGGAGCAGGGTTATCATTCATTGGTGAGTAATATATTTTGTACATGTATTATGAAGAGTTACAGATAGCTGATACTTCTTTCAAGACACATGAACACTTACAGATATTTGAACAACCATATAGCCAATTGTTTATGAACAACATTTATTACTCACAGTGGAAAAAACATCACAAAAATATACTGAAGAACATTCAACAAGAACATAGGTTCAGGAAGTTAAACACTCTCACAGTTAATGAAACACAGCTGAAAACGAAATAGTTCCCCTTGAACATTGTTCATTTAATCACATTGATACATTCCACATTTTGCTTTATCCAGCAAGAAAAAGTTGCAGTTTCTGATTGTAAAACGAAGTAGTTCCTCTTACAAGCAAATGGTTTACAAGTTTTTCCAGGGAAAAAGTCCCTTCTAAGTCCTACTTTCAAATATTTAAACTACAACAGCATACCGCTTGGGCTTCCTTCCAAACGTCTGACCTTTCGGTCCCTCGAACGTTTCAAATCCCTCTCTCCATCCATTTTTCATATGTTCATGATTAGTTGAGAAACTGCTGGACCTTTCAGATCTGCATTTTTGTTGCTTTCAGTTTTGTCTTTTCCTTCGCTCTATCTTCCTTGCGACCCTGCCGGTTTCGATTTGATAAAGCTACGCCTTCACACCATGGTCGCCCCAATCAGTCCATTGGGTTCTACCTGCATTCAATTACTGTGCGTCATTCATTGGAATGGCGTTTTAAACATTAAAATTAACCACCTAAAACAGCTAATCCATAAGAAAACGGCCAAGTGCATCTCTTGATCTGGAAAGATTTTTTATTAAGCCTTGGGCGGGAAAGTTCTAAATCGGCAGTCGGAAGGCTTTGACATCGGATGCGAAAAGGATTTCCTAGCCGCAACGGCGGAAAAGACAAGGGCTAAAGTCACGCGAAACGTGGGCAGGAGAAGCTTTAACCGGAAGTCGGACGGCTTTGCACTTCGGAAGCTAAAGGACTTTCCCAGCCGCAACGGTGGAAAAGAGAAGGTTAACGATACACGCGACTAAAATACCGGTAAGCATCAGCCATCGGAGCACTTTGTATTTCGGGTGCTAAGTTGTTTTGGGAGCCGCAACGGCGGAAGGGAACAGGTTATAGCCACGCAATGCACAATCGGAAGTCGGACCGCTTTACACTTCGGAGGCTAAATGACTTTGACAGCCACAACGGCAGAAGGGAAAAGGACAAAAGCAGCCGATTTAACAGAAAAAATTAAGTGTTCGAAAGCTTTTTTAAAAAGAAAAATAAGTAAAGGTTGAAAAACCAAATTTACTTTCGAACCCGCGAACTCAAAGAACACAAGATCCAATTTAACATTGGCTAGTGCACCAAACTCACATCTGCGATCAATCACCACATTCAAACATAGGCAACCTTTGAAACCGACTGAGAATCAGTCTGCACAATCATTCGAAAATAAAACCCTGACCAATAAGTTCCAGGATCCTACGATTTAAGAACAACGCTAAATCATGAGGAAGGGCCCAAAATTTAAGAAATTTGGGGAAAAAACAGTTGCAGCTGCAACAATTGGTGATTACCTGGTGAACCTAGATCTCTGGGTGATTAATCTTTGAGTGACAGACTGTTTAACAACAAATGCATCCTATTGAATTCTTCCAGCTATCTGAATTTCTCGAATGCCGGAAGTGTATACCTTCAATCATTGATAATAGTCCAATTTAGGAGAGTGGAAACCAAGATTTTCAAGTCCAGATAACTCTGTTGAGGCCAGAAGATGAGTTTCATTATTACCTTTGTCTTCAGGTGGCTGATAGCTTTGGACACCACAGGATTGTAGCATATGATAAACAGAAATATTTGTTTGTTCCTCGTTCCCATGCCATTTTAGCACTTTTTTTGCTTTTGGACTTTTGTCCCTTTTCATATGAGTCCTCCTGCATGCCTTTCTTACTGAATTTTAATTCAGGATCCTCTATCCCATAGTGCCCTTTTGTGTGAGCGGTGTACTTCATGTTTCAGCTCACGGACGGAGAGGATCTTTCGACAATTTAGTACTTATGATTCGGCATCTGCTTTGATGTATGATGCTTTCATAGGAGTTTTTGACTCTTTATTTGACTTTTGGCATTTGTTTCTTGGCATGGGATCATTTATATTTAATATACTATTCACCTTTCTCCTTTCCATGGGTCCTCTGCTGTCGCTCCTTAGAACATTTTAAGTGTTGTTGGGAAATAGGGCAGACCCGGGTTTAATCCTTTTATGTCGCACCAACAAAAGACCCACAGTGTTGGCCCTTTTGGCAACAACTTGCGCGCAGGTTGCAGTCTCACCCGAAACAACTATGGGGTGCCGCAGAATCAGGTTTCTGCAAGCAGAGAGGGATATTACTGTACCTTAGCCTTTAATAATTTATCAATCAACAATTACGCAGCTTTGTCATTCACTTATATACAACTTCGCAGATAGATAAACAACCGTGACTTGCTTAACCCACTACAGGGAGTTCACAGCAAAGCTTGTTATTAGCAGTGATCTAAGTTATCGAATGTATACAGTTATTAATGCATAAAAGACAACAGAAAGAGAAACAACACAAGAAACCACAACACCAGATATAACGTGGTTCACCCCCAGTGTAGGGGTTATGTCCACAAACTGTGTTTTATTCAAATTGCTACAAAACCACAGTTTGATCTGCGCACTCAGCTACAGATCCCTTCAGTCCTTAACATCCACACACACAGCAGCAGGCCTCTGCGCACACAGCTGCAGATATTTCCTTAATCTTCTTACAAAACCCTCTGCGCACACAGCTGCAGAGGTCGTCCACGCACACAGTTGGGACTTAACCTTTCCTTACAAAATCAGCCTTAGCCTCGCCTTAATCCTTCTTACATCATAAAACCTAACCTTTCTTATTTAAACAAGTGCCTATTTATAACGCACTATTTACAAAAACATGGATTCAATACCATGGGCACCCAAAACCCTAAACCCTGGTCTTAAGCCGCAGGTTTATTACAATAGAAGACTTTGACTCAACCCCCGACACCCCTAATACTATTTTGAGTCAAACCCGCGGAGTTACCCATATTAAGGACTGTTGAGGTGCGCGCCCTAATAGGCCCCTAAGACTCACCAGTGTCCTGTCCCAGGGCACTTATCTGCTCGGCTGGTGGTAAAATTTGCTTGGCGAAGACATTGTGCGCTGGTTCCCGGAGTCCTTCCTGCTAGTGGCCGGCTGCCTGCTTCTTTCTGCTGCTTGATATTGATGCTGAATAAGGCCGTGTGGATCCATCTGCAACCCCATCCTTTGGTCGGGTTGGCGACACTTAACCAGCCACAGCTTGGGGTCCCCTAGAATTGTGTGTCACGTTGCATAAGACACACAGCTGCCATGGTTCTGCTATGTCGGAATATTTCAGGGTGGGGCTCACCATAGTCGTTTGGCGAGGTCTTGTGGCCTTCGTGGCTCCATGTTAGAGAAAATTTATGCTTGCCTTCGCCTGGTTTAGAGCAAACTTCTGCCTGCCTGTGTACCTAAGTCGAATATGATTGTACTGGCAGATTACTCAAAATGTTCTGCAGACCCCTCTCTCTGAACTCTCGTACTAGCGCCTGGACTTCACAATTGTTTGACATGGCTCCAGTCGAGCAAACTCCAAGAAGTGCTTTGAGGAATATTTCACAAGCCCATGTAGCTTACTTATAGAATTCCTTTACAGAATCTGTCATCATAATGTAGTAATGACATCAAATCTGCTTGAATACCAGAAATCTCGTCACACCCAGCCTGAGATTTTCCCGAAATATCATAATTATAGCTATGAAGAGTAGCTCACGTGCCGCCGCCGTCAAATGTATTTTGTCCCATCCATCTCATACTAGGCTGCGACACAGTTCCAACCTACGACATAACAACCACTTTCCACTTCGACACAGGATGAACCTGCGTCCCCTGACCAACCTTCGGCTTCCCATACTTTATCCTTCAGATTACGACATTCCACAGTGCGGCGAGTAGCTGTGCTAGGTATGTAGACGTTTCTTTCTTGGTGCTACCTTCAATTCTGAGGACTTGGTCTGTCCCTGTACTTCTTTAGACGACTCCCATTTATCATAGAAGGAAAGAGTTCTCCATTTAACTTAGCTAGTTGGACTGCGCCCCCATCAATAACTTTCTATACTATATACGGTCCCTTCCAATGTGTCTTAAACTTTCCGGGGAACTTCATGAATTTGCTATCATAGAGGAGCACAAGATCACCCTGCTGGAATTGTTTCTTCTTAATGTGTCTGTCATGCCACGCTTTTTCTCGAGCTTTCTGCACCTGTTGCTGGAACCCTGCAATAAATCTAACCTCCTCGAGTTCTAATATTTGTTTTAGTCTCTCTGTTATTATGGCTAGGTCATCCATCTCAGTGAAAGAAGATATTCTGAGGCTGGGAACAATGTATTCCATGGGCATGACGGCTTCTTGCCCATAAACCAATCGGAAAGGTGTATGGCCTGTCAACTTTTTGCAAGTAGTTCTGTAAGCCCATAGCACTACTGGAATGCGAAGGTCCCAGTCATTTCTGTTAGCATTACAAATCTTTGTCAAAGCATGCTCCAGGATCTTATTAAAAGCTTTGACAGTCCCATTTGCTTGTGGATGATAGGCTGTACTTTTCTGATGGTATACTTGAAATTCTTCAATCAGCACTGCAATAGTTTTATTTAAGAAATGTGATCCTTGATTGCTCATAAGGACGTGAGGACACCCAAACCTAGACAAGATGTGATCAAAGATGAATTGCGCAGCTGTAGCAACGCTACAGTTCTTGACCGGTTGGGCTTCAACCCAACGGGTAAGGTAGTCAGTTGCTGTAATAATATATCTCGCGCCAGACTTCTTCGCAGGGGGGTTGATAGGGCCGACAAAGTCAATAGCCCATTTTTCAAAAGCTTGTAAGGTTACCTACGGAACTAGGGGCATTTCATCCCGCTGAGATGGTTTGCCTGTCCTCTAACAGACGTCGCAGCTGTGGCAATATTCTCTTGCATCCTTGTGAACGGTGGGCCACCATAAGTCGGCTGTCAAAATCTTCTGTGTGGTAGCTTTCCCTGCATAATGACCTCCTGCTGTGCCAGAATG
Source organism: Pseudotsuga menziesii (assembly GCA_001517045.1). NCBI lineage: Eukaryota > Viridiplantae > Streptophyta > Pinopsida > Pinales > Pinaceae > Pseudotsuga > Pseudotsuga menziesii. Next base: position 89,668 of record LPNX010290764.1, read on the forward strand.
TTCCTCGGCCAGAATCAGGGGTCATTCATGCTCCAAAATACACCTGTGCAGTATTTCATCTGGTCCCATCTTGTACAGCTGGCCGGCTATTAGGGTGAAGTCCGTTGCTCGCACTACCAGCTGCTTTTTCTGTTGTGTTGTCATTTCAGCAGGTGGAAACCCTGTAGACAAGTACTGAGCAATATCCTGGAAGTAGTCATCGACTATCTGGATGGCAAACAGCTGCGCGTCAGGGAGGCCCTCATCCAAACTGGTGGGTTCCTCGCCTGACTCGAGCCTCGACAAGTGGTCAAGTCCTAGGTTCAGTCTCCCAGGTTTAACTATGATTTCGAAATCATATTCTTGGAACAGAATCAGCCATATACATATTCTTCCTCCTAGCACAGGCTTATTAACCAAATATTTCAAAGCAGAATGGTCAGTAAACATCTTAAAATGAGATCCTAACAGATAATGTCGAAACTTCTGTAGTGCATACACCATAGCAAGGCCTTCCCGCTCGGTTGTAGTATAATTTTTCTCTGCAGTGGATAATTTTCTACTCGCAAAAGAAATAGGGTGGTCGATCTGACCTGCGCCTGGTTGAGCCAATACCACCCCTAGAGCAATAGAGGATGCGTCGACATGCACATGAAATTCTTTGTTCCAGTCAGGAAATACTAGAATAGGGGCAGTGACCATTTTTTTTTTCAAAATATCTAAGCTTGCCTGGCACTCCGGTGTCCATTCGAACTTATTATCTTTCTTCAACTGCCTTTCCATCGGAGCGGTAATTTGAGCATATCCTTGGATGAATTTTTTGTAGTAACCAGTGTGACCGAGTGTCGTGTGCAGTTGTTTGACGGACTTCGGGGGTGGCAGATTTACAATAATAGCTATCTTCGCAGGATCCATCATCAATCCCTGCTTACAGACAACATGACCAAGGAGAATTCCAAAAGGGGCACAAAAGATACACTTTTTTAAATTCAAAGCAATCTGGTGCTGTCTACACTTGTTTAACATAAGTCTCAAACTAGTGAGGTGGTCTTTTACTAGCCCAAAAATAGTCCAATCATCAAAATAAACTTCTAATAATTTATGTATATATTCCTTAAACGCAGAGATGACGAATCTAGAAAATATAGCAGGTGCATTCTTCAGCCCAAAGGGCATGACAGTATACTGAAAGGATCCCATTTCGGTAGCAAATGTTGTCTTATGTCGGTCTTCTGGAGCAATTCGGATCTGATGGTAGCCAGAAAACCCATCAGTGAAAGAGTATATTTCTTGACCTCCAACATTGTCGAGCACTTCGTTTGTAAAGGGGGTTGGAAAGGGATCATGTAGACAGGCATCATTTAATTTCCTGAGGTTGACACAGATGCGGATTTCACCCTTAGTCTTCTTCTCCTGGACCACCATAGGACTGACCCACTCAGATTCTTCAACAGGCTCAATTATTCCTGCGGTGAGCATCTTATCCAGCTCCACCTTAACCTATTCTTTATACTTCGGATTCAATCTATAAGGCCGCTGTTTCACAGGTTTTGCATCAGGTTTCAAAGGGATCTTCATTACACCAATATCACCCAAGATACCCTTCATTTCAGAAAACTTTGTGGGAAAGAGATCTTGGTACTCGTGGAGAAGTTGGGTTACCTTGCTGACCATTTCATCATCCCAATAGTCGCCGATTGTGGCGAGCTTAGGCTGTTCTTTGGAGCCAATGTTAACTGTGCGTGTCTCCAGGGGATGATTTACTTCTGGGGCTTCGATGGTTGGTCCTTGCACATCGCAGCATCCTTCTTACTCAGGGATAGTGATATTGCGTGGGTCCTCATCCTCCTCAATGGAAAAGTTATAACATTCTAGTGCATGGGCTTCCTGCACTGTCCAATCCGGTCGGTGTTCTACTAGTTCTCAGTCATCAAAGACCTTGGTATGGATGATCTTGATAGCTACGTCTAGATCTAGACAGACATCATTAGTAGAAAAAGTATGTATAAAACTATGGGCAAGACAGTCCCAACTTACAGTATCTAGGCGGAGCTCAGCTTCCTCATACCAGGTCTGAGCTATTGGTGCCAGTGTATGGACGAATCTATGTGCCCATTCGTTCTGAGGTACATACCTCCACGCCTCATAGCAGTTTGCCAAATGTGCTTGTGGACTAGATTTTCCATCAAACTTGCTTCACACCTCCTCAGGCTAGTCCTTAAATCTCAGCCGAAGGAGCCTCTAACAGGCTTCCCAGCTAGGAATCTGCGGCTTATGGCTCTTCCACCATCTGGCTGCTGTGACTCTAATTGCTGACTCCAGAGAAGTCATTTGTTGTGACTCCGGTATCTGACCTGAGAATTGTATGATAAAGGGGTCAGGGTCTGTCGACCCATCAAAAGTAGGGAGAGCTCTTGGTTGTGAGCTGAGCCATCTGAGGGATTTAATAGGTCTGGTACTGCTATGTCCATGGAGCTCATATAAGCGGTTCTGCCAACTCTCTAAGTCATCCTCCGAGTTGGTCATACAGGAGCTACCAGACTCCCAACCTGCGGTAGGAGGTTCCTCATAACCTCTGTCCTGCGCAGTGATAGTGTAGATGGGCTCCACATCATCCCGATCCTTTTGTCGGAGTGGTTCTGTGTATCATTCCCCTTGTGAGGGATCCAGGGGTAGGATGACTCTCAAGTCTTTCCCTTCGAAGATAATCTGTCTCTTCTTTAGGTTAATAACTGCAGCATTTTCCATTGCCCATTCAATTCCTAACAAGGCTGGGTAGGGGTCGCTGTCATCAATGATCTCAATTACTTCGAAGTCCATGACAGTACTGACCCTGGAAATATCTGTTTGGACACTCAGGAAACTTCCTAGAGGCACAATCCTTTGCTGGTTGGCTAGCCGCAACTGGATAGGGGACCAGGCGAGGGGGGGTTTTCCCATGTGTTCCCAGGTTTGTTTAGTTAACACATTTACATCGGACCCTAAGTCCAAGATAACATCAGTCAGATTATATGCCCCTATCTGAGCATTCAATCTCATTTCCTTGCCGGTTATGTTCACTCTATGAACAATTTTTTCTTGAGCAGAACTGTGGTGAGGTCCGCAGGAAGCAATGACTTTCTGTAGCTCAGTCAGAGCATCCTGATCTCGTAACAGTTTGAGGAAACTCTGTAAAAAGGATGATAGGGTACTTACATTATCCCGCGAGGATTCCTAGGGCCGCGAAGATAGTTGCTGAGGTTGTGCAGGTGTAACGGATGTGCTAGGACCAGCAAAATCTTTCTTAACTTCCATAAATGTCTCTCTTTCTCTTGTGATATCAAATGCTGGGATTTTCACAGGAGCCTTACAAACCCGAGCGTCGGCGGGCTGTATTTCTGTATCCTGTGGGTGTGTCGTAGCTCCACTCCGTGTGACAACATTGATATTTGCGGCAGGTCTGGGCTCAACTGAAATCATCTGGATATTCCGTGTAGGGGCACTCTGTCGTGCCTGAATATTAGCTATGAGCTACGGGCACTGCTCAATCACATGATCTACTGCGCAGCAGTACTGACATGTCGTAGTGGGGTTCCGATAGTCGCGAGCCAAATGCCCAGCTTGGTTACAATTGTAACATATCAACTGGCCTCGGCCTCGGCCGGCCATACCACCACGGCCTCCATAAGAACCTCTACCAGAGGCACCCCCCTGGTAACCGTAGCTATCACTACTGGGGCCTTCATTGCGCACCCGGTAGGCATCATAGGTGCGGCACTCATCCTTATTATGACCTATGGACTTGCAAAAATTACAGTAGGGGTTCTTAGGTCCCTGTCCGTACCGTTGCAGCAGGGGACAGTTCTCGGGTCGGTGCTGAACTGTTGTTCTGCAGAGCTCACAGTATAGGAATTGTGGTGGAAATGGGTCCGGCGCACCTGTATGCAGGTACTTGCTTACCAGAGGGCACCATTCCTTGTCGTGACCTTCGTTCCGACATTGCGTACACCAAACCTCTTCACGATCAGGTTTTCCCTTCTTCATCTCGCGAAGTTCCAGGGCCATCGCCGCTAGCTGCGCTTGGATTTGAGCAATACCAGAATCATCTCCGACGGGGGCAGTCTCTAGCTTCATTGCGATTTCCAGAGCCTCTTGCTAGTCAGCAACCTTCTGTTGCATGAGCGGAGTTCTGATATGTGGTAATAATGCCGCGATAAACTATTCCTTGTGATGCGCAGGACTAATGGTAAAGCTGAATTGGTCGAGGAGGACTTTGAATCTCTGGTCAAAGTCCCACACAAATTCGCTGCGCCGCTGTTGAATCTCTTTGAGTTCGGTGATACTCTGCGATTCCGATTTAGGCTTTTTAAATTCTTTGGTTATGGCTGCCTTAATCTCATCTAACGTAGGGCTCTGAGTACTGGAGAACTTCATGAACCAGGTCAAAGCCCTGTCCCGAAAAGAAGTAATGAGCTACGCGGCTCTCACATCTGGGTCTGTAATTTTCCTCGCATTCCATACTGCTTCACATAAAAACCAAAACTATTCGGGGTGCTCTGATCCCGTGTCTTTGAAGATGGGGAGCTTAATGTCATCAACCAGGTGGGCCATGGCGGTTCTGGGAGGGGGACAGGACGTTGATGGGGAGGGATTTACAGGGACAGACTGGCCTGTGGCCGAAATACTTGGACTTGGTTGACTGTCAAACTGCGATGGAATTTCAGGGGTAACAGGGCTTCGCTGCGGGGTGACAGGAGGGTTTCCAAGCGAAGGGATTTCTTCAGAGCCCGACTCTTCAGAATTTACGGGGGAAGACGTGGTAGTCGGACCTAAGGAATAGGAGTCAAAATCTCTTTTGTATCTTTTTCCACTTCGCAGCAAACCACTTTGCTCGTCGAAGGTATTATCACTTGCAAACATATGTTAGTACTACTAAGCTAGCAGTCTGATTCAAACCACAATATACCCTTTTCAGCCAATAGTATTTTAATCCGCAAGCTTAATGAATTCAAAAACTTACCATGGGGACCTTTGAAGAACTGTCGTTCAGCTTCGCTGAAGGAGGTACTTGTGTCAATGGAAAACGCTGTCACGAAGGCTTCCAATGTGCGCATCGTCCAGAAATCAACAGCGCAGGATACCTCGTTGTTCACGTGTTGTACAAGATTGACCCTTGTGGGGGTCCACGTGGGAACCCGTCGAGCTTGGCAGTTCGGCCTTCTTTCTGTTAACCTAGACAACCACTGATGCAACTCTATGTGGATACTACCAAAGAAAATTTCATAAGCATAGAAAAAAACATACCTTTGTAAAAATTCACGTGCGCTACAACGTGGATTTGTGTTCTCTTGTTGCGCGAATTGCAGATAAGTCTCAGCAAACTAATCACCGATTTCCGTCACAGAGGGCCTCCAGAACATATCCCTCGAGGTACAACGTAAACCCCTCTTGAGAAGATACTGAATTCAACCGTCAACGGAACCAATTTGTTGGGCAATAGGGCAGACCTGGGTTTAATCCTTTTATGTCGCACCAACAAAAGACCCAATGTGTTGGCCCTTTCGGCAACAACCTGCGCGCAGGTTGCAGTCTCACCCGAAACAGCTATGGGGTGCCGCAGAATCAAGTTTCTGCAAGCAGAGAGGGATATTACTGTACCTTAGCCTTTAATAACTTATCAATCAACAATTACACAGCTTTGTCATTCACTTATATACAACTTCGCAGATAGATAAACAACCGTGACTTGCTTAACCCACTATAGGGAGTTCACAGCGAAGCTTGTTATTAGCAGTGATCTAAGTTATCGAATGTATACAGTTATTAATGCATAAAAGACAACAGAAAGAGAAACAACACAAGAAACCACAACACCAGATATAACGTGGTTCACCCCCAGTGTAGGGGTTACATCCACAAACTGTGTTTTATTCAACTTGCTACAAAACCACAGTTTGATCTACGCACTTAGCTGCAGATCCCTTCAGTCCTTAACAGCCGCGCACACAGCAGCAGGCCTCTACGCACACAGCAGCAGATCTTTCCTTAATCTTCTTACAAAATCCTCTGCACACACAGTTGCAGAGGTCATCCATGCACACAGCTGGGACTTAACCTTTCCTTACAAAATCAGCCTTAGCCTCGCCTTAATCCTTCTTACATCATAAAACCTAACCTTTCTTATTTACACAAGTGCTTATTTATAATGCACTGTTTACAAAAACATGGATTCAATACCATGGGCACCCAAAACCCTAAACCCTGGTCTTAAGCCACGGGTTTATTACAATAGAAGACTTTGACTCAACCCCCGACACCCCTAAGACTATTTTGAGTCAAACCCATAGAGTTACCCATCTTAAGGACCGTTGAGGTGCGCGCCCTAACAAGTGTGACGTGGATGGAGCCTCAACATAGTACTCCAGACTCTTCGAATCCAGTTTATTTCACAGGGGTTAAGCAGGACTTCAATGCACACATATCTTATTCGAGAAAACTGCTAAACTGGAAGAAGTTCTTTTAGCAACACACAGTCTGAGACTCAAAAAATTTCTATCATTCCCAAACATTTTGATGTTCTCCATGCGACCACGGGTTCATTCCCTTTATTAGAATCAAGAAAAACAAACTAAAGCAAACTCAAAAACATGACTCAAAAGACAGCCAAACAGATTATTTATATACAAGACAGAAAAATTCAAACAGCTCAGGAAAAATACGGCTTGAGAACCAAACCATTTACTGGTAAGTTCTCTTCCCATCCTTGCAGATCTTGCAACTTATAAGTAGAAGGGCCAAGCTTTGCTGCAATCTGAAAAGGGCCTACCCACAACTGCTGGAATTTAGTGTGCTTTCCTTTCTCATCATGGGGGTGATCCCATTTGAGGACTAAGTCTCCTACTTCAAAGTCTTTTGTTCCAGCTTTATGTTTGTTGAACCATCTCTTTACTAACTCTTGCTATTGCTTAAAGCGCTCTCTGGCTTTAGATCTAGCCTATTCTGCTTTCAGGAGATTATATATCCTTATTTGCAAAACTTCATCATCCGACCCTCTAGATTCTTGAGCTATTATGGAAGAAGGAAGCATGATATTGGGAGGAAGGATGGCTTCTTTACCGTAGACAAGGGTATATGGAGACACTCCAATCGAATACTTGGGGGTGACTCTATCATCCCAAAGGGCATTTGGTAGCGCTGCATGCCAACTCCTCTGGTTTTCTATTACAGTCTTCTTTAAAATTCTAATCAGATTTTTGTTAGAGGATTCAGCCAGGCCATTTCCTTGTGGATAATAATTAGCAGAATAATGCAATTTTATCCCTTTATCATGAGCAAACGCAGTCAATTTAATTGACGAAAAGTACTTAGCATTATCAAAGACTAATGAAACTGGAACTCCAAACCTGGTCATGATATGATCTTGTAGGAAGCTGATGACTTCGTCTTCATTTATCTTGCGCAGCGGGATAGCTTCGACCCAGGGAGTGAAATAATCAGTTGCGGTCAGAATGTACTTGTGCTATAGAGAGGAATTCGGTTTTATTTCTCCAATAATGTCCAGCCCCCATTGCTCGAATGGCTCCGTGATCATCACAGGCTTTAGGGGTGCTGCTGCTTTAGGTTGTCTCCCACTACACCTTTGGCAAGTATCACACTTCCTGACATGTGCGTGTGCATCTTTGAAGAGCGTAGGCCAATAGTAACTAGATCTGAGGATTTTGTGGGCTGTAGTATCTCCTGAGTAATGTTCCCCAGCAGGACCGTCATGCAATTCTGACATTAATTTCTTCGTATCTTCCTTTTCTAAGCATCTAAGAAGAACCCTGTCATAATTATTTCTGAATAATACTCCTTCAACGAGTTGATAGGAGGCTGATTTAAGATGCAGCACCCTTCTTTGCTTGGAACTCCAATGTTCTGGCAATAGCCCTGCCTGCAGGTAATGCACAAGGTCTCTATACCAAGACTCGGGAGCTGTAAACAAAGGACATACCTCCATTACATGTAATTTGGCTTCATCTTCTCAGGCATGTTCTTCATTTTTTCCATTTTCAGTCATCTGTTTGCACAACCCTTGTCCTTTAACTATAGATGCTGGCTTGAATTCACGGTCGTACTCTTGAAGAGTTGTTACCCAGTTGCCTCTTCTTTCTCCTAACTCCTTATGTACAAGAAGAGACCTTATAGCTGGGTAGGGGACAATCACCTTGGTTCTGTTTTTTAAAATATAAGGCCTGAATTGCTTTACTGCTTTGAATACAATGTACGCTTGTTTATCAACAGCTGGGTAATTCAATTCGCCCCCCTGTAGACCCGTACTCATAAAGGATATTGGGAATTCATCCCCCCCCATCTTCCTTTTAGGTGAGCACAACTGCTAGTGAATCATCGGATGCAAAGGTATACAAGATAAAATCTTTGTCAAAATCTAGGCTTTTCAGGGAGGGTGCGTGTGCAACAACAGTTTTGATTTTGCTGAATGCACTCTTCTCAATTTCAGTCCACTTGAATAGTGCATTTTGCTTTACCATCTGCTGCAGTGGTTTGACAATCTGAGCAAAATCAGGGACAAATCTTCGCACGAAGTTTATCGTTCCCATAAATGATTGCATCCCCATTTTATTATGGGGCAAGGGGATTTGTTCAATAGCCTTAATTCTTTCTGGATCTATAGAGATTCCTTTCTTCGAAACAATGTGACCCAGCAACTTGCCTTCCATGACAGCGAACACACACTTCTTAGGATTGAGTGAGATGCCATATTTCCGACAGCGTTCGAAAATTTGTCTTAAGAGAAACACGTGCTCTTCTCTTTTCTTCGAGAATATTGTAATATCGTCAAGGTAAACTACATCACTTCGGCCAATCAATCCACGGAAAGCTATGTCCATAGCCCTCTGAAACATTGCTCCAACATTTATCAACCCAAAGGGAATTCTCCTGTAGGCAAAGGTTCCCCATTTGGTCCTGAACGTGGTCTTCAATCTGTCTTCTTCGGCTACTAATACTTGATTGTAGCCAGAGAAACCGTCTGACAATGAAAACAGTTCAGAACTTGAGACCATTTGTAGCAATTGCTCCATGGGTGGAACAGGATAGTTATCTTTGTCTTAAGCACGGTTTAAGTTCCTGAAATCCACGCAGAGTCTGATCTCTCCATATTTTTTCCTTACTGGTACCAGATTTGATACCCACTCAGAGTGTCTAACCTTGAAAATGATTCTAGCATCCAATAATTTCTTTACTTCACTCTGAATCAGCGGTTCCAATTTTGGATGCATTTTTCTTAATGGTTGATGATATGTCTTGACGCCTGCTTTAATGGGGATGACATGCTTCATGATGCTAGTGTCGTATGTTTTCAAATCTTCATACGTCCATGCGAAAACATCTTTATATTGTTTAAACAGACTGACAAACTTGTCTCTTTCTGTTGGTGAACAACATTTGCCGAGATTCACAAATTTAGGATTCGTTTCAGCCCCTAAATTTATCAGCTCGAACTGTAGAGATGAGCTGTGGGTCTTCACGTTGGCTGGTCTTCTGAACTTTTCATTTAAATCGAACATTTTTTCTAACATTCTGACCCCTTTATGAATGAAATTATCGTACTTTAGTTTAGCCTGATGTCCTTCATCGTCTATGATTGCTCCTTTAAACACCTCGTCATTTGTTAAACATTCTATAATTTGCTGATCATCATCGAACACTCCTAGGTTTGTAATCATATCAGGTACAGAGGGCATGAAAAGTAATTCAACAGAGCATCGATTATTAGTGGGTACCAACCTAGCGGTCGATGTGGCCAACAAGTCAGCCGCTGCATTTTTTAGTCTTGGAATTGAAATAATATTGAATGCATTAAAACATTTCAGCAGGTCCCATACCTAATTTTGGTAAGCCTTCGAGTGAGGGGAAACACAATGTATTTGATTCCGGATTTGTTTCACAATAATTTCAGAATCCCCAAAAACTTTTAGATTACTTACCTTTAATTCAATCGCTTTCCTCAAACCCTGCACCAGAGCTTCGTATTCAGCTGTATTATTAGTACACTCAAACTCTAATATACATGAAAGAAAATGTCTATTCTTCTGGGGATCGATCAGGACACAGCCAGCCCTTGACCCCTCTAATGTCTTAGAGCCATCAAAAAACAAAGTCCAAAAATCACTAACTACTGAATGTGAATCTATTCCTACTGCTAAGTCTACTATTTTACAGTCAATCTCATCAGCCTGTGAGAATCGAAGGAGATCAGGCTGAGTGTCTGATGTGTTGCTGGCTTCTTCTGCTTGGTAATTTCCTGGTTCCAACTCAATAAAATAGTTTCCCAATACAGAATCCACCGGTTCGTTCTTCTCATTCAGTTGAGTAACATTGTATCTCATGTGAGACTCCCTTAAAATCTTAATATGGTTCGAACTTCCCTTGTATGGAAACCACAGATGCGACCAATCCGAGGTGAAATATCCATTTAATTTGGCCGACTAATCTCTGCTCAGGACAAGACCATAAGCGTCTGGTATATCAGCCACCACGATGTTAATGACTTGGCATACTTTATCATTGGATGCCAGATGGACTAGGACGTCTTCCATCTCACCAAATACCTTTACATATGTCCTATCCAACCGAACAACCCTCCACGTGGATGGCTTAGGTTTCCCATTTATCTTTTTACAGAATGATATTGGCATGACATTAACTGACGCCCCTGAGTCTACCAAGCAATTATGTACATTATGATTGAAAATTTCAAACGTGAGGAGGAAAGGTAGATGTTTGCTTTTATACTTACCTCCAACGCTGGTTTCTCCAATTTCTTCTTCTTCTTGAGGTTGATTGTCAGTGGGCAACTTCTCATCCGATGCTTCAAGTGCTTTCAATAATCTTTCTTTTTGCTGCGGCACTTTACACATTTCGAATAGTGGAACATTCGCTTTTACCTTTTTTAAATCCTCCACGATGTCATAATCCATCAGCTGCTCAAAGGGATGAGGTTTATCAGCATTCATCTTTCCTTCATTTGGCCTAGCCAACGTATTATTTTGCTTCGGATATTGGCTGGTAATAGTGAATTCTGGAATCTTATCAGCTAAGGATTTATTTTGAAATTTCTTTATATTTTTTTGCATCCTTTTGATCTTTGGTAGAATGAGACTGTTTTCTTTAATTGGCCCTTGGCTCCTTGTTTCCACATTGGTTTCCATGACGTTCTTGTAGCCCTGATTCTTTTCCTCTTCAGCATCAAATAACGAAACAGAATCCCACAAAACCATGGTTTCCTCTTCTTGTTCCTTTGTTGACGTAGTACTCTCTTTCCTCTCTTCATCTCCATCTTCTGTTAATCTAGAATCCAACAACTGGTTCATGACCAATGTCATCGAGTTTATCCATTGAGGACAATTCTTTTCAGAATGTGGCTGTTGGTGGAAAGTACAAAAATTGTCCATGCCTACCTCCGTTAAATTCATGGATGCAGTATTGTGAGGAGGAGGTTGAGACTAATTGTTATCCTCTCTTTTCTTATAATATGGCTTATAAAACTTTTGTGTTTCCTTCTCTTTCTCCAAATCTATGATTTTGTTGGAAAGCTTATGCATCATTTTTGCCATATTTTCATAATCTGGCGATTTCTCTTCTTTAGGCTTAGTAAATAATAAGGCTTTCCTTCCTGCACCTTTCTCTCCTGACTGCTCTGGGTAATCTTCAATACTTTCTCTTTCAGCTTCCACTAATTCTTCCTCTTCATAGGTTTCCGTCAAAGTAGGCTTGGCCCTACCTTTGACAAACATGGCCAAATTAGGGCCTAAAGCTGAAGTATAATATTCAATCAGAACTTTGTCTGAAGGTTTATCTGTTTCAGAAAAATTCTTGAGATAGGCTGCAAACCGTTGTGTGAAACTGTGCACCTTTTCCTTTCTTTCTTTCTTCAAAGTGCATAGCCCTTTCATAAGGGCTGCATGAGTTTTTTGAGTTGCATACTTACTTCTAAAAGTTCTCTCGAAGGTATCCCAATCAAGGATAGAGTTAGCAGACAGCCCAAAGTACCATGATGTTGTAGCTCCTTTAAGGGTATGTGGGAACAATCTGCAGACTACATCTTCATACTCCCCGGCCCTTAATCCTTCAATTTCCAAGTAAAAAATTTGTAGGTGATCATCTACTAATATTTTCTCATTTGGGTCGAACTTGGGCAACATCTTGTCAAAGGCTTGAGGTAGGTCGTGTAATGGAGGTGTCAGGTTTAATGGTGATCTGGCTCTCCAAGCAGGTGGTGGATTTGGTGGGTTAGGTGGTGGATTAGCATTTACTCCTGCCATGAGTCTAGGTGGAGAGTGAGGAGGTGAGCCAATAGGAGTGTGAGCAGGAGAAATGTGAGGGGTATCTGCTCCTTCTTGGTTCAAAGGTAGTACAACTTCCTGTAAGGCTGTTTCTACAAGTTCTTCCTAGTCTCCAACCAACACTGAGTCTTCCGCTACAGGACGGTCTTTCCTTTTATACTCTCTTCTGGGAAATTTAGGGATGATTGGAAATCCTCCAATCTTCTTTACATATGCCCTGGTGTGTCTTCTCAAATCATTAACAATTTCATTTCCAATAGAATATAGATGTTCTCTTTCTTTCGGAATTGGATTATGAAGCCCACTGCTCTCAGAAGTGTTACCAGTGGAATAATCTCGGGAAAGCGGGTTTCCTCGGCCAGCCATACACTAGAGGTTCAAGCCCCCCTTCTAGCGCCAAAACTGTTGGGGCTTGGAAATTCACAGGAAACAACAGTAAGGGATTCTCCCCAGTCAACGTTCCCAACTAGCCTGTGACTTTTTGGTATGGGGAATCCGTCCGGTTTGCGGTTCGGCTACCGTAGGTCAAAGTAACAAAAACAAAAGATTTACCGGTTGCGGCCCGGTCCACCGTGTATTTTTGTATTTTTTGACTTAATGTATGATATGCAAGTGCCTAATTAACCATGCAGGGCGATAAGATGCAAGGAGTAGTCACAATGTGATGCGCAGGTTCTTACCTCTCGTCTTAGCATTCACAAGCATCTAAATCACATACAACAAGAAATTAAAACTAACTACCTAAACTATCCCTAGGGAGCAGGATTATCATTCATTTGTGAGTAATATATTTTGTACATGTATTATGAAGAGTTACAGATAGCTGATACTTCTTTCAAGACACATGAACACTTATAGATATTTGAACAACCAGATAGCCAATTGTATATGAACAACATTTATTACTCACAGTGGAAAAAACATCACAAAAATATACTGAAGAACATTCAACAAGAACATAGGTTCAGGAAGTTAAACACTCTCAAAGTTAATGAAACATAGCTGAAAACGAAATAGTTCCCCTTCAACATTGTTCATTTAATCACATTGATACATTCCACATTTCACTTTCTCCAGCAGGCAAAAGTTGCAGTTTCTGATTGTAAAACGAAGTAGTTCCTCTTACAAGCAAATGGTTTACAAGTTTTTCCAGGGAAAAAGTCACTTCTAAGTCCTACTTTCAAATATTTAAACTACAACAGCAGACCGCTTGGGCTGCCTTCCAAACGTCTAACCTTTCGGTCCCTCGAACGTTTCAAATCCCTCTCTCCATCCATTTTTCGTATGTTCATGATTAGTTGAGTAACTGCTGGACCTTTCAGATTTGCATTTTTGTTGCTTTCGGTTTTGTCTTTTCCTTCGCTCTGTCTTCCTTGCGACCCTACCGGTTTCGATTTGATCAAGCTATGCCTTCACACCGTGGTCGCCCCAATCAGTCCATTGGGTTCTACCTGCAATCAATTACTGTGCGTCATTCATTGGAATGGCGTTTTAAACATTAAAATTAACCACTTGAAACAGCTAATCCACAAGAAAACGGCCAGGTGCATGTCTTGATCTAGAAAGAGTTTTGATTAAGCCTTGGGCGGGAAAGTTCTAAATCGGAAGTCGGAAGGCTTTGACATCGGACGCGAAAAGGATTTCCTAGCCACAACGACAGAAAAGACAAGGGCTAAAGTCACGCGAAACGTGGGCGGGAGAAGCTTTAACCGGAAGTCGGACGGCTTTGCACTTCGGAAGCTAAAGGACTTTCCCAGCTGCAATGGTGGAAAAGAGAAGGTTAACGATACACGCGACGAAAATACCGGTAAGCATCGGCCGTCGGAGCACTTTGTATTTCGGGTGCTAAGTTTTTTTGGGAGCCGTAACGGCGGAAGGGAACAGGTTATAGCCACGCGATGCACAATCGGAAGTCGGACGACTTTACACTTCGGAGGCTAAATGACTTTGAGAGCCGCAACGGCGGAAGGGAAAAGGACGAAAGCAGCCGATTTAACAGAAAAAATTAAGTGTTCGAAAGATTTTTTAAAAAGAAAAATAAGCAAAGGTTAAAAACCAAAATTTACTTCCGAACCCGCGGACTCAAAGAACACAAGATCCGATTTAACATTGGCTAGTACACCAAACTCACATCTGCGATCAATCACCACATTCAAACACAGGCAACCTTTGAAACTGGCTGAGAATCAGTCTGCACAATCATTCGAAAATAAAACCCCGACCAATAAGTTCCAGGATCCTACGATTTAAGAACAATGCTAAATCATGAGGAGGGGCCCAAAATTTAAGAAATTTGGGGAAAAAACAGTTGCAGCTGCAACATGGTGTTTGCATGTGTTTAGTTTAAACCAAGAATGAAGTCAGGAGTTATGGCTTGAAATTTGATCGTTCACATGTTCTCTATTTTAATCAATTTAAGATAGAAGTTATAATACGACCATGACTTTGTATGAGCATTTTAGGTAAAATTGAATGAAAAAGAATCAAGTAGGATATCACTATAATATTGGTGAAGTTATTGTTTCCCTAGTTTATTCACATTTTCTTTAAGATTGTTGATGCATGTGAATGACTGGTTTAAGTATTGATCTATGCATACAAATTGTGATGGTTTACTTGGTCTTGAAACCATTTTGGAGTTATGAGACTCTCATCTTGATGAAAACCTTCCTTGATAGGATAGTATTCCTCGTTAAATGAATCATTATAGTTTCCAATTTTTGAATGTAATGTATTTCTTAACTATAGTTTCTGGATGTGATGAATTGGTCCATGTTGCAGTGTCATTTTGAGGCATAAAATTGGTAATTTTTATACCATTTTCCTTCCTTATTCATTTTCCTAAAGCAACTAAGTGTTAAGCCTTTGGAATTGGCTAAGTTAATTTTTGTTTACTGGAGCATCGATGTGCCAAAGTGTCAATGTCGATTTGTCAACATTGGGATCAGCATATTCACTGCTATTGTATTTGCATGACTGGGCTAAAGTGCCAATGTTGCGTGCCAATGCCGGGATCGACATATTAATTTCTTATGTCATTCCATTTAATTGACGAGGTGCTGATGTTTTAGTTTCGACATCAGGGAATTCGAGTTCCAAGGTCAGAACATCGGTGTCAAAATGTTAGTTTTAATGTGTTTAAATGGCATGTTGATTTTTTTAGTACCGACAAGTCAATGTTGGGAAAGTCGAAATTCCAACGCCAAGGAAGACACGTTGGAGTGGTTTTTGTGTGGAATCGTCAAGCGGTGTTGATTTTTGACTTCCAATGTCGAAAATGTTGGGATCGACATAGTAAAGTTAGGAAAGAGGTAGTAACCATCAGTTCAATTAATAATTCTAATTATCAATTGTTGAACTAATTTTTTATCATTACTTTAGCATTCTAAATTTAATTAACTCTTCCCCCATGGTGAGTCATGTGGTGCTTACTGTTTATTTTGTTTTTAAACATTATGATCTAATTTAGAGACTCAAGGTATGCTATGGTTGTTTTAAGCTACATATTGAAATATGTGTAGTTGCTTAACATGTGGGTGCATTATAGTCTAGTATCAAAGCTAAGGTTTCGACGCTTAGCCTCTGGGAAATGTTTTAACATTGCACAAAGTTTCAAATTCAAAAGCCAATTTAATTCAGTAATAATTATTGTATAAAATATTTGTATGTATGTGGATAATGTTAATTATATCA
Organism: Pseudotsuga menziesii; assembly: GCA_001517045.1. NCBI lineage: Eukaryota > Viridiplantae > Streptophyta > Pinopsida > Pinales > Pinaceae > Pseudotsuga > Pseudotsuga menziesii. The sequence continues at coordinate 105,666 of LPNX010290764.1, forward strand.
TGCATATGAATATTGATGAGAACTAACAATCATGAATGAATTGTTCATTATTAAAGACAACATAATTTCAAATCATTGTATTTGTTGATTGCCGGTATAGTAGGAAAGCAGTATTGAAGGATGGTAGAAGAGCCCAAAATTTCCAATTTTGCTAAAGAAGTTGGCATGGGTATACAAAGAACAAAATCCAATGGTCACAAGTTTGAGATGGGAACCATGGAATAAATCCATACCTTGAGGGATATTCAGAATGGGAATGGAAAAATCCTTCAATGTGTGGAACAACAAAATCAGATTAATTAACAATTGTTGCAGAGTCTAGTTCGATTAAAAAATCATATGAAACAAGTATCGTATGTGGTAAGAAAGGAAGCATCAGTGAACATAGGAAAATCCCTAATAAATATCAGCATTCTAGGGAAAATTATGTAAGCAAAAGGGGGTTTCATTCCCACTATCATTTAGCTGAAATCCGACATGGGAACAAAGTGCCTATGATTTGTCATGATGTTCAGCGTACAAGGAATCATAAGAGAAAGCATGATGAGAATGTATTACAGGGTATGGAAGATAAAACCTCCGACTTTTGATGGAGTAAAACATGGGGAATTTATAGAGATTTAGATTCTAGAAAATAATATATATCTGCATCTCCATGACTATTTTGATAACCAAGAAGCTTGTATTGATATTTATAATCTTCAAGGAAAATATTACAAGTGGTGGAAGCATCTGAAGTGGTTAGAAAATATGGATGAGAGGAAAATATCATGGAGGAGTTTTCAGAGGTATTTCATGCATGGATACCTATCACAACAATACTACAATTAGAAAATGCAAGAATTCTTTGAACTCGGATTGGGAAATATGACAATGGAAGAGTACGAGAAAATATTCATGGAATTCCTAGGTTATGTGGACTTCATACATGATGAAAAGGTTAATAACTGGTGATTCCTCAATGGTTTTCCATTCTTCTACAAATACCAAAGAACTTATGACGAGCCTCATACCTTGAAAGAATTCATACAAAATGATGCATGCATTTACGTCCAGGGTAAGAGCAGGCATGATTTGCATAAGAGATGGAAGGGTAAACTGAAAGGATAAACAAGATCATAGGAAAAAGGGATCTAAGTCTCTAAAGGTTAAAAATGATCAGCATAACTCTTTCAAACATCCCACTCTAAAAAGTGAGTTAAGGGTGACTGAATATATACACTAGTACAATTTCAACGGTTGTTTTGTCTTGCTTACGACCTCAAATTGTTGGTATGCTGACAAATCATGGTTGGCCCAAACGTCGTTTCACATGATGTCTCAATTCCAATGTTTCAGACATTGTCGCAATTCTGACATATTTTATTGTTCGACATTTTATCATGTCACTCCTGGGACTAAACCTAAACATTTTTTTCACTCAAAAATCCCCTTATTATCATTGCTATAGTGATGGTCACACTCTTTTATTATGAAAGCATTCTATCACAATTCTGACAACCAGGATTCACAATTGCAATGGATTTAAGTTTCTATTAAAATGAAAATTCATCATAATTTCGACAATAAGGGAGTGACAATTGTGATGAGAAGGAAGTTGTAGTCGCAATGGGTAGGAATTCTTCGTTGTGACATTTAGGAAGTTGCAATAGAGATGGACAATAAATCACAACTGTGATGGAACGATACAACAAGTTTGACACTTTGGGTGTTGCAATTGCAACGAAATAAATGACCAATTCTGACGGTTGTGTTCATTGAAATTGCGACACTATGAACATATATAT
>LPNX010290764.1:108214-190672 GCA_001517045.1 Pseudotsuga menziesii
AGTAGACCTATGTGTTGAAACATAGATAAGAGGGTTTGGGGAATCAAACATGATATTTCCCTAAAGTGGTGTAGGTGAGAGTTATATCTTTTTTCTCATATACTTATGTCTACTTATTCTTGTTTTCAAAACACATGTGAGAAAGATTTGTTTCTTCTATATTCTATTATGCAAAGACTAAATATGTCTTAATGTTTGTTGTGGAGCCTGATCTTCCAAATTCAGAGATGTTATTCTTCAGTCGTGTTACCCCAATTTTATCGTACACTTATCCCATCAGTGGGGTGTAGGGGGACATTGTCCCCCCATGGGGGACCATCCCCCTCGGCAGGGGTTCATGGGAAGCACCCCCGAAAGAAATTTTTGGGATGTTTGTTGGCCAATGTTTTACGGGCCCATGGTATTGGGTGACCCGTGGTATTTTACCATGGTAATTCCCATGTAAAAGGAAAGCATTGTAATATGGTTGTGTATTGTATTTTAGCATTATAAAACAATATTTGTGGTTGTGTGAGAGAGACTTTGAGAGAGCGAAGATGAATTGCAGCGGGGTTGCTGAAGGTTGTATCCCTTCATTTTTATGGATGGTATAATAATAAAGAACTGGAAATTTATTTGTGGGCATAACCCATCTTGGGTGAACCATGTTATATCTATGTCTCTATTGTAATGTGTTTTAATATTTGCATCTTGTTTATTGTTATTTCTTTATGATCTTGTTTTTCTAATACTTAATCCAAAATCCATAAAATTTATCAATGATGCAAAAATACCCTTTAAATGATATCTTTTTTCAGTCATGCTTTTACATAATCTAACTAACTCTATCTTAAGATGATATCTCAAATGAGTTAGAGACAATTTACTGAGTACATCAATCACCAAGTTCTTATATTGTTGTGCAATAAAGAAAAGTAGAGTCATTGGAAAACATTGGAAAACATTTGAATTAGCGTCCTTTGCATCGTTAGTTTGTATATAACAATTAACTTTGACTATTCCCCAAGTACTAGATCAAAATTTTTACAATCTACGCAGTTCGAGTAATATATTTGCCAAAAGTGGATGCAATCAAATCAAGCCTAGAGATTGGTTTATTACACAGTAAAACTTCAAACTCAATTGATTTTTATGAATTAGAAAACAGAGTGATCTTATCTCTAATTTCTCTCTTCGAAAGGATATTCAATTTTCATGGACTGAAATAGCTCCATCAAAAATATCTTCTCGCAAATGAAATAATCCTTAAATCCATTGCATTGCCTCTTAGCTTTAGAAAATTGAAGATATACTTTCCTGTAACCTTTCAAAAATGGAGTACTTGAGACCAAGCTAATCACATTGATCTAGAGTAAACAACACTTACTTTTGTGGATCTATAGTATTTTCACATGGAACAAGACATATGTGCTTAAATATGAGACATGAGTGAATCTCATGAGAAAATGGAACTCTATAAGTAATTTCACCACCATATTGAATACCAGTTGAATTTTTATATTGTTCTTGCTCCTCTAATATTCACTCAACCTAGTGGATAGTAGATTCAGAATCCATCCTACAATCTATATAAATGACACTAACCTCAAGTTCAACAAATTGAGATCCAAGGGAAGATACATCATGTGTACCTACTATAGATGAATTGAAATCATAAGCAAGACCAGTGTTGTTATTTTGGGGACACTGGAAATTATTTTCTTTGATGGAACAAATCTTGATCATTTTGTCACAAATGAGTAAGAACCCAAAATTTACCTTTTCACCATATTTAGCATAACCATGGATTTCTTCCTCATAACCTTGTGAATCGTTTTGGCAATAATTAGTTCTTCAAAACCATCCCACTGAGAATAAAATTGACCAATATTACGAGCGGCATTATGAATTTGAATGCAAGGAATTTATACCAATGATGTAACAAATCATTTTGAAATTCTTGGTTCTTCGTGGATTTTCTCTATATAACCTAATAAAAAATTATATGAGTTTACATGCACAAAACACATATGTAGGATATTGAAGTAGTTGGTCTCCTTTTTAAGCTATTTTCAAACCAAAACTTAAAGTAGTTGGTATCCTTTTTAAACTATTTTTCAAACCAGAACTTAAAGCAGTTGGTGTCCTTTTTAAGTTATTTCCATCATGGATTTCCTAGTGACATGGTGTAGATTCATATTATTTTTTATAAAAATACAACGCAAGAGGTTTTATATCAATTAATATATTTTACCAACTCCTTACTCTAAATGTGCTATGAATTCACCCTTTTCCAATAGTTCAAAATAATGGGAATGGAACTAGCATTTCTGGTCTTAAATCCAATTAAAAAACATTTTTTATTAATGGAATTGTAGATATAAAGTGTATACAATAAATATTCTATTTCTAGTAGGAGCATTCAATGGTGTTGAAGCCATTTCTACACTATAAAACAATCACATCAATCCAAAATTTCAATTTTGTCAAATATTGCTATGTCAAATTCCAATGATGCAAAACTAGAAAATATTGAAAAATATAGAATGATTATATTTCTTCTTTTTCCAACCACTGCAAAGTAGAACCCTAAGAGAATACCCTAACATTAACAAGATCAATCTCTCAGTAAATATCCAATACATATTCCTCTTTTTCTCTCTACTTGTCTTCTCCTAGGGTTTCAATAACATATCCCTAATTTCTAACTCTTTGGGTTTCCTCATGATCCCTAGAGTCTTTCCCCAAATAACACTTCTATCTCTCATAAAATTTCCTCATAAAAGTTAATGTATTTCTTCGTACAAGACGTATGTCTCCTAGGGTTTCCTCATGAAACCTAATGTCTTCATGACATGACAACTACAAATATAAAGTAAAATCATGATAGTGAATACAAGGTCTTTGTCATCCATTATAAATACAATGGGTGAAGGAGGATAACATAAAATAAGGGAATGTGTTCATACAACTAACCAACAAGGAAACCCCATATGGATCATTTTACGATACAATGATTTATATGTGACAAACTAAGGTTTCTCCAAACCGCAAGGTTAAGTTCCCTCCAAACATTGTTTGTATTGGGTTCAATGCCCCTCCTCCATGATGGCACACTCTCTAACAAGATATAAGTACAATAATCCCTCTTCCACAATGGTTTACTATCTAGTTTTCCTTATGCAAGGAATTCCTCTTCTAATTGTGTGCCACTTGTCCTCTCGTATACCCAATGCTACTTTGATGTTCGTCAATGTGGCCAAAAAGCTCCAATGCTCCTCCTGAACATGTGTTTGAGACATTTCTAGATTTGAGATATTATAGGGATGCATTAGAACAATGCCAAACTACATTAGGCATTCAAAACCTCTAGAACAAATTTTATTTACAAAACTTTCTTGCACAACAATTTATCAAGAATAAAGGATTTATCTCTCTGGATACATTCAATTTCTGAGAAAAACAAGGATAACATATATGGATATTCATTGTATGGAGGCATCATTGTTTGTATATCATCTATTTGATAGGTTGTGAGAGGTGTTGAAATGTAAGAAACAAAAAATCAAGATTTTTTTCAGTACAAGACATCCATACTACTCATTTATGCAATATTTTGAGTAGAAGTGAATTGTTGAGCAACGAAAATTTCAACAATCCATATGTACATTGATTAGGAATGAGCATCCATCCAAGAAAACTAAGGCATGTAAAATAAATTAATGACAAACAAAAAAACATCTCATTTTCCATGAATTTATTCCAAATTTGATGGAAAAATTAAATATATGAGATAATTTCAGCTAAGTCCAAACAGCCATATCACAATTATGTTGTTGAGTATGAGTCTGTAAAGTTGCTTATGGATTTTATTATGCAAAATCTCAAATAAAATATTATGGATTGATGTAAATGAAGATGGGAAGTATATGACAAGACTAGGGGAAGACAAACGTGTAAACACTACATTGATGAATATTCAATATATATTAGAATAAAGCTTCCATGTTGTTCACATACCCAAATTCATAGAGGGATCAATTACATAAGCTCTATTCTCTCTAAAAATTGCTAGTTGTTGGAATGGCTCATGTTATTCCTTAAATGGAACTTTCCTTGTTCTTTCCTTGTCGGTCTCTACATTTCTCTGACGATTTTGATGTAGTCAAATACTTTTTACTCTATCTAGCCTATTTTTTCTTACATCAAATTGAGATATTACATGGGCTATGAAAAAGTTTCCCCTTGCAATTGTTGAGTAGTTTCTGATGTGGAACACTACACTTGTGCTTACTTGACAACATTCTCATATTTGGCTATGTCTATCTAGTGTCTTCCCAATGGATAAGAAGACTCCCATGTCCTTATAAGTGATACATATAAATTTATATAGCATACATAGGAAGGTATGGGTAAATAGCTAGATATAGAATAAAGAGGAATGCCTTAAAAATAAAATTTGGACACAATTTGAAAGGGTCTATACATTCCTATAGAATTCCAAGCATCCTTGGAGAAATTCTAGGAACTTTGCATCAAGAAAGAAGGTGTAAATAGATGTAAAAAATAATTTTGGGTTAAATCTAAGCTTGTTTTGGGCATTGTTGGACATGTCTCAGACCCAAAAAATCCTAAGAGAGCATGTTTGATAGCCTCAAACCATGGATCAACAATAATAACCAATTTTGGTCACTAATGAATTGTGTTACCCACATTTTTTCATGGGTATACTTAAACGTGGTAGAGGGTGTTAGAATAATCAACCCATAGTTAGCTACCTTAGACATTAAATTAATCATTTTTGTCGTATTTACCTAGTTTCATGATTCCACCTTATGCAAGTTGTCATTTACCTATCCATAGTGGTCAAACTTGCCTATTTTGACTCATGGAGCGCTTGGGAAACCTCAAGGAATCAATTTTGATTTATTCATGGCCTCCTAGGCGCCCTTCTGCTTTTTCTGCTTTATTGCCTGCTTTTTCAGTGCTTTAAGGCAATTGGGAAAGTTTGACTAGGTGAGGTTAACTAGTTTTTTGTCCTCCACATCCCCCACTCTTTTCTCCTATGAAAAGCATGTATAAGTTGTCCTTCCATCACCTTTTAGCTTGCCTAAGTGCTTTTGCCAATTCATGAGCTCCTTAGCTGATTTGGAAACTACTTTATGCACCTATGGGGGAATTGCTTAATTTTAGTAAGCCTGCTTTTGACTAGATTCGAATTGCCTCCTCATGCATTGGAATCCCTTATGTAATTATTTAATGCAGCAGCCTATGTTATTACAGGTTTGGCTATTGTACACTGAATTAATACAGTTTAGTGTTCAGCTCCATATTCAGTCTCTTTTGTGAGTGATTTTGCATGTACAATTGATAATTGTTGTGAGTTTAATTGTTCTATCACTGGGTTCAATTTCCACATGGTATCAGAGCCTTTGTAGATCTATTTCTCTCCTTCCAATCTGTTTTGTAGGTTCGACATCAGTGACTGGGGGCCTTCTACTGATAGTCGGGACAATTTCTGAGCTATGGATCAATCTTAGAAGATCATCTTGACTCCCATTCAACTTCTTTGAATGGAAAGCAGATATGGAGATACCGTTGAGAGTGAAAGGCCTCTACAGAGTGACTATGGCAACAGAAGCAAAGCCTAATGCAACTGCAGAGAAGATAAAATGGCACAATAGGAGGGATGAGGCCTATGGTCTCTTGTGTCTGAGTATTTCCAGAGACCTCCTTTTCCATCTTGATGGATTGACATCACCGAATGAAGTATGGGAGAAGCTTATTGATATTTTTGGAAAGATAGATGAGATGAGGGGACATCAAATCAAAAATGAACTGATCTCCCTGAGTCCAAATAGCTTTGAATCCCTGCAACTCTATTTCTCCAAGTTCAAAGCACTTGCTTTGCAGCTAAAACAATGTGGGATCAAAAAGAAGGATGATCAGCTAGTCTTGGCCATACTCTCGAATCTTGGCCCTGACTATTCAGTGTTTTTTTCGACCTTATATGCCACAAAATTGACAGCTCGAACCTGGAATATGCCTAGCCTTGCATATTTCATGGAATCTCTCACACAAGAACAAGACAAGCTGGTGATGATGGGCACCATCAAACCTTCCAAAGACCAAGCTCTAGTTGCTGGAGATTCGAGGGTGGATTCAAAAAGCAAAAAGAAAGCTAAAAATCCATCCGAGTCAGGCCAAATATGCATTGAATTTCATAGATGACTTTTCCAGGTATTGTTGGGTTCACTTCCTGAAACACAAGTCTGAAGTTTTTGGCCTATTCAAGGTCTTTAAGGCTTTGGTTGAAAACCAGTCTGGGAGGAAAATCAAAGTCCTCAGATCTGACAATGGTGGTGAGTATGTCAAGTCTGATTTTATTCAATATTGTGCAGATGCATATATTTAGATGCAACATTCTATCCCTTACACACCACAGCAGAATGGTGTTGCTGAGAGGAAGAACAGATCACTAAAGGAGATGGCAACATGCATGATGGAGGCCAAAACTTTGCCACCAAAGTACTGGGATGAAGCTATCAACTATGCAGCCTATATCCAGAATAGGTTGCCTCATAAATATCTTGATGGTATGACTCCTTTTGAAGCATGGAGTGGGCACAAGCCAGATGTGACCCATTTCAGGATTTTTGGCTCAAGGGCTTGGGCTAGAATTCCAACAGAAAAGAGAAAGGCTTTGCAGCCCCAAAGAAAAGAGTGCCTATTTGTTGGGTAATATGAAGATTCAAAAGGGTAGAAGCTGATAAATTTGAGCACAAACAAAGACTTCATTGAAAGGTGTGTTCAGTTTCAAGAAGAACCCCTAGCAGCAATGGAAGTTGGAGAAGCCTCTTCACCACCAGATCCTCTGAAAGTAAGTGAAGAGATTGTTGAACATGCTGATTCTGATATGTCTGATAGTGATGAGTTTATTTCATATCCTAACATCCCTACAAGTCCAAAATGGGCAGCCAAGACACTTCATGCAGCAGGAGAGCTAGCTGGGAATCCCAATGACCCAAGGAGGACTAGATCTCAATTTGAGAGTGCTTTGTGCATGAAGGATCCTATGTTTGCTGAGAAATGCTATCTAATGGTGGAATTAGATCCTCAGACATATGAAGATGCAGCAGGAGATCCAATATGGCAAGAATCCATGAAGGAAGAGTTCAGCTCACTCCAAAAGAGCAACACTTGGGAGCTAGTGGATCTTCCCCCAGGGAGGAAGCTAGTTTAGTGTAAGTGGGTGTACAAGACCAAATTTGCTGCTGATGGTTCACCTCTGAAGTACAAGGCCAAATTGGTAGCCAAGGACTACTCACAGGTTCATGGCATAGATTACAATGAGACCTTTGCACCAGTGGCAAAGATGGACTCCATCAGGCTAGCCTTAGCCATTGCAGCTTCAAAGCAATGGGAGGTACATCACATGGATGTAAAGTGTGCCTTCCTGAATGGAGATCTCACTGAAGAGATATACATGTAGCAGCCTCAAGGATTTTCTACTAACTCATCTCTTGTGTGCAGGTTGAGAAAGTCATTGTATGGGCTAAACCAAGCCCCCCGGCTTGGTATGCCAAGATTGATAGCTTCTTGCTATCACTGAATTTTGTTCGGTGAAAATTAGATCCAAATGTCTATTTGAAGTTAATTAATGGTTCATTAATGATCATTGTGTTATATTTTGATGACCTTCTCATTACAGGAAGCTCAAAGGATGAGATTGCTTCCTTGAAGGGTGCAATGAACCAAGCCTTCTCCATGACAGATTTGGGGCTCTTAAGCCAATTCTTGGGGCTTGAGATTGCTCAAACCAAAGATGGAATCAAGGTGCACCAGTCCAAGTATGCCTTGGATTTTCTGAACAAATTTAGAATGAAGTATTGCAAGCCAAGCAAGACTCCTTTCCTTTCAGGAGTGAAGCTGGAAGAAGTTGATTCTTCACCTATGGTAAACAATACACTGTATAGGCAATTGATTGGATGTTTGTTGTATCTTACACATACTAGACCTGATATTTCTTATGCAGTAAGTGTGGCTTCTATATACATGGATCAGCCTCATGAGATCCATTGGAAAGCAGCCAAAATGATCCTTAACTTTGTTCAGGGAACAAGGACACATGGGATCTTCTATAAAGCAAAATATGATCTTGATTTGATTGGGTTTACTGATAGTGATTGGGCAGGTGATAGCACAAATAGAAAGTCCACATCAGGCTATGTGTTCATGCTTGCAGAAGGGCCAATCAGCTGGTCAAGCAAGAAACAGAGTGCCATTGCACTCTCATCTACAGAAGCAGAGTACAGAGGAGTTGTAAATGCAACAACTCAATGTTTATGGTTGCAGGGGTTACTTGGAGAGTGTGGCTTCGAATCAGAGTACTCAACTTCCATCTACTGTGATAACCAGAGTACCATTCGAATCTGCAATGATCCAGTTCAGAAGCAGAGAACCAAACACATTGAGATCCATATGCACTACATCAGAGAACTTGTGCATGATGGCACCATTCACCTACTCTTCTGTTCATCTTCAGAACAAGTAGCTGATATCTTCACCAAAGCATTTTGTGAGAAGACCTTCAGCAATCTCAAATCACTGCTGGGGATTTCTGATCATGCTATGAAGCATGAGTGAAGACAAGATTTCCAAATTTTGTTTTACGGTCCATGTTTAAGGGAGGATTTTCCCATGTGGTTTTTGCCTCTTTCCTTGTTTAAATGGACATGCAGTATGTAAAGGGTGACTAAGCCTTGTTTATAGGCCCTATAATTTTCTGATATATTACTCATAAGTCAGGATTAAGGGGGGGTGTTAGAATAATCAACCCATAGTTACCTACCTTAGACATTAAATTAATCATTTTTGTCTTATTTGCCTAGTTTCATGTGTCCCACCTTATGCAAGTTGTCATTTGTCTATCCATAGTGGTCAAAATTGCCTATTTTGACTCATGTAGTGCATGGGAAACCTCAAGGAATCAATTCTACTTTATTCCTAGTCTCCTAGGCGCCCTTCTGCTTTTTCTCCTTTATTGCCTGCTTTTTCAGTGCTTTAAGGCAATTGGGAAAGTTTGACTAGGTGAGGTTAACTAGTTTTTTGTCCTCCACATCCTCCACTCTTTTCTCCTATGAAAAGCATGTATGAGTTTTCCTTCCATTACCTTTTAGCTTTCCTAAGTTCTTTTGCCAATTAATGAGCTCCTTAGCTGATTTGGAAACTACTTTAAGCATCTATGGGGGAATTGCTTAATTTTAGTAAGCCTGCTTTTGACTAGATTCAAAATGCCTCCTCATGCATTCGAATACCTTATGTAATTATTTAATGCAGCAGCCTATGTTATTACAGGGTTGGCTATTGTACACTGAGTTAATACAGTTTAGTGTTCAACTCCATATTCAGTCTCTTTTGTGAGTGATTTTGCATGTACAATTGATAATTGTTGTGAGTTTAATTGTTCTATCACTGGGTTCAATTTCCATAGAGGGGGTCACGGTTCCTTGGTTGTGGTGAAGAGTACAGTGTGTTGAAGTTTAGAGTATTATGAGCATCTAAAACAATAATATATAACAACTAACATTATTTATGGGCACTTTGGGGATGTTTTGAGTGGTAAAACAGTCACATCTAGTCAAAGCAATAACATCAGGTAAAATATTTACACTCAATTAGTCATGGAACATGCATATATGAAATCTTAGGCATAAAAGAATAAGGCTATAGACACATTTGGGCCTCAAATTATCGGATATGATGAGTGACGAAGCATGCACAAGAGTGAGGAGAGAGGTTGTGAACTCAATTCTAGCCATGGTGATTTAATAAAAGGTCTCAAATGGATATAAGACAATTATTTTTTAGGTCATTATAATGTAGGAGCATATGTGAACTTGATCTGATGTAGTTTAGGGGACTCCTCTTAGAGATCACCTAAAGAGATGGTATCAAGTTTCAAAGATGAAACCTTCATTTTAACACAATGATCATTGGGGAGTGTTAAAGTTAGAAGAGATGAAAATTATGTTTAAATTTGTCTGGTTAGATTTACGACTACTGTTGTACTATTTTCTCTTTGAAACCCTTACCTAACCACAATTTTAACATTAGATACCATTAGGCCTTGATGAGTCATTTATTTCACTTCTAACCTACTTACATAAGTGCAATAAACATCTTGGAGGTTTTCAAGCAGTAAGAATTGGTTCATTTTGGATGAGTACCCTTATAGTTTAGTTTCAAGCAGTCTAATACTGCCACATATTTTATTTTGGGGAAAAGTACTTTTACTTTCATGGGCATGGAACTGTACACGATTTGTGAAATTCAAAGTAACATGAACATAATCTAGAATGAAATACATAATATGGCATGCAATACATAACATGAAAATAATCTAAAATGAAATTGGAAACAACATACCTCCCCTCATCACAACTCATCCATCGTTATGTTTTTCTAGTACCCGTAGTTCCAAATCATTCAACCACCATAAATATATACAAAATAAATACAATTCATATTTGTACCATTATTTACTAGTCTAAATTGCATTTTTATGAGAATATCAACATACCTTTACAATACTTCCCATTACCTTTTGAGCCTTCTTTTTGGACTAGCTCCTCATCATCCTAGATTCAAACATGGATTTACTCAAGGAGAACAAAATAAAAATCAATTAGATAAATAACTAACTAACACTCATGAATAAGCTCCTCTTGGTTTCAACAATATTTTATTGGATCCGTCTAAAATTGGAGCAAACCTCCTTCGATATGGAGTAGCAACGAAGTTAACATTGACTTTGATGTTGCTATATTTGATCGAGGAAGGTTTTCTCCAAGATTATTTACGGCTCCAATAAATTATTATGTATTGAACAGGGCCAGCCACGTGAAGGAAAAATATATTATGCCCCCACATCTCTCTCAATTCCCCAATACCCAATCTATATTCAACTAAAAAATGTGCATTAAACAGATACAAAATTGATAAAATGTAAGTGTAAAGCTAAACAAGAACGTTGAGATAAAATAAGGTACAAAGTTGTTTGATTTCCTTTTAATTTGAACTTAATTTAGTACAAACTACCTCTATTTCATATTTTACCTTAATCAATTAAAAAAACATGCAATAACTCATTCAAAGGAAATGAAACAAAAAGTATGCAAGAATTCATTCAACAAAAATGTCAAAAAATTCATTTTTATATATGAGGCATATCATCTGAAATATGTTCCAAGTAAAATACATTTGTCTTTCTAATTATAATAATAACATACTTCATCAAACATTCTTAGCCTTCTTCCTATACTTATTAATTCATCATCTTCAATGTCTTCTTGATTTTTTGGGTTCTCTTATGAAGTTATTTATGCTTGCGGCCTCTCATGCAATGCATGCCTGGTAGGATACTTGCGATGTGGAAGCCGCTGTGATGGGGTATCGCCTAGAAAAACAAAAAATGTTAAATTTATAAGAACAAATTTTAAATATCAATGAAGTAATTTAGTAATGTTGAAAAACCTCTACGATGTGTTTCTTTATCTGGTGCATTGGTCAGAATCATTGAAACCGCTGCCCTATGCTCCACTTCAGTTGTAGGACCCTTGATTACAACATTCTCTGCCATTGAAACCAAAAACGTTTTAAGGACACAATGCTAGATATAAAAAAGAAGTACAAAATCGATAAAAACAAAATTATTAAGTATATGATTAAGTTACAGCCATATTACCCTCATGAAGCCCAATCAAGGTGGGGATGCACAGGAACACTATCTACTAGTAGCACTCCACTATTAGTGCACTACTCTGCACTACTTATGGGCTCGCTCATAGTGTTGGTCCCTTGATCAAAACAAAGATGTAACACTTTAAATTTTATATGGACAATATCAAACATGAATGTTTATTTCATAAGTGATGAAAGGTTAATGTGGATTGATTTTTATTTACCTTGTCTTGCATACTAGATCTTGGGTTATACCCTAATTGTTTTAGTTGTTCAATGAAATATTGATAGCCGGAACTGTAACCAAGCTTGAGGTCTTCCTCCATGGTAGCAATTTTAAAGTCACAGCCCTTCATTGCATAAGAGTATGTATTTTTGATGTTATTGGCTGCAGCTAGACAAAAGTTGGAAGGCGATACAAATAATATTGTTAAGGTATTTGGGTAATTGCAATTCGTGATTGTAACTTCAAGTAGCCGCTCTGTACTAGCTTGTGTTGTTTATGTTTGAAAATCGTTTCTTTTGTTGCCTTTGAAGTGTTAGGAAACCTATCATCAAAAGTTTCAAGTATGTTATGCACCACACTTTCTTTTAGATCTAAATAAAATTGAAGGTAATGAATTCAAGATGTAATTTACCTTGCATGACCAAGTGGTGTTTTTCCTTCTTTTCTTAATTTCTTCTCTTTTGCAACCTCAATGAGTGCCTTCCACTCCCTCTCTGGAATCATCAGAGGCTGCTCATGCCTAGGGTTCTTCTCCAAGTGAACCCTATGCGTCACACATATATTTTAAATGTTGGCCAATTGTGGAGTTGATCATGTCTCTACTTTAAATGTGTCCACCACAAAGAGACCTTCAAGATAATCAAAATGTTCTTTTTTGAGTTTGGAACAAGGTAACTTTTAGTGGCAAAATTTCTCCAATTGGCTATTTTTGGGGTTTTTTTCAAAAAATAAATTCGCCATTTGGTCATTTTTAGCGTCTAATATCGCCTATATTTACATAAAATATGTTTTTATCATAACGTTCACCAAAATTTACACATTTCAGTGTTTATTTTATGTTTTGTATTTAATATTCGCCTACCTATCTATAAACATGTTTTTTTTAATCCAAAACAATCGCCTAGAATACTATACTTAAGTATAATATTAAAATCCTTAAAAAATACCCTGGTTTGGAATTCTGTGAATTCCACCTCGTGTGTATGATGGGCTCAAAAATCAACAACGCCTTGGTCTTTAAGTTCCTATAAAAACCATTGTTTCTTGTACAAAAAATATATATCATCATTAATTTAAAAATAATAATCTAGATGATTTATGTTTGAGATGGACAACATAAAACATGTAAAATACTAAAATTTACCTCATAGTTTCACTTGCTTTAACGGAACTCCTTCATCATTTACCATAAATTTCCCCAAAAGGTTCCCCATGGAGGTAACATGTCTCTCTCCAGGAAACGAAACCATATAATCTACCAAATCATCATCCTCATCTCTGTCAGCACCTCTAGAGCTTGGTTGTGTGTCTTCCTTGGGGTTTGTGTCATGGCTACCAACTACAAGCGTGGAAGGTGGAAAAATGAATAGCATGGTAGGTATACGAGTTACTATGTTTGGAATCTGTGGCATTTAAGTAGCCCCGCTACTACTGATACCATGCATGTCGGGCTCCACATGTTGCAAAAATATCTGTATAAGAAAGGAAAATGTTTCTTCATTTAGATAACGTAAAATTAAAAAAAAACTATCATATTTTTTCTTCAAAATAAAAATATCACTTATAATTATGGTTATTACCTTATATGTGTTAAGTTGTCTAATAATTTGAAAGATCCTTTCCTTGATTTCAGGTGTTTGATCTACAATTTCTAACAAGCAATCAATTTCCTTGTTGGCTTTATTGATCTTTTTAAATATTAGTACCTTTTGGTCGGGAGATGAGTACAAATCCTCTTGGCCAAGTGAATCATGGGCATCATGGTCCATATAGCACATATTTCAACAAAATAAGTGTTATTTCAGTTTAAAAAAAATTAAAATAGTTGATTGGCATAGAAATAATATTATATAACCAAATAATATAAGTCACGGTAAATGTAAGTCAAAATTGTCGCTAGTTTACATGTTCTATGGATGGCCATTTTCCATTATCATCCTTCCACATTAAAACATTATTAGAACCATGAAATATTTAAAAAACTGTTGAAAAAAAAAAAAACTTATTGTCAGACAAGTAAAATTATACAAATTAATAATAAATTTCATAGCAAAAGTAAATAAAAATTGTTGATTGTTTACCGGTTCTGAGGCTATTTTTTTCCTCAATCATCCTACCATGTTATAACATAATTACAACCGCGGAATATATAAAAAAATTTGATAAAGATAACAAAAACATTAATCGCCACAAATATAAATTACATAAACAAAATAATAAAATCCATGTTAAATGAAAAACAAAAATTTTAATTATTTACTTGTTCTGAGGAAATTCCTTTCCCACGATCAGCCTTCCACAATACAATGAAATTAGAATCATGAAATATTTAATACATTATTTAAGATTAAAATATAATGCAATAAGTATAGGCTGCTTAAATAGGTGTTGCATAAGTACCCACACAATATTATTTGATGTATCTACTCTATTCAAATGGTAAACCACTAGTAACTCTTCCATGGGATCTATATTTTTTATTGTGCACACAACTACCCTATTTCCTTCACCTACATAAAATATGCAATTTCATTGCTTGTTTGTTGTTTTGGGTCATGTGCTATTTATAAACCCTGCTATATTGTCAAAAACTTTAGGCCTTCCATCAATATAAATGTCCATCCCCTTATTTTTGTTGTTGTCTTTTACATGTATATAATTTGTAGTGAGTCCATATCTCTGCATACTTTGCATGCGCTGGACCGACACTATCCAATCATTGTAATCGTAACATGGTCTGACATATCCCATCAATTTAATCATTGTATTGTATTTTACAGTTATTCCATCCATGGAAAATAGCCCCAGGCCATGCAGTGAGGATGGTGCAATGCGATACATCCTATTGTCAACACAGAAGTCAATGTCCTTAGGTACCAATTATTTCACCAAATGATGATACCTGAGTGGCACCTCGATGTTTCCTATGCTCTCATCATTGTAGTAGCATGATCCTCCTTCAGTAAGAAAAAATTCGATATATCTACGGAAATTTCTTATGACCTTTTCACCTCCGGTCGTTCTTCACCTATCAAATCTACTAGATGCAGACACATTTCCTTTTGTTTGTCCTAAGCTTCCATCACTCAATGAAGAAAGTTCTAACATGTACCTATTTGGTTCTACCTTCAGTCAATCTAATCATATATATAGTTAGCTAAAATTTGAATAAGGGTATATCAATGACATATAATTCAATATCAAGAAATATAATATTGTGTGTATCCTTTGACTTTTAAACTTCACTAATATAGGTCTTATTAAACCTATGCACCTTTAACAAACGCAATTCATCTTTGATGTTTATTTAGTTAGTCTTTGAAATTGATAAATAATTGGATCCATGCCCTCTAAAACACATATATCCTTCTAATAAATATATAATATTATCAAATTTGGAAAATTTCATTTGTACAATTGGGGGATTCCATCTATTAGTATTGTTGGTGTTGGGTGATGTCGTCTATTAGTATGCCATATATTAGTGGCTCTTTTCTTTTATCTTTAAATGACTATTGTCACATGTTCCCATATCAATCAAGGTGATTTTTTCCGCCTTATCTTCCTCCTCTACCTTGGTTCTCTTTTGAGCCTTCTTATTCCTTCTAGTTTCTACCTTGTCTAATGAGTCTTTTATAGGAGTACCTTCCTTAGATGCCTCTTGTTCCTTGGTGACAACAAGTAGTGATGTGACTTGTTCCTTACTCATTGTGATGAACTAATTGTTGAAATTTGGGTTAAGCTAGGGTTAGGAACAAAAACAATTAAGAACTTGTACTTTAATGCATTAAACAACACTAGAAACATAATAGTGCATCCTTAATTAGACAAGCAAAAATTTAAAGTATAATTTTCATCTCTTTAAACTTTAACACTCCAACATGTCCTTGTGTTAAAGTTGAAACATACAGTAATACTGAATAACAACAACAACAACAAAAATAATAAAGAACAAGCTAAGCCAAACCAACAGATAACATCAATAACAGAGAAAAAACTGGTTTAGACCTTACTTATACCCAGATATGTTTTCCATATCATACCTTGCCTTTTGAAGATAATTCACTAAGGAACAATGGAAATATCTAAGAGAAAGAAAATAGGTAACTGCAGAATAGAGTTAGACAAGAATAGACCTCTGAGAGTTATCTAAAACAACCTAGAACTGAGGATGAACCTTCAAACCCTTGCTACAATAAATGACAATCTATAAGATAGTAGCACATAATCCAAATAGAAGCACCTATGAGATGAGCAGAGGAAACCTCAAACCATACACTATTATCCCCATACTGTGGTAACTCATATACAAGGACAAAGGAACAAATATGCATAGTTGTAGCAGCCTCAATGAGGTTGAAAAGAGGTAAAAAAAACCCTTTAAACAAGCTAGTCCTGCTAAAATAAATTAAACAAGGACCATGGAAGCTCTAGTTGAATCAAAGGAGGCCACGATAGGAACCCGTAAGAACATATCCACAAAACATACCTCAAAACATCTAGCAGACCACAAATAATCACCCAATAGGTCACAACCCAGTCCAATAAGGGTCAACAAGTTCAACATTCAAAGAATCAAATGGTAATCTAAGTGTTGTAATACAATATTACTTCAATACCAGCAAAGCCAACAAACCACAAATAACAACCCAAAAGGTCATTTTCCAGTCCAAGAAGGGTTGCAAAGGTCACAACCCATCCAAAGAAGCATCAAGGTCATGACCCAGTCCAAGGAGAATCAAGAAGGTCACAACCTAGTCCAATGAGGGTTAGAAAGGTCACTACCCAAGCTTAGCATCCTCAAAACTGGTCACACTGAGTCCTAAAGCACTCACGGTACCCTAGAAGACATAAGACAAGCCACGACCTACTACAAATAGCAACAGGTACTTAGATACAATAGAGCCATCCCTAGATGGTTGGGGAAGAGGTGACAGCAACTCAAAACTAGCAACAACATCTCGGATAAGAAGGTTACAAACCTAAGAAGGATTGGATATGGTGGAAGCCCAACAAGATCAGCAGCAAGACCCTACACATCAAGAGAAATAGAAAATCCTAGAGAAGGTATTGGATCAGATCTCTAATCTTGCCTTGTCAATAGACATACACAAATGAAGTTTAGGACTTTAATTTATAGACTTGGAAAAGAACCCTTTTACCCACAAGACCAAGGTGGAGAAACAACCAAAATTTTACCTTTCTCTCACAAGGTATATTGTCCACATGTGTTCTGAACAATAACTATGAATTTTTATCATCACCATATAAGGAACAACCAAACTTGATGATCTCACAACTCCATTATCTTTAACATGTAGGCCTAAAAAATATGCTATAAAACTTGGTCATAAATTGAATCCATGCAACCATCTCACCAAATAAACTATCAACTAAGCATAAACATACAGTAATACTAAATAATAACCATTATAATAAAAATAAGATAAAGAATAACCTAAATCAAACTAACAGATAGCATTAGTAAAAGAGAAAAAAACAAAACTGGTTTAGACCTTCCTTGTACTTAGATATATTTTTTAGATCATACCTTGTCTTTTGAAGGCAAGTCACTAAGGACCAATGTACATACCTAAGAGAGAGAACATACGTAACTATAGAATAGAGTTATATAAGAACATACCTCTAAGAGTGAACCAAAACAGTATAGATGTGAGGATGAACCTTCAAACCATTGCTGCAATAAATGATAGTCTACGAGACAGTCATATATAATCCAAATAGAAGCACCTATCAGATTAGCAGAGTCATCCACAAACCATACATAGCATCCCCAAATTGTGGAAGCTCATATACAAGGACAAAGGCACAAATATGCCCAACCGTAGCAGCCTCAACAAGGATGAAAAGAGGTAAGATAACCCTTTGAATAGGCTAGGCCTACTACAGTAAATTAACCAAGGACCATGGTAGCTCTAGAAAACTCAACAGAGGTCATGCTAGGTACCAGCAAGAACATTGTTAGGATTATATAATCCTCCCTTGTCCGTATATATTCTATTTGATCATCTTGTCTAGCATAGGGGGGCATTATTATAGTACTAGACTAAGGGGAACACATATAGAGGTTAACTTCCACTTACTGCATGTTCATGCAGGAGTTTAGATCCCTCTAAGGCCATTCCCTACATTATAGGAGCCATTTTGAGTGCCACCAATAGCCTCCATTAGTTGGTTTTGGTAGGTAGTCAGTTATGTTGAGTCAACCTTCAATTACATTTAGTTAGATAACTCTCAGTTAGTATAGCACCAGTTTTGCATGGAGGCATGGGAAGTGGTGCCTTTTTCCACCTACCTCATTAATTTAACTGGTTTAACTAATTTAACTAATTATCGGACTGATTTAGACATCAGGAGTTAGACTAGTGGTTCCCATGCAGTGATTTAGACACTCTCAGTTAGCCAATCAGTCAGGTTTAGTTGGTATATTTGAATCTTATCCACATGATTCAAATTCTCCTTATTGTAACATTGTTGCATACTGTTGGGAATAATGAAGATTAATGTTGTAATTAACAGATCAATTCTTAACATATCTGTCTCAAATTTGTCTTGTTCAGTGTTCATTGTTCTTGATATTACAATGCACAATTCTACCTTTCAAATGTTCTCATTTCCTGTAGATGAATGGTTCAATAATTCAAACATGGTATCAGAGCCTTGTTCAGACTAGCAGCAAATCTTGTCTGATCTCCATTGTGCACCAAAAGCAACTGAGTTTCCACATAAATCCTAGAATTATAGCCTTGCTCCCTCTGAATTATGTTCAGAGAAGTCTATCCAGGTGTGATGGACTCTAAGAAAGTTTACATGTCGAGGTGGAAAGGCTTGAAACTGACACAATTGCAAATTGATTTTTTTTTTGCAGTGATATTTGCAGGTACCTACATAGATTCTTGAGGAATTGATTGTTTCAACATACATTTAGATTGATTCTTCAACTCTCATACCGTGAATACTTAGACCCTTCAACTACTCTGATTAGAGGGAATATATGCAGGTATCCTTGCGCAACCTTGTCCTGTATAGGATGACAATGGGAAGAGAAACTTATCCCCAACAATATGTTGAGAAGAAATAATTTTTGAATCAGCTTGATGAGGCCTTCAGCTTCATGTGCACTCATATCTCCCAGAATATTTTGTTCCATCTTGAGGGAATTAGGAATCCAAAGGAATTTTGGAAAAAGATTGAATCTTTGTTCGGAAAACAAGATTAGTTTCAAGGGAACATATTGGAGAATGAGCTCATAGGTTTACAAGCCAGCAATTTCGAATCTATCCAGCAATTCTTTACAAAATACAAGTCACTAGTACTACAATGTAAACAATGTGGATTAGAGAGAAAATATGAGAATATTTTGTTTTCTATACTTATAAATCTTGGATCTAAGTACTCAGTCTTTGTCTCTACATTCCATTCCAGAAGAGCTTCCATCCCCAATTGGAAGATGCCTTCTCTAGATGCTTTTGTTGAGTCCTTAATACAAGAGAAAGATAAATTAGTTCAGATGGGAGTGATTTGAACCTCAAAGAATAAAGCACTATTGATGTTAGAATCAAACAATGCGCAAGCTAGAGGGAAGGATCCCAAATCCACTAATTCGAAGCCACAGGAGAATCACAGATTTTCTTATGGAGCCTCAGGTTCCGATAAAAAGAAGAATTTATGGAAGACTAGATGTCCATTTTATATGAGAGGCTTTCATCTAGAGAGACAATGCATGAATAACAAAATCAACCAACTGTCAACAATCCTTTATACAACAATATTTACCTCCCACAAGGAGCAAAGAAGCATGATGTTGGACAATCGACAGAAGATCATGAGAGATTCCACGCCTTGAAGGAAGACCTCACTCAATTGAAAGATTACTTTATTAATTCAGGAGCATCCAACCACATGGTTTCCTCTAGTTAATCCTTCTCCACTATCACTCTATCAGGAGGACCTAGAATTCACATGGGAGATGACTCCCAAATCCCAACTTCTGGGAGAGGTTATATTAAAATATAGCATGGTGAGTTCAATAATGTTCTCTATGTGACCTCTCTTGCAGTAAATTTGTTGTCGTTTTATCAGATGAATCATATAGTCTCTCCCAAGAGAGTTGCATCCCACTCTGACTCAGTTGAAATCACAGAAAAGGCATCTGTAAATCTCATAGCGAAAGGGTTTTCTAACCATGCCTCAAAGGCATATGAGTTCTCTCATTTCCTACCTGTTTCACATCCAACAACTTTATTGAATCATGCTAACAAAACCATCAAGCTATGGCATGAGAGATTTGGGCATCTCAATTTCAAATATCTCGAGCAACTCCACAATGACAAAATGGATGAAGGATCACCTCACATCCAAACATCAGATCGAGTATGTCATGGTTTCTTGGTAGGTAAGCATCCAAAGAATAGGTATGAAGTTGAGAAGGAAACTAGAGTCTCCTCTACACTTGATATGATACATAGTGATGTTTCAATAACAATTCATACAACATCAATTAATGGTTCCAGGTATTTCCTTACTTTTATTGATGATTGTTCAAGGTTCTGGTGGGTATATTTCATGAAACAACAATCAGAAGTATTCAAAAATTTTAAAGTTTTGAAAGCTTTGATTGAGAATAGTTTTAGGAAAAAGATCAAGTCCATTAGATCAGATAATGGAGGTGAATACATTAAAATATACTTTCATCATTATTGTGAATTGGAGGGGATCCGAGTGGAACACTTAGTTCCATACACCACAACAGAATGGTGTGGCTGAGAGGAAAAATAGATCATTGAAGGAGATAGAAACCTTTCTCTCCAAGCCAAGAATATTCCTCCTTCTCTTTGGACTGAAGCTGTAAATTGTGCTTCATACATACATAATAGAGCGCCTCACAAATTAGTGGTTGGTGCCACTCCATTCGAAGCACTGCATGGGAATAATCCTAATGTCTCTCACTTGAGAGTTTTTTTATCAAAATCTTGGGACATAATACCCATGGATAAGAGGAAGGTCTTCCAAGTATAGATTAGTGAATGCATACTATTGTGATATGCTGAGGAAAAAAATGAATATAAGTTAATGGAAATTTTAACTAGAAAGTGCTTCATAGATTGTACTATTCAGTTTGTGTGGTCCAGGGAAAACCCTAGCTACGTGCGGTTGCACCTACCTTCTGTCTATAGGACAAAAGGATAGAGTCTAGTGGATGAAAGAAAACCTGCAACAATTTGTTAGAGAGAACCAATGGAGAACCTGCAACAAGATGTCAGAAATAAAAACATGTATATCTAGATAACCTACAAAACAAAAATAAACAGAAAAAACAAGACCATATATCTTCTAGCTTTGTGTAAAATGGGGCCACCATGCCCAGGCTCAGGAAGCTACCTCTCCTCAAGGTTGGGTGGTATGAAGCTATGCTCAACATACAAGAGGGTTGGCGAATGGAGCAAATGGAATGAAGAGAGTGAGTGGCTTGAGAATAATGGCTTCTCAAGGCACTCATGCGGGCAGAGTAATGGTAGGAAGAAAATGAGTGTGTTGAGAGTGATCCCACTCCTTTATTTATAGATTTTTTTCTTTGCTTTAGGGATTTTAGCCCTTGGTTAGGGTTTGAAGTCCTTTTAGGGTTTTAATCCATTTTTACCCCTTTCTTAGCTCTTTTGGTTTTTAGGCCCCTTTTAGGGATTTTATCCCCTTTTTGAAGGATGTATCCCCTTTGTGAGCTATTTTGGCTCTTTTATGGGTTTTTAAGCCCCTTTTTATGTTTTTTGAGCCTTTGAGGGTAAAGCATAGGTTACATAAGGGTGTGGGGGTCAATAAGGGTTATGAAATGGATGTCTTCATGTGGTGTAGGCCATATGGAGCAAGTTGGGTGATTTTTTGGGTTAAAAGATTGCCCCCTGGTGTGTGAGGGCAGGAGTTCATAGTATGGCCGACGAACATCATAGGATTTTCTGGGGAGAGGCAGTGCTTCCTGGTTTAAGAGATGGTGGCTTTATTTTTTGTATTAATGTTGGTTCCCATCAATGGGTGAGATACAATGAATATGTGACATCTATATGGACAGGGAGGGAATCCCCATGCTCGTAACAATGTCAAAAGAATAATGCGATCGAGGTTCCAAAATGCAAGAGTCATTCATGTACAACTGCTGTTACATAATGGTTTCCTCAATAAGAGGCTGAATGCAATACATATCTAAAGAACTGATACATTGGACCCATGGCATTCTCATGGAATTCTATATCTTCATAACCAATGGTCTGTTGGATCTGGAGAGGAACATAACTATAGGAACTCACTAAGGAAGAGTTAGAGTCTCTCTGGTACAATATGCTGCATCAATAATGAATCTATATATAAACACTACTCTGGGGCTTCCGAACACTATCTCCAATGAATCCCGAAAATAACAAGGGGCATGAACATGTCTGGCTCCATTCATAGACTCACCAATGTGCTAGAGTCAGGTGAAACTTAGGGTATTCGACCAAATACTGCATGGACCAATACCCTATACAAATCTTAATGGTGCGATGATGTGGCTGAATTCGAGCACATGAGACACAACCATCTTGAGAGGCACTAAGGACTCCTCTCAAAGTGGTCCAAGGAACTCATCAATGAGGTTAATGAAACCAGGATACAGGGACCTTTGGGTCTATCCTATGGAATAGATGTGTTGTCGTCGATAGAGGGAGACCTGCAATTGACCAAGGTAATGATGTTTCCTTGACCAAAAGCACGACGAAGATAACTAAGGGTGTGAGACAATATTTGGACTGACACACTAAAATAGGGAACAGGGGTAGGGAATAATGGGGGACTCAAACTTCCTTTGTTCAGAGTATGACGATAGGGCTGACCTGGAAACAAATGAAACTGACTCAAGGGAGGGGGGTCATAGCTGTTATATAGGGAACATAACTGCAGTTGGGAAATGCTTGGGGGGGGTAGATACTTTTGGTATTCATGGGATCCAAGCAAGAATCATTGTAGAATACTCTGAACAAAGGAGAACCAAAGGGGGGATGCTGCCGAACTGTAACATGTGGGGTGCTGTCTAAAGACACCGTTATGGTATGATCTCGTGGATTTTTAGCGAGCCCAAGAAAGTAAATTCTCAATGGTGCTTTCAATTTTACAAAGTTTGAAAGCATGAAGAAGACTCCAATGGGGTCTCTTTTTCGTTGATAGTCTCTTGTTCCCAAAAAATGATAAAAGTGTACATAGGAGAGCTCACCCATCCTTTGGGGGATGGGAGACTTCTTTACCATTGGTAGTCCAATCAAGTCAGAAAAGGTTAAACCTGTACTGACTGGACAGTCATTCAAATACTTTTACGAGCATGAATGAAACCAAGTTTGCTCAACAATATTTTCTTTGTGAGAAGGATGGAAAAGAGCTTAAAGACAACCCATGGCGATATTTTTCGTGAAGTTCGATCCCAATGCCTGAGAAAGCATAAAAGGATGCAAAGGGAAACGTTCTTGGCTTGAGTGTGCCAAGGTGGTATTTTTCATATGGTAGTCTACACAGTTTGCAAAAGGAGATAAACAAGGCTATGTAGATGCCTTTTCTAGTACTTTACCAAGCGGGAAAGGAAGAAAATGTGCTCAACGATCTTTTCATTCTTTTAGGAGTCAGAAAAGAGCTTAATAGAAACTCCATTATGGTCAACCAAGTAAGGGGGCACTAATGGTTTCTCCTTGCGGGACAATGGATAGTGGTCAAAGGTGGCAAGCTATGCAATATGGATGGAGTGGATGGCTCATGAACATTCCAATACCTATTGAGGGAGACTCGCACGATGGTGCACAAATCGGGGTGACTTTCAAGTAGTGGCCCAAAAGTAATAATGAGAGAACAAAGCTAGCTCAACGTACAACATGTGATTTGCGTGGTGACACACAAATCAACGTGACTATGGGAAATGGCCCAAGGAATTAGTAGGGAGGGAGGAAGTATAAAGGTCGTTTCTCGAACTAGGAGCGTTGTACAACCGGGGAAATATGAAGAGGCCTCGAACTTGAGTACAGGTCTAGGGACTTGAAAGGTATTCTTAGCATAGTGGTAGCTAGATTATACTCACAACATATTTTTTGCATGTACATAAGTGGGACCGCACCCTCCAGTGGGCTTCTAGCAACGTAGGGGCAGGGTGGATGTGTTAGATCCACCTGCTCACATGAAAATGATGCAATGAAGTTCTACAATGGACTCATTGTGACTAAACATGGAACAACAACTGGAGGGGGTCACCAACTCATTGTAAAATATGATGTAAAACAAAAAATAAAAACTATGCCCCAAGTGACTCGTTGTGGAAGACATTAGGGATAGAATGTCTTGAGGGGAAGCCCATTGCAGGGATTATTCAAAAGTCGACCGTCTGATTCAACAAAGATATGTGCCCCCTTGTCGAGACAACGTTCATTGGAAAGGATGGTGGCGGAATCCAAACTTCAATGGGAAGATCCAATTCCACGCCATGGATTAAGTGAAAAGTTGTAAAACCAGTGGTGGTTTTACAGATCTCTCCATCATCCTGACAGTGGTGCTGGGATAGATCAGGTGGATCTTCCTCGAGTGAGGAGATAGAAGGACTACTGGAGTTAGAGATCATGTAAATGGATGTGGTGGTCGAGGATGAAGCCGGAAGGTGCATCTCCTCAATGACCATGATTTCAGATTCAAGGGAATGTTTCTGAAGATGGCTAAGTGTGGCGCGAAACTTGTCCAAGTCTTGGTAATGGTGAGTATTAACACTCAGAATGTACCCAGGTTGCAAAGGTAAATTCCAAACGTAACAGCAAAAACCACTTCAGAAAGAAACTGGCTTTTCTTTCCAGAGAGGGATCTCTCAAATATAGATTTTAACAAGGCCAGATATAAATCAACACTCGAAAATTATATAGATGGTTAAAATGATACACATAATCATTGGGAAAAAGGAGTCACAGTCCATTAATATAGAGCATCCGAAGATGAATTCTATATTAACTTTAGTAGAAACATTTATAGAATATTTGAAACAATGATAAGAGCATAACCAATATGAATTCCAACCATTCAATACTATGTTTCAGATACGAAGAAAACAAAATGGAGTGTAACACTGGAAAGAACAATTACAAAGGAGAAGAAGCACATATTGTAATGTTAATAGCATGAGAATCTCTGATAACCCACATGCATTCCACTTTGTTATTAAAAAATATATGTCTTCAAAAAAAAACATTCATCAACAAGATGGGTTCCAACCCCCATCACATAAAGTAAATGCAATTATATACATAAAATGATTTCTTCTTCCAAGAAAATTTATAACTGAATAATATGCTTAATCAAAGTCTTGTAACTATATTCCTAACTACTAGGAATAAAATACTTGCTTCGATCCTAACAGATCATTTAATTAAAATCAACTTGGTAACAAGGCCCGATCAAGCAGCTCCATAGCGCGCAACACCTATTTTCATGAATGAAGAATATACTTTGTTTTTCCAAATATTTCTACAGCTCTCCATTGCTCCGCGCTTGGGATATCGTACTCAATCATTTCCCGAATAGACACCTCCAGATCCATGTAAGCTTCATAAGAAACAGTAGGCAACCCCCCTCTGATGATCAGAAATTTCTGCAATATCTCAAAATCTTCTGTTAGCTTATCTACGATGAATTTTCCCGTTAGCCCCTTTACCAAATCATCAAATTTAGAGTGATCCATACGGATTTGCACCAATAGGCTGTGATAATGCTCTTGAGAAAACAGTCATCCCTCCTCGTCCCAAAAAGGAAGGAAGGCCATCTTCAAATAATTCAATAAAAACCTGCCTAAAATCATTAATACGTGAGATCATCTCATCAGCCTTGCCTTGTACTGTCTTCATTAGATGGTCTTTACGAATAAACCTTTTTGACCACAGTACCATTGCCACTTTGTCTCTGATGCCTATATCTTGTAATTTTTGGTATGTTAATGAGTTTAAGAAATTCAATGCATTCTGAGCTGTGCCAAGGGGTTTCCTCTCCATGGTCTCAGTTACTAGCTTCAATCTTTGATTGGCTAAATTAACCAATGTGCTTTGATCATCAATGAAGTTCAAATAATGCCTGAACTTAGTAATTTCTACAGACAACGCATCCCAAATTATATTTTTAGCTCTCTGGAGAGGACCCTTTCCTGTGTTCCTATCTTTCAATTCATTAAATTTCTTTTGTAATTGACTTTTATCTTGTAATATCTTATTCTTGCTTTCAGTAATTTTGGCTAGCTCAGATTTGATCTTCTCATTTTCCTCTTTTAACTCTCTTATCTCTTCATCTTTGAAGCTGACTTGGGACATGGGCACTAGTAAGTCATCAGCAGAAAAATAATTTAAAGGTATTTCAATATTCACAATAGTCAGATCTTCACCAGTGGGAGTTTGAATCATTAGTTCCTCCATAATTTCTTTTTCTT
The DNA here is from genome assembly GCA_001517045.1 of Pseudotsuga menziesii. Lineage (NCBI taxonomy): Eukaryota > Viridiplantae > Streptophyta > Pinopsida > Pinales > Pinaceae > Pseudotsuga > Pseudotsuga menziesii. The sequence goes on from LPNX010290764.1 coordinate 134,644, forward strand.
CATTTTGATCCTCTTTCAGCCATGAAATTCATGCTATTAACTCATTCCATTCTGCTTCCCACTTATCCTTTTCTTCTTGTAATTTCACAGTCTTTCCTTTATACTCCATCATATCCTGATGAATCATGTCCTTCTCCTCCTGCAATGCTAATGATTCTGATGACTGAACATGCTTTGTACTCGGTATTTTCAATCTCTTCTTCAGTACCTAGAGGGTGTTGTCATTTTCTTCTAGAAGTCTTTTGATTGCCTGGGTGCCACCTGTTTCATCTCCTGAGCTTACAATATCTGCTTGCAGATTTTTTGTTTGAATGGAATTAGCCTTGTTCTCAACCTTCTCATGTTTTAACTGGACTTCCAATTTGTCAACCAAAATTTGTAACTTGTTAATTTTTACCATAGCATGCAATAAATCTAAATAAATGATATCTCTCGTTTGTTTATGTAACTGTATTTTATCTGGTACACTGATTTTGTCTAATCTCACTTCCATTTCTGACACTTTCTTATCACTTACCATGGCCAATTTTAAAATATTCTTTTCTACGTCCCAAGTAGAAACCAAGGAAGTCTTTGGATTATTTAGACTTCTCACCCGTGGGAATAGATTCCTTGTTTCTTCTATGGACTATCTTTGCTTTTCCATATAGCTGGCCATGAACTCTTCTTTAGACTTAAAAACTGGGCTTGATTCTGTATCATCTACACCTCCAAAATAAAATTGACTCACCTGTACAGATTTCTTGGGATCCAAAGCAACTCTTTTCAATTCACCCGAAATTACTTCGCTTAGAATTTTATCATCTTGAGACAATTTGGCTTTCTTATGTGAAATATCCTCATCTATTTCCATACTTTCCATTTCAGAAAGACTTCTTTTAATCAAAATATTTGAACTATATGACATTTGAGATACTGCAACTGGTCTACTACTTGTATTTTCATCAGATCCCAGAATTTCCATAAAGTAAAACAAATTGGCTACTTCATTTAGAACTTCAACAACTTGATGGTCAAATGGCTTATTTTTATTTTCTTGTTTTCTTAGAGAGATTATATGGTAAGGATCATAATTGACCCTTTGTTCTCTTTGGAAATCCATGCTTTCCAATAATTTCTCTACAAACACCAAAGCACCCTTGTTTTTAAAAATAAAGGAACCAACTTTAAGAGGGAACTTGATATTTGAATATTTCTTGAAAGCCCTGAAATGTTCTTCTTCTGCATGCAATCTCTGTCTCATATATTCCAATGCAAAAATCCTGGGAGTAAGGAAAGCAGGCAGCCTATAAGGCTCTCCAGTGAAACCATATATTTTCAAAACTGTGAAGTCCTTATACAAGAACCAATCTCCAATCCTATCCTTAGGTGAGGATTGCATCATACTCTTCATCTCTTCCAATACTCGGGGTAACACTTCATCAAACAACATCTTATATATTTCTGCCATAATAGAATTTGCAAATTCAAACATATTGATTTGCTTAGGCAAATCTAAGGAGAATATAGTACTCAAGAACTGCAATTTAGTTACATTCGAGCACAGTAACATGTTCAGCAAATACGATTGAAACTTGAAAAACCTGACTTTTGAAAACTCAACCAATTGGAGATGTATAGTTTATGCTAGATACTCATCTAAATTGAAGACATGACTCAATTGAGACTCAGAATCAGGACTAATGGAACTCATTTTTAATAAGAAGCCCAAAATGACTTCATTGACATGACAATCATCATCTAAACCTAAGACCTAACAGACCAAAGACACAACCAATTGAACTTCCTCCCTGAATATATGAACATGATATGGCAAAAAGAGACCTTCCAGGGACTGACCTTAATTAAGAATGCTAACCAAGAATTTACAACGAACTTCAGTTTCACAATTTTTGTACACTTCAGCTAAAACGGACTCGTTTACAGACTCACGACTATCGGGGTAATTATTTGGCAAATTCAGTATTTCACGGATAGACTTGGCATCAATTTGGCACAGTATCCTGGATGTAGAACGACTTACAATAATTCTCTCAGACAATGAATAATTGACTGCACACCACTCGACAAACTCAGGAAAGTGTAGGGTCTGCTCTATAGTAAAATGATACAAAAACGACTTGCAAACATTTAAAACGTCATTTCCCTGCGAATTGTATCGCCATAATATTTCTTTGATAACAAATACACTTCCCACAGACAAGAATGGATCATAAACTCCTTTATCTCTATCAACCAGGCATTGTTCCCTCTCATCTAGAATTCGGTTAAACCCTTGTAAACCTTTCTCTTTATCCATAAGATATAAAAGCAATGGTAATTCTGTGGATAAAGCTTGAGTATTCAAGACTTACCTGTTATTATAACCGCATATACTTGAGGTTGACTGTGAAAGGTGGTAAGCAGTCCTTTTCATTCGTCCCGACATAAATAAAAAATAATTCTTCAAACAAGTCAACTCCATTTATATAGAAGCCCATTCCGGAGCCTCTCTTTAGCGGTTTCCCTCAAACCGTTTTTCCCTGCGGAATCCATTACAAACTGCCACGTGTACTGTAGTTTCAATTCCACTACCACTTTTCTTCTCCAACCATCGCGCAACTCTATCCTCCGGATCCGGTGATGACCATCAATACGTTTTCACTTTATTTTCCAGCCGTTGGATAAGCCTCCACGTACCCATTCCGCTAAGCTCTTTCGTTTTAATGAACGTGCAAGTTTACGGAGCGGACTTTATATTGATCATAGATTTCGGCGACCTAGCTTTATGACCGCTGATCTCTGCATCTTGTTTAACTATCTCCGTATGTCCTTATCCTCCGCGCATCTTCATAGAGCGGGTATATCATAAGCCATTGATCTCCACTCCCTCGTTCTACACCATTGGATCATGTGATAATTTTATTGCTTATGCGCCCTTTATCATACTTTCACACCATCATATATTAACCAAAGTTTCAAACAACCATTATTTCTCTTTTCCATGGTCTCTTCGATCCTATGCTAGTTAGAGGTGTTAACAGTGAGAATAATTTCCATACAAGCCGCAAAGGGTGCATGCATGGTTTGTTCTCAAGGACTTGCTTTTGGCTATTGGCAGACTTGGGAGGATGATGACTGGATAATCCTCCATTGTATCCATGTCATCCAGGTGTGTGTGAAGGATGGGTATTTCTGGACAATTCTGGGAGTAGGTGCGAGAGGGGGATTTTGTGGACCAGGAGGGGGGTGTGTCTCAACCGAAATGGGTTGAACGGGAGTCAGCACAACCTAGGGCATCAGGGGTTAGGCAGGTGGTTCCAAGTACCATATTAGAATTCCCAGCATAAAGTTTGGTAAATTAAAATTAGCCATTATAGGTTTTCTTATGATGCCTAATGGTGGGAAGAGGAAGGGAATTGTTTGGATTGGGAAAGAGCCCCAGTAATTCCTAGGAGATTGCATTTGAAGTTGTAGTTGTGGATGGGGTTGCGGGTGCGGTTGGGGATGCAGCTGTGGTTGGGGCCACGGTTATGGTTAGGGGTGTGGATGTTGTTGGGGATGTGGTTGTGGTTGGGGATGCAGATGCGGTTGGGGCTTGGGTGCCATGGTGTTGGATGAGAGCATGCATACATATGCAGTATCTCCTGGTGTCGTTGGAGGTGGTACCAAGGTGAAGGAAGATGTCATGGAGGTTTCAACAAACAACCCAAGGCCTACATTCAACAATGGGGGTGTGAATGTGCTGTTGACAGTAGTGTCGATAGTAGGGATAACATTGGCTGGTGCGGTCAGCCCTTACAGATTATAGTAAGTTAGTTGATCCACTGCCATGATCTTCCCATCATGGGGGAACATCATGAGACAAAAAATGGTACATGCCATAGGCCTCATAGCATACATCTAGCTGCGTCTGAGGAGAAGGTTGTAATCTAGATACGCATTTACAACCTCAATGTCAATCAGAACCATCTTACCAACTAAACATATGGGGACATGTGGAAGAATGCCCTGGGATCTAGTGGGGTGGCCATCATAGGCACGCAGCGTGGTGGTAGATAGTTGAAGGGTGGGGGACGTGAGTTTATGCCAGACTACTTTCAACATGACAAAAGTGGATGCCCCCTCATCCACAATATAATAGTGCACGACCAAATTCCAAATTGATACCGAAATCTGGAAGGCAATGGTTGATAAAATTCTGGGTTATCTGTGGTCCAAATCGAGTGTGATCAATTGGGATTCGGAGGGATCTATGGCATCAAGTGCAGCTAGTAATTCTTTCCACTATGGTGAGCATGTTTTGAGCACCTCAAGAGTGAAGATGGCCGTAGGTAATTGGGCCAAATCATCAGCGATGCTATATTTTACTGTCGCTCTAGCAGTGGTGTTATTGGCAAGATGCCAAAAGGAGAGTCGTGGACCTCTAGCTGCCCCATCCATGGGGGGGTAGGGAGGTGAAGAGGAACGTTCACAGTGTTCGATGTGGATGCCATTGATCATTGGGTTAGTGGTTTCAGTAGTATATCCGTACATGTTTCACCTAGTCTACAGGTTGATGTCTTCAATTGTCATCACCAGTAGGTGATGGATGCTTGTTTCTGTAGGAGGGGGCACAGCGGGAGCAGGCAAGGGAAAAGGTGCATTTTCTACCAATCCTTGGATTGGTAATGGGTTCTAGAGCACCATGGGTGGAGGGCCTGGTGGTGCTAGATTGGCTTGAGATGGGATTTCCGCATTGGTACTGTGTTGAAATTCAATCTGTATGCTTGCTTGGCGAGACCCATGAATTGGCATTCATGCGTATAGTGCCCGTAAAAATCGCATAGTTTTCATGGATGATTTGTGCGTAACGGAGTGTTGTGTCTAGGTGGGTTTGGTTGCTGGGTATTTTGAGTTGTTCGGTCTGCCCCGATGTTGTTGGGAGGATTTTCCTGTTGGTCACCTCCTTGCAGTTGGTTGTTGCTTTGATTCCTAGCTCGGTTGTTTCTGGCTTGCCCTTTTTGGTTATTAGGGGCAGGTTGGTTGGGATGATTTTATTGTGCAAAGACTTGTCCCAAAGGTGTTGACGGAGCTAGGGTGGGGGCTGGGGAAGCTTGCATTGGTGGTGCATAGTAGATAAGGGGATTTGGTGTTACAAATACGGTCATCTGTCCCAGATGTTGTTGTGCTACAAATCCGGTCATGGGTTGTGCATAGGAGGTTGTGGCTATGAATTGAGACATCATCCTTAAGTAGTCGGTAGCCCAGTTTGGGTGGGAAACACTAGGGGTGTTTCTTGCGTGTGGTGGAATCATAGGTGGTGTTACATGGTGTTGTGAACGATGGTAAACATAGCCTATGATGCCATTTGTGGCATGGAATGCCTTTGGCATGTTACAGTAATAAGTGCCCGCACGGGGAGTGTATGGTATAAAGGTATTCAAACTGAGCATAAATTAGATCAAACTATTGGGATTTCAAGATAGCTTCCTCCTCGGATTGGGGACATTCGGATGCGACATCCTTGATATAGGTGGTAGCAATTTTTTTAGGAACCAATCTAGGAATATCCTGTCATCAAGCTTAATCTTGCACAAACTACGGCGTCGCCGCCACTCATGGTTATGGTCAGTTATATGGGTCATAGTATTCTAGCAGCAACATAGCAAGATCTCCACCCATTCATCGTATCTGACGGGGAGTTGGAAATACTGCAGGAACATAAAATACAAGGAGTTAAAATCTAGGTATTTGGATTGGGGTAGTTCAATGTACCATTTGGCTGCGGCACCTGTGAGGGTGCATTGGAACAACCTCAGCCTGATCGAGTCATCTACAATGTTGTTTGATGAGCACCATATGTGAAACGTCATTATGTGGTTTTGAGGGCATTCCCCCGCCTTCCCTTCAAACTTTGGAATGTCTGATGGTAGTTTGGTTGGCATGGGGGGCCAATGGGCTTGATGGTATATTGGGTCATTGGTTAACCTAGCCAAATCTGGTAAGTTCAGGTGAGCCATGAAAGGTAGGTTAGACTCAATGTTAGTGAAGGAAGGACCGACAATGGCATTGGGGTTTACAGGAATGTGATGGGCCTGTGTGACTGGGGGCACCTGCGGTTGACTTCCCACGATGGGGATAGCTGACACAGTCGTGGAAGGGTTGTTGCTCCCTGGTATCACTAATGGGATGAAGGGAATGGTTAATATAAGTGTAAGTCTGCTACTATTGGGTAGCTGATTTATCACGGTCTGCACAGTTATGATAGGACCATTGATAGGGATGTTGGTGATGATTTGAGGGATGGACATGGGTCCACTACCAATCAACCCTCTGGATAAGGGATCCAAGTTTACACCATCCATGGGAATGGATGGTGCAGTGTGTAAATTTGTCTCAAATTGGTATGAATCTGAGTCAGAGTCAGAGGCTATGTTACATTCTGACGGTGTAGTAGGTCGTCGAGAATAGTCTTGATGGTGTTGGTTTAATGGGACAAACTGAGGGGACTCCCCCCTAAGATGAGAGGAGGAACATGATGGATCAATGGTTTATTTTAGTGAATCAAATAATTTAACCAAGACCCTGGTTAAATGGCTTCCTAGTGGCTTATAGGTGGTCGCTCGGCCACCAGGACTGCTAGAAGACAATGCTTGGATTTTTCCTCATGGGTTTTACTAGTCAATCAATGGGGGTCATTTCTCATTTCACTTGGCAATTCCTCTCTTTGACCAGCTACTTTAGGGTTCCTGTGGTACTCTTCACAATGAGTTTTAGGGCATATCCCAAGCACTTCCCATGGTTATGAAAATTAGGGACTTATGTCCTCAAACTGAAAAGTTTTTAATTAATGTAAATTGATTGATTTTAAGAGGTTGGCTCGACGCCATGAACCGAGTTTGGTTGGCTTAAGTGGTGTGATTATGTGCATTTGTGGTGTATGAGTACTGTTCATTTTAAACCATTATCTGCAATTAATTTTTAGATTCATGAATCTTCAATCACTTGGTGTATGAGTATGGTTTACAGATGTTTCTAGTTTCTTGTGTAAATTTGAACAATGGGCAACTTGTAATGGCAAACCAGTAAAACTAAACAATACTGAAAAATGCAACTAATGAACTTGAACAATTGTAAATCTACTAGGTGACTACCTTACCCTTGTATTCCTCTTCGACCAATAAAGAGTGATGGGCTCTCATTAAAGTCAGAACAATCCCACTCGTAGATCCACAGGTCACTCTTCGAGTGCAAGGTCAGTCAACAGGGAGGACGCAAATGCCATGAGAACCCCAACAGTCTCCACCCCCTCTACCTTCCAAGTCACTTGTTTTTAATGGTCTCAAGAAATGACCCTGATAAGTTCCTATTACTATACTTGCTTAACCCTCCGTCTTATCTCAGAATACCCTAGAGGGTGATGACTGAGTAGAGGAGGAAGGGCTAGGAAAGGGGTTTAATTTCCAGTGATTTAAGTGAAAAAATTGAAAATCAACTTACAGTATCTTAGTTAAGCCTTTAAATAGATTTATATTCATGAATAGTTAGCCACATACATCATTAGCCTGAAAAATTGCTTGCAGAAAAAGATGGGATGTTGGACAGTGGCGACAGGGCCGCACTGATAGTCCAAACAACAGCAAACAGGAAAGCCCAAAAGATTACAATGCCAATAGAAAGTAAAAAAATGGCTGCACATCTATAGAAGACATTTTTTTCGGGGAGGATTGTGATTAAACCATGAGGAATTAGCTCAAATTGTTGAAATCCCACTTCCGAAACATGCCCTTTTACCCCTAACTATGAACTGATGTGCAAATGGATCATCTGTTTGGGCAGAAAATGTGACCGAACAGAGGTGAATTTTCAGAAATTCGGTTCAACCGTTTTTGCATAGTTGAATAATTTTCAAATCAAAGAATGACCAACACTAACTCGTACTGTGGCCAAACTAATAACAAAAATGAAATAAAAATATATATCAAACTAAGTAAGCAAACATCTATCAAACTAAGTAAGCGAAAGGTCTATAAAACTAAAAAAAAACCAGGGATCCTATGAGATCAACCCGGTATGGTTGCCAAACTGTGATCCATTGAAAACCCTGAATAGTGCAGTTGCTCCTACCTTCCATCTATAGGATGGAAGGATAGATTCAAGTGGATGAAAGAAAACTTGCAACAAGATGTCATAAATCAAAGCATGTTTATCTAAATAACCTACAAAAAAAAAATAAACATAAAAAATAAGACCATATATCTTCTAGCTTTGTTTAAAATGGGGCCACCATGCCCAGGCTTAGTAAGTTGCCTCTCCTCAAGGTTGGGTGGTATGGATCTATGCTCAACATACAATAAGTTTGGCTAATGGAGGAAATGGAATGAAGGGAGTGAGTAGCTTGATAATAATGGATTCTCAAGGCACTCATGCAGGTAGAGTAACGGTAGGAAGAAAATGAGTGTGTTAAGAGTGATCCCACCCCTTTATTTATAGCTTTTTTTCTTTGCTTTAGGGTTTTTAGCCCTTGGTTAGGGTTTGAAGCCCTTTTTAGGGTTTTAATCCCTTTTTTCCCCTTTCTTAGCTCTTTTGGGGTTTTTAGGACCCTTTTTGAAGGCTTTAGCCCCTTTGTGAGCTATTTTGGCTCTTTTATGGGTTTTTAAGCCCTTTTTTATGTTTTTGAGCCTTTGAAGGGAAAGCATAGGTTACATAAGGGTGTGGGGGCCAATAAGGGTTATGAAATGGATGTCTTCATGTGGTGTAGGCCATATGGAGAAAGTTGGGTGATTTTTTGGGTTAATATTCTGAATAAGATCAGTTGGTTGATCTATCACCATCCGAACCATAAGAAGGTATAAACACTCTTTCATTTCCTTTTGATGATGATACTTTTTCACATGTTTCATATTCATATGAAGAGGAACAAGATCAACATGATCTTGATATTGAGGTTTTACCTCATGAGAATCTAGATCCATATCTAGCTCCCATCCCAAATCAATGGCCTAAGCCTAAATGGGCCCAAAATCTCATTGAAGCAGCTGGGGATGGTGCTGGGAATCCAGAAGACAGAAGGAGAACAAAGTCCTAGTATCAAAATGAGCATGTTGCACTCTCTCACAAAACTTCACTATCTACAGAGTGGTGTAACAAACTTCCAGGAAAGTGATACTTGATGATAGTGAATGAGCAACAATTTGGCCCACAGAAGAAAAAAAATGATCATTCCATTCCTCCTCCATAAAGAAGAAACACATACAACATCCATAATATCAGAATAAAATTGAGAGGCTCACATGCATTGCTTTAGGATGTTGCTACACAGAAGAACCATGCTGCTGCATAGTGTTGCAAATTGCAGCAAAAGTTTTGCAAGTTATTACCCAAAGAGGAAAATTTTCTCTTAAGTATAGCTTGTTTTTCATATTCCTGCTTATTTTTTGGGGGGGGATTCCATGAGGTTTTCCCCATTTTCCTTAGTTTATTAAGCAGTTTTATTTTTCATTAGATTGTATGGGTGACTTTTTTCCTAGTTTCCAGGGACCAAAGTTGTGCAAGTCATGATTAAGGGGGGCTTATAGGATTATATAATCCTCCCTTGTCCATATATATTCTATTTTATCATCTTGTCTAGCATAGGGAGACATTATTAATTTACTGGAGTATGGGGAACACATATAGATGTTATTTGCCACTTATTGCATGTTCATGCATGCGTTTAGGTGCCTCTAAGCCCATTCCCTACATTATAGGAGCCACTATGAGTGCCACCAGTAACGTCCATTTGTTGGTTGTGGTAGGTAGTCAGTTATGCTGAGTCAACCTTTAGTTACATTTAGTTAGATCTATCTCAGTTAGTCTAGCACTAGTTTTGCATGCCTACATGGGGAACTGGCACCTTTTTCCACCATATTCATCAGTTTAACTAGTTTAACATATTGTCAGACTTATTTAGACATTAGGATTTAGACTAGTGGCTCCCATGTAGTTATTTAGACACTCTCAGTTATCCAATCAGCCATGTTTAGTTGGTAGATTCGAATCTTATCCACATGATTTGAATTCTCCTTATTGTAATAGTGTTGTATAATGCTAGGAATACTGAAGATTAATGTTGTAATTAACTGATCAATTCTTATAATATTTGTCTCAAATTTATCTTGTTCATTGTACATAGTTCTTGATATTCCACTACACAATTCTACCTTTCAATAGCTCTCATTTCTTATATATCAATGGTCCTATAATTCAAACAAACATATCCACAAAACAAACCTCCAAATATCTACCATACCGCAAATAACATCCCAATAGGTCACGACCCAGTCTAGGAAGGGTCAACAAGTTCAACATTCAAAGAATCAAATGGTAATATAAGTGTTGTAATACACAAATGAAGTTTAGGACTTTAATTTATAAACTTGGAAAACAACCCTTTTATCCACAAGACCAGGGTGGGGAAACAACCAAACTTTTACCTTTCTTCTCAAGGTAAATTGTCCACATGTGTTCTATACAATAGCTGTGAGTTTTTATCATCACCATATAAGGAAGGACCAAACTAGATTATCTCGCAATGGATGAAAAATAGAGGTAGGCACATAAATGGAGTGGAATGTGAGATCAATGAACTACTATTTCCCCACCTATTGGGGATTTTAATGACTTGATTACGCATATTTTGTTCAAAATGGAACAATATAAACTCAAAATTTTTAAGGAAAAAGAACCACAAATGAGGCTAAAATGTAGAGAGACCTAATTGAAGGTATAAATGTGAGAATAACAAATTCATCCACAAACATTCTTCCCATAGACAAAACATATGGTGAAATATGATGGATCATGAGAAAAGTCTTACAGGGACTCGTTAGAGCTATTCATTCTGAAATTTTAGAAAATGTATGAGAAACATCCCTAACCAAAGATAATAGACATTATCAAGGTGGACTCATCCATTTCCAATATAGAGTCACAAGTGGAAAATAGAGCCATGTTTTACAAGATTAGTTCAAATGAGACTCTTACAAGAATTTGGTCTTTGGAAAGGGATAAGATTCTAGGAAAAGGAAACTAGAAAATTTAGTTCTTTGAAGGATGCTATAACTTACTAAAGGATGACCTCCTTAGGAAGTTTCACTTTTAAGGAAATTTATGGAAAATTTAAATTCCAATTCATAGCATTGATCCCTAATGTTGAAAATGCCACACATTTTAAGAAACCAAGACATATTTATTTCTATAATTATATTTATAAAATTATTTCAAATACTGTGGTACTGAAATTAAATGAAGTTTTTTCACTCATTAACTCTCCTGAATAATTTGTATTTTTGGAGGTGAGAGAAATTCATGAGTCTATTTGATTTTCTTAGGGATGGATGCACATGGTTTGATCCAAAAAATTACCTTCAATGGTGATAAATATGGAGCTTTCAAAATCTTAGGATTGAACCAATTGTATCTACATAAGACTCTTTATCAAGGTGGACTCACTTGTTTCAAAGTCACAATTTACATAACACATCAAAATTGTCTTGCAACACCACCAATATGAGTATTAATGTTAGTAATCATCACTTATGTTTAATTAACTAAGAAAAAATACATAATAGGATTTGAGAGAGGTCTTCCCTTCTCTTATTCTATGAATGGAAGATGTATTTAAATCCTTGGAAATTTACTCTAATACAAATGGTTACTTGAAGTATTGGTGATGGTTGATTGGAAATATTGATAGGTATATAGGATTGTTGTGCAACATGTGGCTATGTTCTGCTGGAAGACTAAATCTTGTTAGTTCTATTTTAAATTTCCTTTGGAAGGATAGATTATCTTAAGGGAACTACCACTTAGTGAATTGAAATAATTTGAATAAATAAAAAATTAATGGTGGACATACGGATTCAAACATATCCATATATTTGGGGCATCCATAGAATACAAGAATGTGTGGAACCTCATGAACAAGGAAGGTCTTTGAAGGTGCATTGTCATGAATAAATATATGGCTTATTACACCTTGTTCAACTAGACCAAGTTGGAATGTAAAAGTATAAAGTTAGTTTCCAATTATTGGAATTTCATGTTATTATCCTTTTCTATTACGAGAACTTTTCTAGCATAGAGGGTCAAGAATGGTCACAATGTGCATGTATGTTTTAATGGTAACTTGGGTTGCAACGTTAGGGAATTACTTAGTGAGGAGTTAATTTAACCATTGCATGGAAGAGACTATTTTCTCTTGGCCTAGGTACACGATATGTACACTACTAATCTATGAATAGAACATGAATTTTTTATAGTTCCAATATATATTATCGTCCTATGACATCCTTAAGTAAAAATATCAGAAATGATGATAAATCAAGCTTTGGAAGGTGAAATATCCAATGAAATCAATTATATGTATGTGGTTAGAATTGTGTAACTAAATACTAACCTTAGATGTAATTCAACAATGTTAGGTTAAGTAAGTTTATCATGTGTAGTTTTTGTAAAAGAATTGATGGAAACAAATGCTCATATGGTTATTAGTGTCCCTTCACAACTCAAGTTTGGAATCTTACAAGTAGAAATATCAATATTTAGCAAGGTATATGGGTGGTGATTCCATTAAACAATAATTTTCACTACATATGTTTTATGACTAGACTTGAAATGTTTTTCAGCCACCTTAATCTTAGTTTTATGGGGCATCTATATTGCTCAAAATTAATGTTATTCTCTTTGAGTAGAGAAAGATTTATTTTGGTCATATCTCTACACAAGTGTTTCCCATTGATCAAGGTTGTACAGGAAAACCAAGATAATAATCCACTAAATTTCTCAAAAAGATTATATTTTGGAATTTATTCAGAATTTGTTACTTCTCTCAAACTTCATCTTTATTCCATTCTCAACCAGCGTAAGATGAACCATGCATATATCTAATAGATTGTTTCACTAAGGAATCAATAGCTGAAAGGGATCTAAACCTCTCCATGTCACTTTTAGGAGGAGCTTGTGAATCAATTATTAATGTTTCTTGTGTTGATTCCCAAGATGATAGATATTTCATAGAGAAACCTTCATATTTCCTTTGACAAACCCTTCATTGTTAAACAAGATGAAAATGAGAATTAAAATGAAGAAGTAGAATAAAAAGAATCAAGGCTTCATAATTGGGTTAAAGAAGATATAGGGGAGAGATAAAAGATGAACATGTTTATAATGGTGATTCTAATGGCATATATGTTGATGATATTGGTATGGATATGGATGAAAGAGGGAAAGATGTGGAACATGAAAAAAACTAGGATGATGACCAACAGAGGTGTTAGCGTCTTACCAAAGACACTGTAGGGTTTAGGTAATCTCCTCTTCTCATTTTATCCTATCAATTTCACATGCCAAAAGAGGATTTCCCACTTTCCCACACTAGAAGAGGATTGTGTGGAGGATTTTCAATGCCAATATGAAGTTGGGTAATGGATGAAGAGTGTAATTCTCATTGGTTGATTAATTTTTTCATAAAATCAAGGTATTTTTTAAGAATATGGCAAGAATAATCTAAAGGACCCTGCATCACCTATCCCCAAACTAATTGAACTAATGTGCCAAACGCATGTACCAAATTAGGGTTATGGAGTTTATGCCCAAAAAAATGAATTTACCAAATTTCCCGACATTGTGAGGCTAGTGCAGTCTCATCTTTTAGCATGGTCTCCTCTACTTGATGTTGGACGAAATGGGGGATAACACAGTATCCTTGGTTTCCTCTACTCAATTCTTGACAGATTGAAGAATAGCAAAGTATCCTCACTCTCATATGCTCAAATATAAAAAATAATTAGGGATAGCGTGAAGCTTTGAACTTTTATCTTACTCAGAAAACAATTTTTTAGCATGAATAAAATCGTTCAACATCAATGCTTTGAGGCTGCAAAGCTTGGTTCGTGACCTAAATGACCCTCCTTGGACTCTGTCATTACCTTCTATATGGAACATGTGACATGTATTATACCTCTTCTTGTGTCTTGAGAACAAATCTACAAATAACATCACACCTACAAGAATACGAGACCTTTACTAGTTTATGTTCTTGCATACTAAACCTATGTAATACTATACAAACATGTTTCCTCTAACTCAACCTTATTCTTATGTTTGCTCAATCCCTTTTAATTTATATGCCCAAAATAAATTTCTAAGATCAATAGCTTTCATATCAAGATTGAAGACAATTCATGAGCTTTGACATCCCTGGTGATTTCCTTGTTGTTTCCAATTAGCAGCGTATCATTAGTGTACAAGACCACATAAATAAAAAGATCACTAATATATTTGGAATACACATAGTGATCAACTTTGATTCTTGAGAAACAAAGTCTCAATATATAAGCAATACCACATCCTTGGTGATTGTTTAAAACCATACAAAGACTTCTTCAACTGGGAAACCTACTCCTTAAATCCCTTCATTGTGTTGAGCCTTCAACATCCCCCTAATTCATATAAATTTTGGCTCCACTTTCAATCCTTGGAATAGGGATCAATGAACAAAAAATTCTCTCTCCTTAGATATGTGTCTCCATATTTAACTTGATCCTGGCACATTAATGGCCAATATGTTTTTATTTAGTAGTCCCATAAGTATCCATTGTATAATTGCTCGTCTAGGTTCATTCTCTATTATTTAATCATTCTCCCCCTGGTCTCTATTATCATGTTGCATGCAATGATGACTAAGAAAACCACTATGCATTTTATGCTCTTTATAGTTGAATAAATTGAAAATATTTCTAGTCGTTATGAGTTTAGAGGAACTTAGATGAATCAGTTGGGTTTACCCTCCCATATATATGTTGGAATCATCCATCATTGAATTTTTTCAAGAAAACCTAGCTAGCCACCAACCCACATGAAGAATCAAGATGATTACTTTTCTCCAAGGAAGGATCATTTTCTTTATTATACATATGTTCATATTTATAATTGTTTCCTCAAACCCTTCAATATTTCTAAAAACAAATGTAAAAGGTGGATATTCATCTTTATTAAAGTCAAATTACTAAAGGGTACCACATGTAAGATTAAAGGGTGCATTTGCTTATATTCAAGTTAAGCCTTTTTTCTAGGAAAATAAAGACAACTTAGGAAAAGGGACGTGAAGATGAAAAGTTTCTGGAAAAGAAACAATTTGATAGTTATTCAAAGGAACCATCTAGCTTCTAAGAAAAAAAAGTTGAAAAGGAGGAGATAAAAGAAAAAGGCATATTTTTCTTTGATGGGGAATTGTCCTCATAAAATCTCTATAAAACTCAAGTTTTTGCAAAGTTATAATAAGAAGAATCATTGATTTCCTATCTATTTTACAGATGAATTTCAACTCTACGACATCAATGCATGGAATCATTTTCTGCTAATTGGTTTCATTCCAAAATTATTGTGAGAATCTGTTTCTATATTGTATATTGTTCTTCTATAAAAGTAACATTTATTTTTATAATTCATATCTATATTTCTTACATTATAACCATGGGAATAATACTTTAATTAGTTGTTCATTTCTTAGGACTATTCTAGTTTGCATCTAGTTATTTATGTTTTTGTTCTACTTATGCAACAATTTTTTATTGAAAATTAAGGCATTGGCATATTTAGTGTTATTATCACATTTCTAGTTCTATTAATTATACATGTAACCATCCTACATTATGCATCCATAGATCAGTTGGGTTTCATATATTTCATTTCAAAAACCCTAAATGGTGTATTGGGTTGCAACCGATAAAACCTCAAATGGTGTTAGGCATAATTTGTATGGATTCCCTATTCCAAATGGTTTCAACTATAATTAGGACCTTTCATCAATGGTAACCCCTATTTTTTTCATAGAGTGAATTCCACTATGTCAACATAGAGCAAAACCTTTATGTTTTTTCATGTATATTTCTTCTTCATTATCACCATGCATAAATATCGTATCCACGTCCATATACTCTACTTCAAGATTAAAAGAAACAATAGTAGACAAAATAAATCTAATAAAAGTTACTTTAGAAATAAGAGAAAAAATCTCACCAAAATTAATTCCCTCCATCTGGGAATATCCCTTAGCTACTATGATGCAGGAGCATCCATATCACATTTTGTTGACTAATGAGTCAACATTCCATGTAACCACTTCTAGAAGGATAGGGTTCATTGTTAGATAGATAGGGTTAGTTTTATTTTTTAATAAGTGGAAATTTGCCATTATTTTCCTTGAACCCTATGAGAAATTCTTCAAGGATAGATATTTGCTGATAGGATTTATTTTATTAGGTATTTAGATCCAAACTATTCGGATCGGATAGGTTTGCAGAGGGTTATAAAAATAATTGAGTGTAAATGAGTATAACAAGTGAGGATTGAGTGCGGAGTGTGGAGAGAAGAGAGTGTGTATTGAATTTCATGACTAGTTAAGTTGAATGAAGAATAGATTTTTACTCTGCAAGTGTTTGATCGTTTATAGCTTCGTTTCATTAACCAGAAGTATTGATTGAAATTATCTATGTGTAAGTGTATAAGTCTACTTTGATAAACAAACTCTGATCTTGTAGTCCTGAGACGATAACCTTCAAATTGCAAAAGGAATTGATCATTTCACTTATTAATTCAGTGAAGATCACAAAGAGATTAAAGAACATGTATCTTGAACAGATCCATGGTCTTAGTGGATTTCAAAAAATAAAAGTTGTACCCAAGATAAGCCTAAACCAATCTCCCATATGACTGAAGATCGTGAGGTGGAGATCGATCTTGGACAAGATTGACGACAGTGACTACATTTCGCTGATAAAAGAGAGAGGAATATAAAAGGTGAGTCAGGTTGTGAAATTGGAACTAATCGTTGGAAATTGAATTGAGATCAATGGCCATGATCGATAATCAAAACAGATCAACAGTGCACAGCGATTTTGCTGGGGGGAGTTGTGCGGTTTAGAAAAATTCTAATGTGCACAAATTTTATATAAATTTCATTTCGTCTTATTTGTAGTCCATTGTCAATTTAGTGGGGACATTGATCTGACAGTCCACAATACATTTCAAATATTTAACAAGCAAGCTTGTTAACAATCTAGATGAGTGCGAAATTTTGGTTATTGAAAAGAATTTACCGCGGATTTTAAATCTGGTTGACAGCAGGGACAATAGTTCAGCTATTGTTGGTTGCTGACTGGATCGGGGAGTTTTTGACTAGACCTACATCTCTTACCTGGCATCAAGGTTGGTATCAGATCTTGGCTAAATATTCCTCCAAGATGAGGACGAGTGCATGGGGTACTTGTAGGACGTGTTTGAGGAAGATGGCCTGCATAGAGACATGAGAAGACTGGAAGAAAGACTACAAGTTATGGAAAGGAAGAACCACTTGTGTTTGACAAGTTATGATAGTGATGAAGAAGAAGAATCATCTAACGAAGAAGAAGAAGATCTTGAAGAAGTCAAATTTTTAAAGATGCTGATGAAGGCCAGTAGCAAACCCGAAGTGAAAGTACCTATGTATGAAGTTAACTTAAATGTTGAAGAACTCATGGATTGGAATAATGCTCTGAATAAATATTTTGATTTTGAATAAATTGAAGACAAGAAGAAAGTAAGATATGCATCTACCAGAATGAAGGGAAATGCATCTATCTAGTGGGATGAGCTCCAGATCCATTGAAGAAGAAGAGGTAAGTCAAAAATAAACTCTTGGGATAAGATGCTACATAATATTAAGAGTTATTTTATGCCTTAGGACTATCAATTGAACCTTATTAGACCATTACAAAACCTTAGATAGAAGACCATGACTGTAAAAGAATACACAGAAGAATTTTTTAAATTGAGCATTAGAGCTGGACACACACATGGAGGTCTAGAAAGAGTAGATAGGTATATCAATGGATTAAGATATGATATACAGGATGAACTCAGTTTATTAAATATGAAAACTGTAGAAGATGCATATCAAGTAGATTTAAAGGTAGAATAGAAAATGTTAAGAAAACAGAACCAAAAAAACAGAGGAAACCATATAGTAAGAGGAAGAAGATCTCCTAGTAGTGGCGGTAGGGCTTCCATATATGGAATTGAGAGTTCTAGAAATCAGTCATCCTAGAGAGGAGGATTCAGAGGAGGCAAAGAAAGAGGCAGATATAGAGAGGTAAAATGTTATGCTTGTGGAGAGATTGGACATATGTCTTGGAATTGTCCAAGAAATCAGTCTTCAAATCAAAGAAATGTGAATGTTACAGAGGCTCAAGAAGATTCAAAAGAATAAACAGAGATGAATAACCCTCCAGAGGAAGGAAAATATCTTATGGTGAAGAGAGTCTTGGTAATAAAAGAGAAACAAGTACATGAACCCAAAGGAAAATTTTGTTGAGAACAAGGTGTAAGTCATAAGGTAATTGTTGTAAAATGGTTATTGGTAGTGGTAGTACATATAATTTAGTTTCCATTGAGATGGTAGAGAAGCTGGTATTGAAGAGAATGAAGCATCCCACTCCCTACAAAGTGTCCTAGTTGCAGAAACGACATCATATCTTTGTTAATGCGCATTGTAATGTGGAATTCTAGATTTGTACTGTTGAGGCCTGGAAATTTGTAGGAAAAAACAACAAGGGATTCTCCCAATTCAACATTCCCAACTAGCCTATGACTGTTTGGTATAGGGAATTCGTCTGGTTTGCGGTCCGGATACCGTAGGTCAAGTGACAAAAATAAAAGGTTTTACCAGTTGCGGCCCAGTCCACCGTGTATATTTTTGTATTTTTTGACTTTAAGTATGATATGCAAGTGCCTATCTAAGATGCAGGTTGATTGAGAATTCAAGGAGTGTTCACAATGTGATGCGTAGGTTCTTAACTCTCGTCTTAGAATCTCTTGCATCTAAATCACACACACAGCAAGAAATTAAAACTAACTACCTAACCTATCCCTAGGGAGCAATATTATCACTTATTAATGAGTAATGTATTTTGTGCATGCATTATAAAAAAGAAATCACAGATAGCTGATACTTCTTTCAAACACATGAACATTTAAAGATATTTCAACAACCAGATAGCCAATTGTCTACGAACAACATTCATTACTCATAGTGGAAGTTTTCTTAAAACAAACCAGAGATCATTCATACAAGAACATAGGTTCAAAGAGTTAGAATGATCTCATAGTTAATGGACACAAATCTAAAAACGAAATAGTTCCTCTTCAACAAATCCATAGCATAACATTTGAACATTCCACCAAGATTTCTCCAATAGGAAAACTGTAATTATTTATTGCAAAAGGAAATAGTTCTTCTTACAATATGTCTTCCAATCTAACTCGGAAAAAGTCCCTCTTCTTATCTAAATCTTTTATATTTATACAAAAAGAACCAAACTGTTGGGCTGCCCACGAATGACTCTTGGGATCCCCAAAACTATTTAATCTCACAATTTTGTCCTTTTGTGAGTGCTCATGATTTAGGAAATATGTTACATTTCAGATTTAATCTTATGAATACTTCATATAACGGGACCAGCTTAGTAACTGATGGGCCCTTTCCAAGCCTGGGCTTCTGTTGCCACCGATTCTGCCTTGTCTTTTATTTGTCCTTTCTTAGATCCTGTTGATTTCAGAATGAATTATGCTTATCACTTTTCAGCCAAATTTTCTCAGCTTTATCCTTCAGCTATGTCTCCTTGCAGTAGTAATTTGAGAAATCTTCTGACTCCATCTGTAGTTAAAACAAAATTCAACATTAATTAGGAATGCATCTTTTCAACCACACTAACAATAAAACTTATCAACAAAATGAGGCCCTGTACTACACTTTTGTCGCAAAACCCTTAACACGAATAAAAAACCATCGCCACCCAAAGAAAGGTTAAAAACTCATGAAATGGTGGGAAAAACCTTATCGGCAGCTTGAACCATTACTACATCGGGAGGATAGTTTAAATAACATCCACAACGAAGGGCTTCAGATGGACAACAAGTTTCTGCAGGACCATTAATCCTATCGACGTCCGAAAGACTAAACACTAAAGCATTGGGTGGAAACTCCTTGTCGATGAATAGGGCAACATAACGTCGGGAGGTTAGCGCAGTACGTAGTCGCAATGGTGGAAGATGAAAATACTACGGGCTCCATGGAAAACAAACATATTAGTGAAAACTGTAACAAAACATCGACGAGTGGAGCGGTTACAATGGCGGACACTTAGCTTACTCGGGAGTCACAATGGTGGAAGGCAATCAGACTACCACCCTTGATCAAAGTTATAAAACCTTCCGATATGGAGTAGAAAAATAGTGAAAACGTTAAGTTCTCGAAAAACTTAAAGTTGTACAGCGGTCCAAAAATCTTGTCTTATCTCCAAAATAGCGGCTTCATAAAGGTCAAAAATCCACCGACTCAAGCTTCAGCCAACCTTCGACAGCGCAAAGTAAGTCAAAATAATAACATCACAGCATCGGACAGTCAAAGCTATCCGTCAGAAAAATCATCGTTCAGATTCCGCAATGGCGGCCCCAAAGGGAAATATGACTCCAATGCATGGTTAAATGACTTCCGAACGACCAAACTAAAACGTTAAGTTCCAACAAACTTTCGGTCGGGCAGCGACGAAAAAGCTTGTTTCACCTCCAAAACAACGGTGAAAACAATGAAATAGACTTCTGATATCAAAGAAAGAAATCATAGACCAAACGGGCAACATCTGAAATCCAATCTTCAAATTTCACAACTCAAACAGTTTCAGACATAAGCAATTTTCTGAAAAGCACGAAAACAGTTGACCTCAAAACAATCCAAACATGTAGCAGAGGGGAAACAAAAATAGAGTTCATGGATCCAGACAATTTTAGGCAAGATAAAAGTTAAGAGGAGGGTCCAAAATTTCAAAAATTTGGGAAAACGGTTGCAGCTGCAACAATTGGCGACTACCTAGTGAACCTAGATCTCTGGACAATTTATTTCTTAAGTATCAGACTGTTTAACAATAAATGAACATGTTGAATTCTTCTAGACGTTTGGATTTCCCAAATGGAAAATATATGTACTTTTAATCATTGATGATAGTCCAATTTAGGAGAATGGAAACCAAGATTTCCAAGTCGAGATGACTCTTTCGAGGCCAGGAAGATGAGTTTCATTTATTACCTCTGTCTTCAGGTAGCTACCAGCTTGGGCACCACGGGATTGTAACATATTGTAAACAAAAATATTCATTTGTTCCTCATTCCCATGCCATTTTGTACTTTTGTGTTTTTGGGCTTTGGTCCTTTTCATATGAGTCCTCTTGCATGCCTTTCCTTCTGAATTTTTATTCAAGTTCCTCTATCCAGAGTGTCCTTTTGTGTGAGAGATGTATTTAACTTTCAGCTCATGGACGGAGAAGAACTTGGCAATTTGGTACTTACATGGTTCAGTACTTTGTTCGATACATATTTCTTTTATAGGAGTTTTTGACTCTTATCTGCCTTTTGGCATTTAATTCCTGGCATGGGATCATTTATGTATAATATAATGTTTACCCTGCTTCCTTTCCATGGGCCTTTTGTTGTCACCCCCTCGGACATTTTTAGATGTGAGATGGATGGAGCCTCAAAATAATATTCTAGACCTTCTGATCCTAGTTTATTTTACAAGGATTAAGTAGCACTTCAATGTGTTCATAGCCATTCAGGAAAACTGCTGAACTAGAAGAAATTGTTTCAGATAAAACAATAGTACACAGTCTTACACTAAAGGACTTTAATTAATCCAGAATTTTGATACTCTCCATGCAACCAAAATTTTGCATCTTGCTTATTGAAATCAATCAAGATCTAAACTACAACAAAACAGAAATAAAACAAATCAAAATAAATAGCCAAATCAGATTATTTATGTACAAGATAAAAGAACAAAACAAAACTCAGGAAAAATAAGGTTTGAGAACTAAACCATTTACTGGTAAGTTCTCTTCCCACCCCTGTAGATCCTGCAATTTATAGGTTGAGGGGCCAAGATTTGCTACAATCTGGAAAGGGCCCACCCATAGCTATTGGAATTTCATGTGTTTTCATTTTTCATCATGGGGGTGGTCCCATTTGAGAACCAAATCTCCCACCTTGAATTCTTTTGTTCTAGCTTTGTGTTTATCAAACCATCTCTTTACTACCTCCTGTTGTTGTTTAAAACGCTCTCTGGCCTTGGATCTAGACTCTTCTACCTTCAAAATATTATGTATCCTCATTTGCAAGACTTCATTATTTGATCCTCTGGATTCTTGGGCGATTATGGAAGAGGGTAGCATGATATTGGGGGGTAGAATGGCCTCTTTTCCATAAACAAGGGTATATGGGGATACAACTAATGCAATATTGGGGGTGGCCCTGTCATCCCAAAGAGCATTTGGTAATGTTGAGTGCCAACTCCTCTGATTTTCTATCACCGTCTTTTTTAAAATCCTAATCAGATTCTTGTTCGTAGATTCAGCCAAGCGCCCATTTCCCTATGGATAGTAATTAGCAGAGTAATTCAACTTAATTCCTTTCTCATGAGCAAATGCAGTTAATCTAATTGAGGAAAATTAAGTAGCATTATCAAAAACTAAAGAAATTGGAACTCCAAACCTAGTCATAATATGATCTTGCAAGAAGTCCATGACCGCATCTTCATTTACTTTACGCAACGAAATGGATTCAACCCAACGAGTGAAGTAGTCGGTTGCTGTCATAATATATTTGTGTTGCAAAGAAGAATTTGGCTTTATTTCTCCAATGATGTCCATCCCCCACTGCTCAAAAGGTTCTGTTATCATAACAGGATTTAATGGTCCTGCTTCTTTAACTTATCTTCCATCACACCTTTGGCAGATGTCGCACTTTCTAACATGGGCGTGTGCATATTTGAACAGTGTGGGCCAATAGTATCCGTCTCTGAGAATTTTATGAGCTGTAGTATCTCCGGAGAAATGTTCTCCAATAGGCCCATCATGTAAATCTATCATTACCTTTTTCACATCTTCTTTCTCTAAGCATCTAAGAAGAACTCCATCATAATTCTTTCTGAATAATATTCCTTCAACAATATGATATGAGGCTGATTTAAGAGGTAATGCTCTTCTTTGCTTAGAATTTCAATGTTCTAGTAATAATCCCGCCTGAAGGTAATGCACAAGGTCCCGATACGAGGAGTCCGGAGCTATGAAAAGAGGACATACATCCATCAAATGTAACTCAGCTTCATCTTCCCAGTCATGTTCTTCATTGTCTTTACTTTCAGTCATCAGTTTGCACAATCCTTGCCCTTTAACTATGGAAACTGGCTTGAATTCGAGGTCATACTCCTATAGATCCGTTACCCAGTTGCCTCTTCTTTCTCCTAACTCATTTTGTACGAAAAGATATCTCACAGCTGGGTGTGGAATGATTACCTTTGTCCGGTTCTTAAGTATATATGGCTTGAATTGTTTTACCGCTTTGAATACGGCATAAGCTTGTTTATCCACAGCTGGGTAATTCAATTTGGCCCCCTGCAGAGCACTGCTCATAAATGATATGGGAAACTCATCTCCCCCATCTTCCTTCTGGGTAACCACAGCTGCTAGTGAATCATCAGATGCGAAGGTGTACAAAATAAAATCTTTCTCAAAATCCGGACTTTTGAGGGAAGGTGCATGTGCAACAGCTGTTTTGATTTTGCTAAATGCATTCTTCTCTACATCAGTCCACTTGAATTGTACACTTCTCTTTACCATTTTCTGCAAAGGTTTAACAATTTGCGCAAAATATGGCACAAACCTTCGCACGAAGTTTATTGTCCCCATAAATGACTGCATGCCCTTTTTATTATGGGGTAGAGGAATCTGTTCGATAGCTATGATCCTTTCTGGGTCTATGGAGATCCCCTTCTTAGAAACCATGTGACCCAACAATTTACCTTCTGTAACGGCAAACACACACTTCTTGGGGTTTAGTGAGATACCATATTTTTGGCAGCGTTCAAAAATCTGCTTTAGATGAAATGTGTGTTCCTCTCTTTTCTTTGAGAAAATTGTGATGTCATCAAGGTATACTATAGCACTGCGACCGATCAGACCATATAAATCTATGTCCATAGTCCTCTGGAAATTAGCTCCAGTGTTTATGAGTCCAAAGGGAATCCTTCTATAAGCAAAAGTTCCCCACCTAGTCCTGAACGTCATTTTAAGTCTATCTTCTTCAACTACTAATACTTGATTGTAGCCTGAGAATCCATCTAATAAAGAGAACAGTTCAAAACTTGAAACCATTTGCAATATCTGCTCCATGGGTGGGACGGGATAATTGTCTTTATTCGAAGCATGATTTAAGTTTCTGAAATCCACACATAGCCTGATTTCTCCGGACTTCTTCCTTACCGGTACTAGATTTGAAACCCATTCTGAGTGTCTAACATTGAAGATAATTCTGGCATCCAATAGTTTCTTAACTTCATTCTAGATTAGAGGTTCTAATTTTGGATGCATTTTCCTTAAAGACTGCTAATATGGTTTGATCCCAGATCTGATGGGGATAACATGTTGGATTATATTAGTGTCATATGTCTTCAGATCTTCATACGTCTAGGAAAAAAAATCTCTGTATTGTTTAAACAAAATGATAAACCTATTCCTTTCACCTGGGGAGAAACATTTTCCCAAATTCACATATTTAGGCTCCATTTTAGTCCCTAAATTAATCAACTCGAACTGTAGAGATGAGCTATGAGTCTTCATATTCGCTGGTCGTCTGAATTTCTCATTTAAATCAAATATTCGTTCTAAAGTCCTGACTCCTTTAGGAATAAAATTATCGAATTTTAGCTCAGCTTGATGCTCTTCATCATCAATAATTTCCCCTTTGAAGGTCTCGTCATTTGTCAAGCATTCTATAATCTGCTGATCATCATCGAACACTCATAGATTGGTAATCATATCTAGAACTGAAAGCCTGAAAAACAATTCAATAGAGCACCGATTATTAGAGGGCACAAGCCTCGCAGCCGAGGTGGCCAACAAGTCAACTGCTGCATTCTTAAGTCTAGGAATTGATACAATGTTAAATGCGTTAAAGCATTTAAGTAAATCCCATACCTTATTTTGATAAGCTTTTAAATGAGGAGAAATGCAATGTATTTGATTTCAAATTTGTTTTACAATTATTTCAGAATCTCCAAATACTTTCAGATTTTTCACCTTTAATTCAATTGGCTTTCTTAGTCCTTGAACTAATGCTTCATATTCAGCTGTGTTATTGGTACATTCAAACTCTAACCTACATGAAAGAAAATGTTTGTTTTTCTTAGGGTCAATCAGGACACAGCCGGCTCTCGACCCCTCTAAAGTTTTAGAACCATCAAAGAAGAGCGTCCAAAAATCACTAACCACTACTATGCGAGAATTAACATCTACACCTATAGGTAATTCTACTATTTTACAATCAATTTCATCAGCCTATGAAAACTGAAGGAGATCAGGCTGAGTGTCTGATGTATCGCTGGCTTCTTCCACTTGATAGTTTCCTGGTTCTAGCTCAATAAAGTAATTTCCCAAAATAGAGTCCACTGGTTCATTTTTACCCTCTAATTGAGTAACATTGTGTTTCATGTGGGGCTCCCTCAAAACCTTAATTTGATTTGGGCTTCCTTTATATGGTAGCCACAGATGTGACCAGTCCGAGGAAAAATATCCATTCAACTTTACCAACCAATCCCTGCTCAAAACAAGCCCATAAGCTTATGGTATGTCAGCCACCACAATATCAATGAATTGACACACCTTATCATTCGAAGATAAACGAACGAGGACATCCTCCATTTCCCCAATTACCTTCACATTTGTTCTATCCAACTGAATGACCCTCTAGGTAGATGGTTTGGGTTTCCCATTTATCTTTTCGCAGACCGACAGCGGCATGACGTTGACTGATGCCCCCGAGTCCACTAGGCAGTTATGCACGTTGTGGTTGAAAATTTCAAAAGTAAGGAGAAAAGGTGGATTCTTGCTTTTAGGCTTACCTCCCATACTTGCCTCACCAATTTCTTCTTCTTGGGGCTGATTGTCAATGGGAAGCCTCTCCTCTGATACTTCAAGTGCTTTCAATAGATTTTATTTCTGCTGCGGCACATTGCACATTTCAAATAATGATATGTTTTCCCTTACCTTTTTGATATCCTCCACAATGCCATAATCCATCTTTTGTTCTGTGAGATTCTATTTAACATTATTTATTTTTTCTTCATTGGGCTTAGTAAACATGTTGGTCTTTCTAGGATTTTGACTGGTGATGGTAAATTCCGGAATTTTATTAGTTGAGTTGTTTTGAAATTTCTTAACATTCTTTTGAAGTCTTTTGATATTCGGGAGCATAAAACTGTTTTCCTTAAGCAACCCCTAGCTTCTTGTTGTTATGTTTGTTTCCAAGATTCCCTCATGTCTCAGATCCTTTTCCTCCTTGGCATCAAACAATGATACATAGTCCCATAACATCATGGCCTCATCTTCTTGTTTTTCTGTTGATTTATTGCTATCTTTCCCTTCTTCATCATTATCTTTAGTTAATTTGGAATCCAACAGCTAATTCATAACCAACATCATTGAATTTATCCATTGAGTAAAATTCTTTTCAGAATGGGGTTGTTGGTGGAAAGTGAAAAATTTATCCATTCCTACCTCCGTTAAGTTCATAGATGCAGGACTGTGCGGAGGGGGTTGGGATTGATTGTTATCTTCCCTTTTCTTGTAATAAGGCTTGTAGAACTTTTGAGTTTCCTTTTCCTTTTCCAAGTCTATGATTCTATTAGAGAGCTTCTGCATCATCTTTGCCATTCCCTCGAAATCTATTGATTGCTCTTCTTTAGGCTTAGTAAATAACAAATCTTTCCTCCCAACATTTTTCTCTCCTGACCGTTCTGGATAATCTTCGATGCTTTCTTTTTCAGCCTCTACTCTCTTTGCTTCCTCATAAGTCTCTGCTAGTGTAGGTTTGGCCTTCATTTTGGAAAACATGGCCAACTCAGTTCCTAGAGCTGAGGTATAATATTCAATCAGGACTTTATCCAAAGGTTTGTCAGCTTTAGAAAAATTCTTGAGATAGGCTACGAATCTTTGGGTAAAACTATGCACCTTCTCTTTTCTTTCTTTCTTTAAAGCACATAGTCCTTTCATGAGAGCTGCATGAGTTTTTTGGGTTGCATACTTACTTCTAAAAATCCTTTCAAAAGTGTCCCAGTCTGGAATAGAGTTTGCAAGCAAACCGAAATACCATGATGCTGCTGCTCCTTTAAGGGTGTGTGGAAAAAGTCTACAAACCACATCTTCATATTCCCCAGCCCTTAGTCCTTCTATTTCCAAATATAAACTTTGCAAATGGTCATCTACTAATATTTTCTCATTTGGATCAAACTTAGGAAGCATCTTCTCAAAAGCTTGAGGTAAGTCGTGCAGCGGAGGTGTTAGGTTTAAAGGTGACCTGGCTTTCTAAGCAGGTGGTGGATTTGGTGGGTTGGGCGGTTGATTTGAGTTTACGCCTGCCATGAGTTTGGGTGGAGAGTGAGGTGGTGAATGAATAGGAGTATGAATAGGTGAACAGAAATGTGTATTTGGGCCTACTTGATTTAAATGCTAAACCACCTCTTGTAAGGCTATTTCTACAAGTTCTTCCAAAACTCCAACCAACACTGAGTCTTCCAATATAGGAAGGTATTTCTTTTTATATTCTCTTCTGGGAAAGTCAGGGACAATAGGTAATCCTCCAATCTTATTCATGTATGCCCTAGTGTGTCTTCTCATATCATTAACAACTTTGTTATTGACAGAATACAAGTTCTCTCTACCCTTCTCTTCAGGAATTGGATTAGAAAACAAACTACTTTTTGAACTATCACCAGTCGAATAATCTTGAGAAAACGGGTTTCCTCGGCTAGCCATGCACTGCCAGCCCTCCTTCTAGTGCCAGAAAGTATTGAGGCATGGAAATTCACAGGCAACAACAGCAAGGGATTCTCCCCAGTCAACGTTCCCAACTAGCCCGTGACTATTTGGTATAGGGAATCCGTCCAGTTTGCGGTCTGGCTACTGTAGGTCAAGTGACAATAATTTAAGGTTTTACCGGTTGCGACCCGGTCCACCGTGTATATTTTTGTATTTTTTGACTTTAAGTATGATATGTGAGTGCCTATCCAAGATGCAGGTTGATTGAGAATGCAAGGAGTGTTCACAATGTGATGTGCAGGTTCTTACCTCTCGTCTTAGACTCTCTTGCATCTAAATCACACACACAACAAGAAATGAAAACTAACTACCTAACCTATCCCTAGGGAGAAAGATTATCACTTATTAATGAGTAATGTATTTTGTGCATGCATTATAAAAAAGAAATCACAGATAGTTGATACTTCTTTCAAACACATGAACATTTAAAGATATTTGAACAACCATATAGCCAATTGTCTATGAACAACATTCATTACTCATAGTGGAAGTTTTCTTAAAACAAACCAGAGATCATTCATACAAGAACATAGGTTCAAAGAGTTAGAACGATCTCACAGTTAATGGCACAAAGCTGAAAACGAAATAGTTCCTCTTCAACAAATCCATAGCATAACATTTGAACATTCCACCAAGCTTTCTCCAATAGGAAAACTGTAATTATTTATTGTAAAAGGAAATAGTTCTTCTTACAATATGTCTTCCAATCTAAATGGGAAAAAGTCCCTTTTTCTTATCTAAATCTTCTATATTTATACAAAAAGAACCAAACTATTGGGCTGCCCATGAATGACTCTTAGGCTCCCCAAAACCGTTTAATCTCACAATTTTGTCCTTTTGTGAGTACTCATGATTTAGGCAATACATTACATTTCAGATTTAATCTTATGAATACTTCATATAATGGGACCAGTTTAGTAACTGATGCGCCCTTTCCAAGCCTGGGATTCTGTTGCCACCGATTCTGCCTTGTCTTTTATTTGTCCTTTCTTAGATCCCGTTGATTTCATAACGAACTCTGCTTATCACTTTTCAGCCAACTTTTCTCAGCTTTATCCTTCAGCGATGTCTCCTCACAGGAGTAATTTGAGGAATCTTCTGAGTCCGTCTACAATTAAAACAAAATTCAACATTAATTAGGACTGCATATTTTCAACCACACTAACAATAAAACTGATTAACAAAATGAGGCCCTGTACTGCACTTTTGTCACAAAACCCTTAACACGAATCAGAAACCACCGCCACCCAAAGAAAGGTTAAAAACTCACAAAATGGCGGGAAAAACCTTATCGGCAGCTTGAACCATTAAAACATCAGGAGGATAGTTTAAATAACATCCGCAACAGAGGGCTTCAGATGGACAACGAGTTCTGCATGAGCATTAAGCCTATTGGTGTCTGAAAGACTAAACACTAAAGCATCGAGTGAAAACTCCTTGTCGGCGAACAGGGTGACATAATGTTGAGAGGTTAGCATAGTACGCAGCCACAATGGTGGAAGATGAAAATACTACGGGCTCCATGGCAAACAAACATATTAGCAAAAACCGTAAGAAAACATCGACGAGTGGAGCAGTTACAATGGCAGACACTTAGCTTACTCAGGAGCCGCAATGGCGGAAGGCAATCAAACTACCACCCTCGATCAAAGTTATAAAACCTTCCGATATGGCACAGAAAAATCATGAAAACGTTAAGTGCTCGGAAAACTTAAAGTTGTACAGTGGTCCAAAAAGCTTGTCTTATCTCCAAAACATCGGCTTCATAAATGTCAAAAATCCACCGACTCAAGCTTCATCCAACCTTTGACAGTGCAAAGTAAGTCGAAATAATAACATCACAGCATCGGACAGTCAAAGCTATCCGTTAGAAAAATCATCATTCAGCTTCTGCAACGGTGGCCTCGAAGGGAAATATGGCTCCGATGCATGGTTAAATGACTTCCAAATGACCAAACTAAAATGTTAAGTTCCAAAATACTTTCGGCTAGGAAGCAATGAAAAATCTTGTTTCACCTCCAAAGCTTGTTTCATTTCCGATATCAAAGAAAGAAATCGCAGATCAAATGGGAAACATATGAAATCCAATCTTCAAATTTCACAGCTCAAACAGTTTCAGACATAAGCAATTTTCTGAAAAGCACGAAAACAGTTGACCTCAAAACAATCCAAACATGTAGCAGAGGGGAAACAAAAACAGAGTTCATGGATCCAAACAATTTTAGGCAAGATAAAATTTAAGAGGAGGGTCCAAAATTTCAAAAATTTGGGAAAATAGTTGCAGCTGCAACAGGTACTTACAAACATGAAGTATTATGTGACATAATTCCTATGGATGTGTGCCATATACTCTTAGAGAGACCATGGCAGTATGACAGGAAAGTTGTTCATGATGGGAGGAAAAATACTTATTATCTAGAGAAAGATGGGAAGAGACATACCTTTTCACCCTTGGAAGATGAAGTAGTTCAGGAAGGTTCAGGATCAAACATTTTGCTGATTTCTAGGAAAAAATTGTTGCAAGAAGTTTAGAAAGAGGAGGATCTACATTTTTCCCTTCTCGATAAGCCAAAGGTAATCTTAACTTCTATGAATTTAGATGATTTTCCTGTTGAAGTTAAAACTTTGCTTGATGAGTGTGTTGACATTATTGTTGATGATTTTCCAAGTGCTTTACCCCCTGTAAGGATTATTATTCATCACATTGACTTAATACCCGATGCAAGTTTACCTAATAAAGCAGCATACAAATTAACTCCTCAATAAAATGAAGAAATCAAACAACAGGTACACGAGCTATTGTTAAAATGATTGGTAAAAGAAAGCTTGAGTCCTTGTATAGTACCCACTGTAATTAGTCCAAAGAAAGATGGTGGGTGGAGTATGTGGATTGACTTGAGGGAAATCAACAAAATCACTATTAGGTATATATTTCCTTACCCATAATTGATGATCTGATGGACTGTTTAGGTGGTTCAAAATATTTTTCCAAAATAGATTTTAAAAGTGGATATAAACAGATTAGGATAAGGGAAGGGGATGAATGGAAAACAACACTTAAAACTAATTATGGTTTGTATGAGTGGTTAGTGATGCCATTTGGGCTTACTAATGCACCTAGTACCTTCATGAGGTTGATGATGTTAGAATAATCAACCCATATTTAGCTACCTTAGACATTAATTAATCCAATTTTTGTCTTATTTGCCTAGTTTCCATATTCCACCTTATGCAAGTTGTCTTCCACACATCCATAGTGGTCAAAATTTCTAAATTGGAGTCATGGAGTGCTTGGGAAACCAATTGGAATAAAATATGCTTTATTCCTGGCCTCCCTAACGCATGTCTATTTTTTCTGCTTTATTGCGTGCTTTTTCTGAGTTTTAAGGCAATTGGGAAAGTTTGACTAGGTGAAGTTAACTTGTTTTTTGTCCTCATCATCCTCCACTCTTTTCTCCTATAAAAATAATGTATGATTTCTCCTTCCACCATCTATTATCTTTCCTAATTTATTTTTCCAATTCATGAGCTCCTAGACAGATTTGGAAACTGCTTTATGCACCTATGGGGGATTTCCTTAGATATAGTAAGCCTTCTTTTGACAAAATTCAAATGGAATCATTATGCATTCAAATATCTCATGTAATTATTTATTTTGGCAGCCTATGACTTCACAGGGTTGGCTATTGTACACTTATTCAATACAGATTAGTGTTCTACTCCATATTCAATCTCCTTTTGTGAGTAATTTGCATGTGTAATTGGCAATTGTTGTGAGTGTAATTGTTCTAACACCTGGGTTCAATTTCCACATGGTATCAGAGCCTTTGTAGATCAATTTCTCTCCTTCCAATTTGTTATTGTAGGTTCGACATCATTGACTGGTAGCATTCTGCTGACTGAAGGGACAATTTCTGAGCTATGGATCAATCTCAAAAGATCATTTTGACTCCATTTAACTTCTTTGAATGGAAAGCAGAGATGAAGATACTGTTGAGAGAGAAAGGCCTCTACAGAGTGACTATGGAAATAGAAGCAGAGCCCAATGTAGCTGCAGATAAGATTAAATGGCACAACAGGAGGGATGAGGCCTATGGTCTCCTATGTCTGAGCATATCTAGAGACCTCCTTTTCCATCTTGATGGATTGACATCACCAATTGAAGTATGGGAGAAGGTTTTTGATATTTTTGGTAAGACAGATGAGATGAGGGGACATCAAATTGAAAATGAATTGATCTCCCTGAGTCCCAATAGATTTGAATCCCTGCAACTCTATTTTTTCAAGTTCAAAGCACTTGTTTTGCAGCTAAAACAATGTGGGATCGAAAAGAAGGATGAACAACTAGTTTTGGCATTACTCTCGAAGCTTGGACCTGAATATTTAGTGTTTGTATCGACCTTCTATGCCACAAAGTTGACAGGTCGAGCTTGGAAAATGCCTAGCCTTGCAGATTTCATGGAATCTCTCACACAAGAACAAGATAAACTGGTGATGATGGCCACCATCAAACCTTCCAAAGACCAAGCTCTGGTTGCTGGAGATTCAAGGGTGGATTCAAAAGGCAAGAAGAAAGCTAAGAAGCCACCTGAGCAAAATATAGACAAGAACAAGTCTCCATAGGAGCCTCAAATCTCCAAGAAGAACCGCCAGAAGAAGAAGAACAAAAGAGAAATGAGCAAGTGCGCATACTACAGTAAGGCCAATCATTCTAAAATCTCATGCATGAAGAAGCAAATTGACATGCTGACCCAACTCCTGGAGAAGAATGGCATCTCCCTTCCAGACAGCTCAAAGAAGAGGGAAGGAGGATCAAATTCAGAAGACAGAGAGAGAGTTCATGCATTGGTTGCTGGCACATCAAGCTCACCTAGTTTCATCATTGATTCTGGAGCTTCAAGACATGGTTTCGAACAAGGAGGCATTCACCTCACTTGACATGTTGAAAGGTCCACCAATAGTACTAGGAGATGACTCTCTCACTAAAAGTTTGGGCAAAGGGAGGATTGATCTTGACCATGGTAAGTTCAGCAATGTATTGTATGTTCCAGGTCTTGCCTCTAACCTCTTATCAGTGTATCAGATGACCCACACAGGGTCTCCAAAGAAGGTCATATTTTCCCCTGATGAAGTTGAGATCACAGAGATCTCAAGTGGTAAAGTCATTGCAAAAGGAGTTGAAAATCACACTTCAAAGGTATACATCTTCTCACACTTCCTACCCTACTCAAACCCCTCTACTCTTTTGATTCATGCTAATGAGGAAAGCAAGATTTGGCATGAAATATTTGGCCACCTCAATTACAAGTATCTTTCTGATCTTAGTGAAAAAGAAATGGTCATAAGGTTACCAAAGATTAAGTTTTCCAAAGGAGTCTATCAAGGTTGCATCTTAGGAAAACACCCAGAGCATAAATTTGAGAAAGCTAGTCATGAGAGAACCTCTGCACCTCTTGAGTTGATCCACAGTGATGTTGCTGGCCCATTTCCTCATATTTCAACGAGTCAAGCCAAATATGCATTGACATTCATAGATTACTGTTCCAGGTATTGCTGGGTTTACTTCCTGAAACACAAGTCTGAAGTTTTTCGCCTCTTCAAAGTCTTTAAGGCTTTGGTTGAAAACCAGTCTGGGAGGAAACTCAAGGTCCTCAGATCTGACAATGGTGGTGAGTATGTCAAGTCTGAGTTCATTCAATATTGTTCAGATGTAGGTATTAAAATGCAGCATTCTATCCCTTACACACCACAACAGAATGGTGTTGCTAAGAGGAAGAACAGATCACTGAAAGAGATGGCAACATGCATGATGGAGGCTAAGACTTTGCCACCAAAGTTCTAGGCCGAAGCTATAAATTGTACAGAATATATCTAGAATAGGGTGCTCATAAACAGCTTGATGGTATGACTCCTTTCGAAGCATGGAGTGGGCACAAGCCATATGTAACCCATTTCAGGATTTTTGGCTCAAGGGATTGGGCTAGAATTCCAACAGAAAAGAGGAAGGCTTTGCAGCCCCAAAGCCAAGAGTGTCTATTTGTTGGGTACTCTGAAGATTCAAAAGGGTACAAGCTAATCAATTTGAGCACAAACAAATCCTTCATTGAAAGGTGTGTTCAGTTTCAAGAAGAACCCCTAGCAGCAGTGGAAGTTGGAGAATCCTCTTCACCACCAGAACCTCTGAATGTAAGTGAAGAGATAGTTGAACATGCTGATTCTGATATGTCTGATAATTATGATTTAATTTCAGATCCTAACATTCCTACAAGACAAAAATGGGAATCAAATACCATTCATGCAGCTGGAGAACAAGCTGGAAATCCTAATGATCCTAGGAGAACTAGATCTCAGTTTTAGAGTGCTCTATGCATGAAAGATCCTATGTTTGCTGAGAAATGATATCTGATGGTTGAATCAGACCCATAGATATATGAATATGCAGAAAATGATCCAAGATGGAAAACATCCATGAAAGAAGAGTTCATCTCACTCCAGAAGAACAACACTTGGGAGTTGGTTGATCTTCCCCCAAGGAGGAAGCTAGTTCAGTGTAAGTGGGTGTACAAAACCAAATTTGCTGCTGATGGTTCACCTCTAAAGTAAAAGGCTAGATTGGTAGCCAAGTCCTACTCATAGGTACATGGCATATACTACAATGAGACCTTTGCACCAGTGGCAAAGATGGACTCCATTAGGCTAGCCTTAGCCATTGCAGCTTCAAGCAGTGGGAGGTACATCACATGGATCTGAAGTGTTCTTTCCTGAATGGAGATCTCACTGAAGATATTTACATGCATCAGCCTCAAGTATTTTCTACTAACCCATCTCTTGTGTGAAGGATAAAGAATTCATTGTATGGGCTTAAGCAAGCCCCCAGGGCTTGGTATGCCAAGATTGATAACTTTCTACTATCACTGAATTTTGTTTGATGCAAGTCAGATCCAAATGTCTATTTGAAGATGATTCATGGTTAATTAATGATCATTGTTTTGTATGTTCATGACCTTCTCATTAAAGGAAACTCAAAGGATGAAATTGCTTCCTTGAAGGATGCAATGAACCATGCCTTCTCAATGACTGATTTGGGCTTCTTGAGCCAATTCTTGGGGCTCGAGATTGCTCAAACGAAAGAAGGAATAAAAGTACATCAGTCCAAGTATGCCTTGGATTTGCTGAAAAAATTCAATATGAAGTATTGCAAGCCAAGCAAGACTCCTTTCCTTTCAGGAGTTAAGCTTGAAGAAGCTGATTCTTCACCTATGGTAAACAATACACTGTATAGGAAATTGATTGGATGTTTGTTCTATCTTACACATACTCGACCTGGTATTTATTATGCAGTAAGTGTGGCTTCAAGATACATGGATCATCCTCATGAGATCCATTGGAGAGCAGCCAAAAGGATCCTTAACTTTGTTCAGGGAACAAGGACTCATGGGATCTTCTATAAAGCTAAATCTGATCTTGATTTGATTGGGTTTACTAACAGTGATTGGGCAGGTGACAACAAAGATCAAAATTCAACATCAGGATATGTGTTCATGCTTGCTAAAGGGCCAATCAGTTGGTCAAGCAAGAAATAGAGTGCCATTGCACTCTCATCTACAGAAGCAGAGTACAGAGGAGTTGTAAATGTAGCAACTCAATGTTTATGGTTGCAGGGGTTACTTGGTGAGTGTGGCTTCGAATCATAATACTCAACTACTATATATTGTGATAATCAGAGTACCATTTGAATCTGTAATGATCCAGTTCAGAAGCAGAGAACCAAACACATTGATATCCATATGCACTACATCAGAGAGCTTGTGCATGATGGCACCATTCACCTACTCTTCTGTTCATCTTCAAAACAAGTAGCAGATATTTTCACCAAAGTTTTTTGTGAGAAGACATTCAAAAATCTAAAATCACTGCTAGGTATTGCTGATCATGCTGTGAAGCATTAGTGATCACAAGATTTCCAAATTTTGTTTTACTGTCCATGTTTAAGGGAGGATTTTTCCCACTGGGTTTTTGCCTCTTTCCTTGGTTAAATGGACATGCAGTATGTAAAGGGTGACTAATCCTTATTGCTAGGCCCTATAATTTCTGATATTTTACTCATAAGTCAGGCTTAAGGGGGGGTTTTAGAATAATCAACCCATTGTTAGCTACCTTAGACATTAATTAATCCAATTTTTATCTTATTTGCCTAGTTTCCATATTCCACCTTATGCAAGTTGTCCTCCACACATCCATAGTGGTCAAACTTGCTAAATTTGAGTCATGGAGTGCTTGGGAAACCACTTGGAATCAAATCTGCTTTATTCCTAGCCTCCCTAGCACATGTCTGTTTTTTCTGCTTTATTGCCTGCTTTTTCTGAGTTTTAAGGCAATTGGGAAAGTTTGACTAGGTGAAGTTAACTTGTTTTTTGTCCTCATCATACTCCACTCTTTTATCCTATGAAAATCATGTATTATTTGTCCTTCCACCATCTATTAGCTTGCCTAATTGATTTTTCCAATTCGTGAGCTCCTAGGCAGATTTGGAAACTGCTTTATGCACCTATGGGGGATTTGCTTAGATTTAGTAAGCCTTATTTTGACCAAATTCGAATGGTATCCTTATGCATTTGAATCTCTCAGGTAATTATTTATTGTGGCAGCCTATGACTTAACAGGGTTGGCTATTGTACATTTATTCAATACAGATTAGTGTTCTGCTCCATATTCAGTCTCCTTTTGTGAGTAATTTGCATGTGTAATTGGCAATTGTTGTGAGTGTAATTGTTCTAACACCTGGGTTCAATTTCCACAGATGAATGAGGTTTTAGAATAATTTACTAGAAATTTTGTGATAGTGTATCTAGATGACATTCTGATTTTCAGTCAGAATAGAGAGGAACATTTAAGACACCTTAAGTTGGTGTTGAGGACTTTGCAAAAAGAGAAGCTGCTGATAATTTTGAAGAAATGTAGTTTCCTTAAGAAAGAGTTAGTTTACTTGGGATTTGTATTTTTAGAAGAAGGACTAATTATGGATCCTGAAAAGGTACAAGCGATTTTAAATTGGCCAGTTCCAAAGAATGCTTATGAGGTAAGAAGTTTCCATGGACTTTCTAGTTTCTATAGGAGGTTCATTAATAATTTTAGTCAAATTTGTGCACATTTGATAGATACTTTCAGAGGAAGTAAACAACCTTTCAAATGGACAGAAGCAGCTTATAGAAATTTTAAGTTGTTTAAAAAAAGTTAACTAAGAATCCTATTTTGGATTTTCCTAGTTTTGACATAGTGTTTTAAGTTGAAATAGATCCTAGTGGAACAACAATGGGAGTAGTTTTGAGTTAAGAGAAGAGCGAAGTGGCATACTTCAATGAAATACTGAATGAAGCAAAACATAAATACCCTTCATATGATAAATAATTATATGTTGTTGTGCAGGATCTTAAGAAGTGGAGACATTATTTGATTCCTAAGGAATTTGTGTTGTAGTATGACAATCATGCTTTGCAATTCATAAAAATTCAGCCTAAATTAAACCGGAGACATGTTAAATGGGTATAACTTTTGCAGAACTTTACCTTTTTTATCAAACATACAAGTGGTAAGTCTAATAAAGTTGTTGACGCTTTGAGTAGGATAAATTTGGTATTACAGGAAGTTAAGGTCAGTACTTTGGGATTTCAAAACTTGAGTGATATGTATAAAGAAGATTTATATTTCAAGGATATCTAATGCAGCTTGTGAAGATCCAGTTACCCATAAAAAGATCCAGTGGTTAAATTATATGTTGCAGGAAGGATTACTATTCAAGGATAGTAAATTGTGTATTCCAAGATGTTTAATGAGAGAGAATTTAATTCAGGAAAAGCATAGTGTAAGTCTATCAGGACATTATGGACAGGACAATACTTTTTCTCTGGTGAGTAATTTTTATTTTTGGCCAAAGATGCAGCATGATGTGAAGAAATTTGTTGAAAGATGCAGATTCTGTCAACATGCAAAGGGAAGAAGTTAGAACACAGGATTGTATCAACCCTTTCCTATTCCAGCTAGGCCTTGGGATTCCATAAGCATGGATTTTGTTATGGGTTTACTTAGAAAAGTAGGGGGGGCACCACTAAATTTTGATTTTCTAAGTGTCTTTCATATTGATATGTAAATAATGGATAAAATAAACAAATCCTAACTTATAGAATCTCCATCAATACCTTCGCGAGAAATTTTCTTGATATTATTATGGTGCTTGAATGAATTATTGGGACTACATTGACTTAGTGGTTTTCCTCTTCTCTGGTGACTTTCTTTGTTGTTACCAATGATAAGGATTTGATATTTAATTGAGTGTATTATGTTTCAATTCATGATACCTTTGATATTTCCACTGAGTCTTTGATGTGTGTTCCCCAATCCTTGTCTTCAATCCTATTTTTTCCTTACTTTTCCAGCTTTGAAAGTTGTTTGAAAATTATCTGGTGTACTTGCCACCTTTGTGCATTGTCTTATAAACTCTTATTCCTCCTTCTAAGTTTGGTAAGGAATTCATCTAAAACTATTCTTAGGGTATATCGAAGAAGAATTTTGAGGAGATCACATAACCATGTCTAATATGTCTCTTTTCAAAAATTTGACTAAGTATTGTTCAAGGCTTCATGTCTTCGAGAGAAAGGTCACGTTTTCCTAAGTTTAGCTTTGCAGATATTTTAATCTAGTAAGTCACAACGACGACAAATTTCAACTAGTTCAACACAACAACAACAAGTTTCATATATTATGTTGCAATGACGACGAGTTTCAACCATTTCGTCGTAAAGGTGGTAATTTTAATCCAGTCTATTGAAGAATGTAATATCAACTGTTAGTTAGTTAGTTATTAGTTAGTTAGTTAGTTGAGTGACCCATATTATTTTCTGACCTATGGTATTCACCCATATTATTGTTATGTTGTATTCCTATATACGCTAGTACTTAATAATGAAAAGGAAATCAATATGCCCATTGTGTTTCTGTCTTTATTCTACTTCTCATGTTTTCTCTAACATTGTATCATATCTTACGACCTGATCCTTGTTTTAGTAAGCCTTTTCACAGAGTGGAAAGCACTCACA
The DNA here is from genome assembly GCA_001517045.1 of Pseudotsuga menziesii. Classification (NCBI taxonomy): domain Eukaryota; kingdom Viridiplantae; phylum Streptophyta; class Pinopsida; order Pinales; family Pinaceae; genus Pseudotsuga; species Pseudotsuga menziesii. The sequence goes on from LPNX010290764.1 coordinate 173,699, forward strand.
CTCGAAAGCTGTTGGTGTAACCCTAGCCCATATCTGTCAAAACTTTTAATGTTGATTTGCATCTTACTATGGTGATTCATAGTTTGACTTCAAAAAAAAAAAAATCCTTTAAAATCGCTCTGGAAGAAGGTTGCATGTGATCGAGTGAATATCACTGCAGGAAAACGAGACTATATATGTCCTCAGGTCGTGACAGACACTTTTCCTTTTGCTTTTAGTTCCTGCAGAAACCTTGTATTTGTCTTTGACTATATGTTCGATTGATTCTTCCAAGAAACTAGGCATTGCTTCCACCAACTCGATCTTGAGAGGCATTGAGGAGTCTTCGAAGTAAAAATCATTTAAAACTAGGAGCACACTATAATGAATTTTTTGGGCTTTAACTAACCGTGTTGTTGGTGATGTGCGATCAAGTCGACTGTAAGTAACGTTCTGTGGAATAAATAAAATTCTTCTGAAGATCTTACACTTTGAGTGTATGATCTACACATAATTTCACCCAAACACCTGACTAATTCTTCGTGGGAGAGAAATCGTTGATGGTTGAGAGGTCCCATTGTTTAAAGAAAAGGTCCACTGCATTTTTTCCTTTCGAGAAGTGTGTTACCACAAGGGCCACTGCACTTTTCACATATTGAAAGTGTGTTGCCACCGCCTATTTTGCAAACATAGTGTGCGATACCACCACTCTGCTCAAATTTAGAAAGATCGGTGAACTACCAGGACTTAAGAAAAACTTGGTATTGCACCCCCCCAACGCCCTTTGCAAGTGTATAAGGAGCGGTGCTCATTTTTTTCAAATTTAAAAAGAACACAAAAGAAAAATATATTCTAGTCATATCAGCATGGCTAGTACCAACACATTGAAGCCGATCTATCAACCCATTTTGACAGGGGCCAACTATGATTTTTGGTCTATCAATATGAAGAAGTTTCTCCAGATCAACAAATGTTGGGATATGGTTGAAACTGAGTTCAAAGAACCAGATACAAATTCTCTCGCCACAATGAATAATTCCCATAAGAGTGTTGTAAAATCTCACTGAGACCGAGATCTCACAGCCACATGGTTGATCCAGAGTTGCATCGAGGATTCCATTTTCCCATGGATCTTAGGATATACCAGCGCATATCAAGATTGGAATCTACTTGCATTTACCTACAAAGGAACAGATCGATTAAAAACGGTAAGATTGCAAACTCTATGACTTTAATTTGAAAGTTTGAAGAAGAAAGCGTCATAAACTATAGATCAAATTATGACTAGGTTTCAGGCATTGTGACCCAATTTCAAACCTACAGTGAACCTCTAGATCAGAAGATAGTTGTTCAAAACATTCTTAGGTGTCTCACCAAGAATTTTTCTATGGTAGTGACTTCCATAGAAGAGGAAAATCATTTATCTCAATTCACCCTAGAAGAGTTTATTAGATCTCTTCTATATCATGAAGCTCAACTCAATCAAGAAGAAGAGTCGCTAACCAATGCTTTCAACACCAAATATTCCCTCAAAAGAGGTCGAGGAAGAGGAGGACAAGGTAGAGGAAGAAGAGGCCAAGGATATCCAGCTATAGAGAATGAACCAGTCACAGTCATGAACTTTTAGATCATTCAGATCACTCTCACAACTCTCAAGTTCAGAGGGGGAGAGGCAAGAGACGGACCAATAAGTCCAATATTCATTGTAAATACTACAATAAGTATGGATACTATGAACGAGAATGCAAAAATAAGAAAATTGAATAGAACAGTAACAAGAACAATAACATATATAATGTCTCTAAAGAAGTAAAAGGCTTATCAGAGGTGATTTTTTTGTCTTGTCAAGCAATTGAAGAACACTGCATCTTAGATCTATGGCTACTATACAGTAATTGCAATAATCACATGACAAGTAACAAGTCACTATTCTCTAGTTTGGATTCTTCTGGTGTCACGAATATCAAGATAGGAGATGACTTTCTAGTTCCAGCAAAAGGAAAATGTATTATTCCTGTACTTACAAAGAAAAATGAAAATAGGTTTATTCATAAGGTGTTCTATGTACCACATTTGAATGTAAATATGATTAGTATAGGTCAATTACTTCAGAACCAATATGATATTTGGTTTTATGATACATATTGTACTATTTATGATAAACCCCCCAGCAAGAGACTCATAGCCAAAGTTGAAATGGCCAATAATAGAATATTTCCTCTTGCTCTCAAAAGTACCAACCTTTCAAAGTCTGTAGCCCATACAGTTTCCAGTCTAGATCAATCCTGGTCATGGCACTATAGATTCGGTCATCTTCTCTTCAAGATTCTCAATCTCATGCACAAAAATTCAATGGTCAAAGGGTTACCAATTATTCATGAAAAATCCATCACTTGTGAGGATTGTATCACTAGTAAACATCAAAGGGACAACTTCCCCACTTCCGCATCGCAATCCAAATAACATCTTGAGATAGTTCATAAAAAACTATGTGGACCCATGCAAACCCAATACATATGAGGTAGCTTTTATTTTCTGGCCTTTATTTATGATTTTAGCAAGAAAGTATGGATTTACTTCCTTATAAACAAATCAGATACCTTCTCCAAGTTCAAAGAGTTCAAGGCTCTCACCAAGAAGCATTCTGGAAAGTTCATTAAAGTAATCAAGTCATATGGTGGAGGTGAATATGATTCACATGATTTTTCATACTTTTGCAAGAAGCATGGCATCCACAGACAGTTCACCACCAGATACACTCCACAACATAATGGATTTGTTGAGTGAAAGAACTGAACCATCATGAGCATGGAATGAATCATTTTGTCACACAAGAGGATATCATATGAGTATTGGGATGAAGTTGTTTCATGCTCAGTTTAATTTCTCAACAGATCACCTATGGTGACTGTCCAGGACAAGATTCCTGAAGAAGCATGGAGTGGTACTAAGACTAGTGTTGCAAATTTCAAACCTTTTGGTTTTGTTGCATTTGCACATATACCTGATGAACTCAGAAGAAAGTTAGATAAGAAGAGTGAGAAATTCATTTTCACTAGTTACAGTGAACAACAAAATGCTTACAAAATGTATAATCATGTCACCAAAAAGGTTGTGGTGAGAAGAGACATAAAATTTATTGAAGGAAAATGCTAGAGTGATCCTTTAGACATACAATAGGAATAAATTTCAGATCTTCCAGATCTACCTATCATACTTCCAAGATTGGAAGTACAACAACAATAATAAGCACTAGCAGAGAGACTATCATAGAACCAGAAAACCATAAGTTTGAGAGAGTTATATGAATAGACTCCAGTTCTTGATGAGCAAATTTAGTATGCTCTATTCTCCTGTCAACCCACATATTTAAATGAAGCGGTGGTGGATGCACAGTGGGTAAAATATATGAATGAAGAGATTGATGCAATAGAGAAAAACCAGACTTAGAATCTTGTTGACCTTCTTGCAGACAAAACCAGTATTGGAGTCAAATGGGTATATAAGACCAAACTAAATGAAAAAGGAGTACTTGAAAATCATAAGGAAAGATTGGTTCCCAAAGGATATGCACAATAGTGTGGTGTATATTATGATGAAACCTTTGCTCCTATAGCAAGGATGGATACCATTAGAGCTATACTTTCCATTGCAACACAAAATCAATGGCTATACTTTCTGTAATGGTATTCTTGAAGAAGAAGTTTGTGTAGACCAACCACCTAGTTATACTATCAAAGGTCATAAAGGAAAAGTGTTTAAGATGAAAAAGGACTTGTATGGTTTAAAACAAGCTCCACAAGCTTGGTACAGTAGGATGATTGACTCCTACCTCATCAACAATGGTTTTAGGAGAAGCAACAATGAGTCCACTCTGTATGTCAAAACAGAGCAAGGTAAAATGTTGATGATATGTATTTATGTTGATGACATGATTTAAACTGGTAATTTGATGCTTGATTATTTCAGGACAATCATGAAAAAGGAATTTGAAATGACTGATCTAGGACTGATGAATTACTTCCTTGGTCTGGAAGTTACTCAAACTGATCAAGGTATTTTTATTTTCTAGCCTAAGTATGCTACTGATATTTTGTAGACATTCAAAATGGATAAATGTAAACCAACAGAAACCCCCATTTCTATTGGCACCAATTTAACCAAGAATGATGATGGCCCAATAGTATATGCTACACTATGTAAAAGAATGGTAGGAAGTTTAATGTACTTGACTGCAACTAGACCTGATTTGATGTATGTTGTCAGACTTATTTCCAGATTTATGGAGTCTCCCAAAGACTCTCACTATAAAGTTGGAAAAATAATTACAATATATGTTGAATTCACACTTGGATATGGAATTTGGGACACTCATACACCAGACAATACTCTCACAGGGTACACTAACAATGATTTTGCGGGCAGTATTGATGATAGGAAAAACACATCTGGTTATGCTTTCCATTTGGGTACAAATTTGATCTCTTGGGCATCTCAGAAACTATCCATTGTGAGCATGTCTTCTATAGAAGTAGAATATGTAGCAGCCACCACAGAAACTTTCCATGCAGTTTGGCCAAGAATACTTTTAAAGGATACTGGGCACACTAAAAAGGATCCCACTTCTATTTTTGTGATAATAGCTCTACAATACAATTGTCCAAACATAATGTATTTCATAGAAAAAGTAAACACATTGACACTTGCTATCATTTCATTTATGGGTTAGTCAATGATGGACAAATTTCCTTATTGTTTTGTGGCTCTAAGGAGCAGTTGGCTAATATGTTCACCAAACCATTGGGAACATTTGCATTTGACAATTAGAGAAATCACTTAGGCATAGATAATGTTGAATATGTTCTACCAGTTGATATTAAGGGGGTGTGTTGAAGAATGTAATCTCAACAGTTAGTAAGTTAGTTAGTTATTTGAGTGACCCATATTATTTTCTGACCTATGGTATTCACCCATAGTATTGTTATGTTGTATTCTTATATAATTTGATGCTTAATAATGAGAAGGAAATTGATATTCCCATTGTGTTTCTGTCTTTATTCTGCTTCTCATGTTTTATTTAACACAATATACCACAATTATGGTGATATTTCCAAAATGCGTTGCATTGGGTGGCAAGGTTTCAAAAGGATCCAACCACTTTGTCCCTTGTGATAGTTGTGGTGACAAACTCCAAATCTCACCAACATTGTGGTGGACAATCCATATCTTGCTGACGTTGTGGCAGACAATCCATACGTTCACTAACATTGAGATGGAAAATCCAAAGTTCGTTGATGTTGTGGAGAAAAATCACTAACTCACCAATACCGTTTCAGCAAATAGATCAATAACTTGTCAATGACATGCCAATGTTGGAGAATGAAGCCAAGTCTCAAGGTTTTTTGAATATCTACTATTGAGAACCAGGGTTGTTGGACAGAATATGATGGAATGATTATTTTGTACCTTTTTTATTCTTGATATTGGCTTGGCACTATTTCAAATACTCCTTAGATGGTTTATGACTTGCTTGACGAATTTTAAAGGCCTCTTTCTAAGCATTTATTTGGAATTTTACTTCGGTTGACCATGAAGTTTTTATGCATGGTGCAATGAGTTTTCACTCAATATGAACACCCCTCTATGTATTTTATGTTTTCTCTTTCTTTGGGTTGACTTTTGTTGTTTAAATTTAACCTTTTCACTCCCTTTGTGTTTTTCCAATTTCATGACCAGTGAGTGCGGGGGACTTTGTGGTAAACTTGAAGCAAGGATCAAATGAATTGTATGGATCATCAATGGTTGGATAATGTATATATAGGCATAATATTTCCAACACATTAAACAATTCATGATTCTTATTAAATATAAGGGATTTATCAACTTTTCTGTCATGGGACCAAGTTTCTTCATGACAACCTAAGGAGGCCTAATGTTTGGCTAAATAAAGCTTATAGATGCAAAATATTTTGAGGGTTAACTTAGTATAAATGGTTACAATGTCATGAATCTCACTAAAGGAAGTAAATTATCATTTACCAAGACAAAAAGGAGCGAAAAGGAATAGTAAGTGATGAAATCTCCCTTAGAGGCCTAGTTAGCTTATATAAGTAAAGGAGGGTGCACCAATGAGGGAAAATTAACAATGAGTCTTCCCGAATAAGGTTAGATAAAGTGTAATAATGAGTATCCTACACTTATCAACCACTTGGGATTCCCTTATATAGCTAAGTAGGGTGCTTCTTCTCTCATTGGCTCATTTTTTGATTAATTAACCACTTAAACATGAAGTAATTTAATTTATCCTTAAGTGAGCCTAAACACCCTCCAAATGGATAAATTCCTTATGACAAGACAGGTTTGTAGGTATGCATTCACAAGTGACTAAGTATGCACCACCATAAATCCTATTAGGAGTGGAAGAGGTGGAATAGGGGCCCATTGGCCCACACTATGGAATGGTAAGAGTTTTTTCCCCATCTCATGGGGCATGGATGAAGAAAAGTCAGGTCTTTCAACAAATGAGGCAAAATTTCTAATTTGATGATAGGGATGATATTTCATTCCAAGCATAGCTTTTGGAGTTTTTAATGGATTCATGATGGCTTTTTTGCAGGCTATCCATTGGAGGTATTGTGTGTAGGTATTAATAGAGATTCAAGCATTGAAATATTAAACTTGTAGGCTCATCCCTACCATTTCCTCTCCTTTCTTTTTTTTTGGCATTTTCCTTTTTTTGGAAAAATTTTCATTTCTTCCTTTGTTTGTATTAAAAAGTTGAAAAAACAAGAGAAGGTTATTGAAAAACAAACAGAATTCATGCATACTCTTTTTCTCTGTCGTTCTATAGATTTAAGCTCTGTAGCCTTCCCCATCTTTTTATTTTAAAATAACCCTTTGAAACCTTCCCAAAATAGCATATTTTCCATTTTCGGAGTTTTACCCGTCATCTTTGGACAAAACTTAAACTTTTTATGTAGAGTCATGGGACTTGTAAAATATCATGGTAAATTTTTCGTTCCAAGTGTAGCATTATTTCCCTTTTGTAATTATTTTCATTTATAGTAATAGGTTATTTTTAGAAAGGCATTAGATTTTGGGATCTCTGGAAATTTTCGAAGGGTGACTATTATACTGGACATTTATCAGTACCATTAACTTGGTGTATTAATTTATTGAGTTCTTGGATTGTCAATTTTGAATAATTTCACTAAAGTAATCCAATTGGGGATAATTGGTATTTTGTCCATAAAAAAATGAATTAAGTTTGCTACTAGATCATAGATATGCATAAGAAATATCTCAAATCAATAAATCTATTATTAATCAACTTTTTAAATGCATCATCCTATTTTTTAGGAATTTTATTAATGTTTCACTAAATAATCCCTGGAAAATAGGATTAATCTCAAAAATCAATTATGAATCGAAAGCTCCACTCTTAAGCTTTGATAAGGTCAATAAAATCAATATTGCAATTTATAGACCTCTAATTAATTTTCTATAATTTTCTAAAGTTTAATTGAAAAAATGCATTATTTATTCTAGAGTATGGAAAATTAATTATAGAAAACAAAGAGAGCAAAGATAAAATTCCAAATTTTTAGACCTGATTCTAATCATGAGAAGAAACTTTGGATGAAATTTACAAGCCGCGCGATGGATTTTAAAACCTTATCAAGACGAGTAAGAAATTTGGAAAAATCACCAAGTGGAAGAAAGTTGAGGGAAACTTCAAAGGGCGATTAAACTCAAAATGATAGTTAATGAATTCCAATGTTATGTTGATCATGATGGTTTTCAATTGAAATCAATATCATGACAAAATTGTCAATGGGCATAAAGATATAGTATGTAACATTTGACAAATTAGTTTAATGCGACATTTTACATCCCTTAGGCAATTTTTGCAATTTAGCCTTGCTTCCATTTTTCTTTCAATGGTTAACTTTATCTATTACAATTCCTCTTTGTGATCAATTTGTAAGATCTCATATCTTTAATTTGTATCATATGTGCTCACAATGAAAATGAATGCGGTGGAAAGATCACTATTTGAAAGCGATCTCTATAACCATGGAGAAGTGGAGGACATGTTCAATTAAGTAATGTCAACACATCAAGTTCCAAAGACTCTAATGGAGAAGCTAATCCCTAATTGGGGGAACAACATCTCCGGAAGGGGTAATAACAATAATAATAAAAAATAGAATATCTTCCGTTGTTACATTTCTTTAACATAATGAATATATTGATGAATGATTTTTCTTCTTGAAGGTTGCCTAATTTTTCTCTTTAATTGATGGTTACATGGTATATCTATTGATTGATTATTGGGGTTGAAAGGGTATCTTTAAGAACTTTTCACTTAGTTGTACATGCAACAATGTGATTGATCTAATTGGTAAGGTTCATGTGCTACAGAACTTTGTTGATGTCTTCATCTCATTATCAAGCTTCTTCATCATAGATTTTTTTTTTACTCCATTATCCAAAGGACAAAAGGACAAAGAATTAGATATTGCTTGTCTTCTTCCATCTTGTTAGTTTTTCAACATTAAGCTAGCATTATTAGGATATTTAACTGAGAGAATAAAAAGCAAAGCAATCAAGCACAAGAGACAATGAACACATTGTTTTTCCTCGGGGAAACCATAAATGGAGAAAACCCCGCAGCTTCCACAGAGATAGAATCAGCACCAAAATAGAAAATCCCAATACAGTAAGTGATCTCCCGACAGCAGTAACCTTCTTCTTATCTAGCCCCAGTGTCTTCTCCTTCCTCAACTATGCACTACACTTGAGTGTGTATGAGTTGTGTGATAAATAGAGACTCCAGTTCTCTATTTATACTAATCCCTTCATGACTAAAACTCTACTAGGGCCGACCTCTACTAGGAGAGTCTAATAACCCTAGTGCCCCGAAACTATGAGGACTTTAACCCTTAGATAATCGGAGGGTTACCCACTATGACTTTACATGACTTGTTTACATTATAGATCCTCCCGATTGGAACATCGGGGCATGACAACATGACTCAATTACATAATAGATACATCCCGGAATAAACATCGGGTTACAAGACATAAGATACATAGATGAATACACTCTGAAGTTAAAAGTACATCAACACTCCCTATTAACTAGGAAGGTATTCTTTTGACACAATTTTCAGCACTAGTCTTCTTCTCTACATCAACTGGATCATCTCGTCATCTTCATCTTCAAGTCTTCTTAGTCTTCAAGTCTTCTTCGTCTTCAAGTCTTCTTCATCTTCGAGTCTTCAAGTCATCTTCTTCTTCAAGTATTTTATGTGTTAGAGTCTTCAAGCCATCTTCTTCTTCTTTATCACAGGATCTGCATCATCGTGACTACTGGCTCATCATTGCTGGATCATCACTCGATCTGGATCGTCATCAAGTCTAGATCATCTCATATAGATCACTTAATCTGGATCATCGAGTCTGGATCATCGTCACAACTAGATCGTCACTTGATCTGGATCGTTATCAAGTCTATATCATCTCATCTGGATCACTTGATCTAGATCATCATCATATGCTATCTCATAATGGTGCTATCTTGAATCTTCTCGTCACAGGAAGTTCTATAGAATCAATCCTATAGGCCTACACTTCATGTAGGTCTTCATCGGCGCTTATATCTAACACTGAAGTCAGAATGGCCCACCCAGCTCTTACATCTGACCTCATCTTGTCAGAAAGGCATGCCCAACACTCACATCTAACCTCATCTTGTCAGAAAGGCCCAATACTCACATCTGACCTCATCTTGTCAGAAAGGCTCAGCACTTATATCTGACCATGTGCAAGCACACTGCATCAAAACTTCTTTACACTTACATCCGACCTCATCCTGTCAGAAATAGATCATCTACATATAGTAGAAGCATCACTGGGTTGTCGTCTTCAACCTTGTAGTAAAGGTTGGAATCTGCTTTACTTTTGGTAAAGCCCAAACTGGATAGAAAGCTATCAATTCTATCGTACCAAGTCCTGGGTGCCTGTTTCAAACCATGCAGGGATTTCTTCAATCTGCATACATGAGAATCTCTGTCATGTGTCTCAAAACCGAGTGGTTGTTCTACATACACTTCCTCTTCCACTACACAATTCAAGAAAGCAGTCTTGACATCCATCTGGTGTATCTTCCATTTCATCACTATAGCCAAAGCAAGTACTGATCTGATGGAAGTGTATCTGGCTACAGGTGCAAAGGTTTCTTCATAATCTATTCCTTCTTTCTGAGAGAAACCTCGAGCCACAAATCTTGCTTTATATTTTTCAATGCTACCGTTTGCAGCATGCTTGATCTTGTAGATCCATTTGGAAGTTACAACTGACTTCCCTTCTGGTCTTGGGACAACATCCCAAACATCATTCTTCATGATCGATTGATATTCTTCGACCATAGCATCCTTCTACTCTTTCTGTTATGTTGCTTCTTCATAACTGGAAGGTTCTTTATCAATGAAATCACATAGTAAAGCTACATACCCGGGATAGGATATGGTCCTCTTTCTTTCTCTGTGATTCTCTTCTAGAGCCCCATATCTTTCTGCACCTTGGATAAGTTCTCGTACCCAAGCATGTTTCCTCTTATGAGGATTCTTCTCCAGAGGTGGAACTACAAGTCTTTGTGGTTCTTCAAATTATCAATCTTCTTCTTGAATTTCTTCGTTCATGGTTGTATCATAAATTTTGGGTGCTTCTGCTAATTTAGGTTCTTCAATAGGTCTCTTTCTGGATTTGTTGTAAGCTATGTCTTCATCAAATGTCACATCCCTGCTGATGTCAATCTTCTTATATCCCAAAAAATATATTCTGTAATCCTTCGAGCTTTCAGAGTATCCCACAAATATACCCTTCTTTCCCGAAGGATCTAGTTTTGTTCTCTTCTCTTTTGGAATGTGTATGTATATAGGACAGCCGAATATTCTGAGATGGCTGACTTCTGGTTTCTTGCTGGAGAACACTTCTTCAGGAGTCTTGTTCTCGAGTACTCTATGTGGAGTACGGTTCTGTACATACACCATTGTTCTGGCAGCTTCTGCCCAAATATGCATAGGAAGATCTTGATCATGAAGCATAGCTCTTGCAGCTTCCATGATAGTTCTGTTCTTCCATTCTACAATCCCATTATGTTGTGGATTATAAGGAGTGGAAAACTCCCTCTTAATCCCTGATTCTTTACATATCTCTTTGAATTCATTCGAAGTGAATTCTCTACCATTATCTGATCGAAAAGTCTTCATCTTCATTTCAGTGTGATTCTCGATCAAGGCTTTGAATTCCTTGAATTTGCTGAATACTTCATCTTTGTTCTTCATGAAGTAAACCCACGTCTTCCTAGAAAAATCATCAATAAAAGAAACATTTTGGAGTGGATGATTTCCAAGATTCCTTTTTCTTTGCTTTCGTTGCTTGGAAATGTCTTCTTTGTTTTTTTTCCTTTCGCACATCCTTTGTAGACCCCATCATGTTTTGCTTGTATTTCTGGAAGACCTTCAATAGATTTTCTTGCAAGAGGTAGTGCTTTGTAATGCACATGTGCAAGCCTTCTATGCCAAAGTTCACTTGGCTCTATTGTGTCATGGACCAAGGCTTGTTCTGGAAGGCCATTTAATTTGTACAAACCTCCTTCTTGTTCACCAATCACTACCGCATCATCGATAGTCTTTCCTCTTGGCCACATGATGACTTGACCATCTATGAATGCAACCCTTATTCCTTTTGCATCCAATGCTGATATGGAAATAAATTTCTTCTTGAGTCCTGGCGAAAACAATACTTCTTTCATTGTTAGAGACTTTCTAGAGTCTAGTTTTTAGGAATATTCCCCACCACCTTTTATTGGATATTGGTAGTCATCTCCTAGCTTCACCTTGTGAGGTGATTCATGTTCTAAGAGTTTCACAAAGGATTCCTTGAATCCAGTCATATGTTTGGAATCCCCACTGTCTATAAGCCAATCATCACTTCCATGAGTAATGTTACATGTGAGAGCGGAGATCAAAACATATTCATCCTCGCTTGAAGAATCTTCACTTTCATATCTGGTTCTCTTTGATGAAGGTTCATCATCCTCTGTAGCATGAACATGATGTCTTTTCTTGTTTCCCTTCTTCTTGTGAGAGCTACTTTTGTTCTTAGGAAAATCTCTAGCAAAGTGTCCTTTTCATCACATGTATAGAAAATGTAGTTAGACTTATCTCTAGGATTTCTTGAGTTATACCTATGACAAGAGTACCTACTTCTGTGATGGCTGGATCTGGATTTCTTGGATTGCACTATGAGAGCTTGATATTCACTTCCCATCTTCTCTTCTCGAGCTGCTATCCGAGCTTCTTCTTGAGAGAATTCTTCCCACAATCTGCTTAACTTGACTAAATTCTTTCTAGCACAGATCCCTTGAATGAAAGAGCCCCATGTCCTAGGGAGACCATTCAAGGTGGTCATCACAATTTTTGCATTCTCCACTTCTTCATCTACTACTTCTAATTGTTCCTTGATATGAGAAACCCTTGTGAAGTAAGACTGGATGGTCTCTGGATTCTGGATCTTCACATTCTTCAGTTGATTCCTTAGAGTCATTTTCCGGTTTATGTTCTTCCCTTCAAACAATTTGGTTAGGGCATCAAACATAGCTTTAGGTGTCTTGAGAGAGGACACATGTGGGATAAGGTGATCCTTGATAGAATCAGCAATGATCCTCTTTGCCATAACCATATTCTTCTTATGTAATGCCTTAACCTCATCTCCCTTTAGAACTAGAACCTCCTCATGGATGTAGGAGTCTAACTCACACTACTACATTTCGATCCAAAATCTGACGGTTACTTCCGGCGGCGCGTGGATTTTTTCTTTTAAACCTACCAAAAATCAGAAAGTTAATTTTTTTTTTAAATTTTGGTCATAAGTGTCGCTTAAGCGACGGCTAGGATCATAAGCGTCACTTAAGCGACGGCTAGCCTAGCAAGCGTCGCTTAAGCGATGGCACATACATTGATCAATTATTAAATGAGGAAACCCATCTTTAAAAAACATCAAGATTATTGTGATTCAAGAAACCGACGGTAACCTATGATGTCATTCACATTAAGAAATTGAATATAATATGCGAGGCTTATTCCTTGGCTTCGTTTTGGATACCCTTGGAAGAGAAATTTCTCTACAATACTCTGCCTGAATCTTAAATCATTTTTCATGAGTTCTGGCTCTGGCGCCTCCTCGGACAAGTCCGTGAGCTCAGAGTTCAGGATTTACAGTGCATTATTGCACACATTATCTACATACATGGAATCTGAATGGTAGCGAAAGTAGGCATGGTTGGAATGGATGTGGATGTGTATGACTGATCCGAAACCCACTTCAGATATTGAGGGCTAAATTGGTTGCATACACAAGGGATCCATTGAGGATCCAGCAGAATCTATGCGGTCTGAAGGTTGCTTTTTTGTAACATAAACTGCAAGAGAGTTATTTGGGAGCAAACAGAGATGATAACTCGTTCAAACCTCGCAGAACAACTAAGGGACTATCAGATCCAGTCCCAGCACAAGTGGGCGCCTCTAACTTTCTTCTCATCAATGACCCAAATCACATATGGGTATGTCAGATCCAACTTTCTCAGGTCTGGTTCAATTCAATGGAAAATCATGGATTTTACATGGTGTTTTCCTATTATCAATGCACAATATTAGTGCTAATTTTGTAGTAGTCAACCATGTCAAAATGTCAAATCTATGCATATGCTTTCCTATTGGGTTGTGTGGTATGTACAATTTTTAGGGTTGATTCCGGAATCGTTTTGATACTGAACCGTGTTAGAAATAGTAACCCAATGCATTATTGACTGAATCCATCCGTGGGAATCCACAGATTTTATTTGTTGGTATTGAGCTTTGTTGGATATGTTATGTTTTAGATGAAATGAGCGTAACATGATGGCTTACCAGATGGTGGGATTACCTACTGCAAATTCAAATTAAATTTATAGTTTTGTTTTTAGATTTTGAGAAGAACCGAGGGATCAAATGTAACTCTCTCCTTATTAAGCAACCACATTCTCACCATGGCTAAGAAATCCTCACTGGGAAAAAAATTGGTGAAAAGCCCCTGAAGGAAGTCACCGAGATTGGGAGCTAGGGCGTCGTGATAAAATATAGTCACTTTCATGGCTATAGGGAATAGAACCTTGGTATTTAGGATGGCAATGGCTACCGTGATGTTGAGGGGTAACAGTTTATGTTTGAAGAATGAAACCCCTTTGTTAGTCACATTCCAAACTCCTTGGAAAATGTTTAGCTGAGCAGTTGGGAATTTTTACCTTCCACAGTAGGCAAGATGCATATTTTCCATTTTGTGACCATTGGTCTCTGTTTTGTTTTCTTTGTATGTGAGCACACGCACATATGTGAGTTATATATATATTTTAGAGAAGAGAGAGATATCTGTTTTAGAGAGAGAGAGATCTGTTTGGTTTGCTTCCTTCATCCTCAAGATCAGAGTCACTGTCAGATGGCTGAAGATGATCCCTCTCATCTGAGAGAGGCAAGAATGGATCAACGCCGCTATCCCCCCTCAATGATGTAGTGCTGGAAGAAACATATTTTCGAGGCTTCAAGCAGAGGCAGCTTGTCCCTCTTCCCCTCCTACTCCACAATCACAAAAGAAACGGCTTAAACGAGAGTAAACAACTCTGTGACCCCTGTGGCACACCCTAGCACAAATAGAACAACACCCTTTAAAAACAGTCAGATCGCAAGTGTAGTAGAAATAATGACCTGTCAAAATAGCCTGTCAAACTTTATGGTCTTTGTATAATGTTTGAAGCTGAGAGAGTATATCTAGAATGATATTTTCCAGCTGTGATAGCTCCCCTGTAATTACAATGCCATGCCAATCTAATTAAAAGATAAGAAACATTGAAACAAAATACCTTTTGAACACCACTTTGAAAATTTTGATGAAGACTCCTTGAAAGCTCTTCTGTCTTCAATTCCATGTCATAGGTATTCTTCTTCATCAAATCTGATAGAACCTGAAAGTATCCAATTCATATAACTTTTAATTCAAAAATAAAATTAAAAAAACGGGATTTCCTTATTCACAATTTGGCAAGCAAGGAAATAGATTTTTACCTCATATGCACTTTGAAGCTTCTTAAAGGATTCCTCTACAACTGGATTGCCCATATTTTTGTCAGGATGGACTAGTATCTCCTAATTAAAGGAGTGAAAAATTGCTCAATGCTAAGAAAACATTGTAGGATGAAACAGCAGATCATATTTCCCTCAGTGTTCAAGGGAAATAGTCGACACATAGTATTCTATGTTAATAAAATAATTGGTAATCACTTACTAGCCTAATAGAACACTACCTTTTTCTTGTACATTCGTTTAAGGACAGCAAAATCTATGTTCTCATAGCGAGAGAGACCCAATGTTTCATAATAATCTGAGCTACTTTTTATTCGTAGCACCTCATGTTCATGCAAAGGATTAAACCAAGCCATCCACCACGAACTTTAGCACAATACATGGAGTATACAGTTGTGATCAGAATTGCCAACTGTGCATGGTTCAGTGTGAATAGACAATACCCATGATTTTTTCAAATGCATTTGAAGAATGAAAAGCCATGATAAGAAATTCCAAATGAAATAGGGATGGAAGACTTGCACAAAATTCTTGGATATTTTGACCCCGTGGATGTCCTTATAATAAGAATGCGAGCTACAAGAACAAGAGCATCATCAGTATAAGCAAACCTCCCATCCTCTATAGAATGCTGCTGTTGCTTCATGTATCTTTCCTTAATTCCAATTCCCTTAATATAGTTGTTGCTTCCTGTATCTGACCCTCAACTTCCTCTATTTCTAGACGAATGTGATAGGGAATGTCCCTGCTAAAGGACTCCTCCGAGTAGGTGTTTCTCCTACCTCTTCTGCCTCTTCTACATCGAGCTCTCTGTCTTGGAGCCATTGCTACAGATTTTACCACAGCGGCTTGACCATTATTTTTACCAGTGCTCTCTTCTTTAGAACACAGCAAATGCGCCTCAGGGTTTCGACCTTTTCCTTCTGTCTAAAGACCCAACAAATTCACCATATAGCTTTGCCAAGACCAGAGCTTTCTATCCTCTTGCGGAGTTCCGCAGACAATAGTGGCGAGCCACATTGCTTGGCAATTAAACTGTGACCCCAGAATGAATGCCCTGTACTTCTTGTCAACCTGTGATTAGAGAGCCATAACTTCAGCCGCTTCCAAACAACTGTGTTCACTCGAGCCAGACTGCCAGGGGATGCCTTTCTAGATGTTGGTGAAACCCTACTAGGGTTTGGGGCAGGAGTAGTGTGGGTGAGAGGGTGATAGTTGTCTCTCCTCTTCACTTATTATTTATATGGATATATCTATCAGTGTGATAGGTGAAGGAATATTATTTATATGGAGATATCTATCAGTGTACAACTGCATTAAAGGTATTTTATATTAATATTTCTTTGTATGCAAACATATTATGGTTTTCTTAATTTTTGCTGCTATGCATATTGGTAATTTCATTAACTATAATATACATGGCTTAATAGAAGTTTCAATTTCTTATACTAGCAATCATCTAATCAGAGTTGGTTGCAAGATTGTATTGATTAGAACTTAGAAGTGATATGTATAGCATGTCAGATGACATGCAGCGTCCATTTATTGATGATAAATTGGCTTTCTTCATACAATTATGTTGTCACCTGATTTTGTTTTTTAATTATTTTTTAGTATATATCATTGATGCTACCAAATTCCTGTTTTCTGCAAATTTGGGTGAAGCTTATAGCCCTTCCTAGTGTGTCAATCTTATTTTATATTTTTCTTTGTAAATTTGAGAATAAATAGAGCAAGTCACGATGGTTATATATTTTTTGTATTTTTTAATATTGCATTTTTTTCCCTAAAATTTTCTGGGCCAAGTTTCCTT
>LPNX010290764.1:193232-212658 GCA_001517045.1 Pseudotsuga menziesii
GTGTTCTTGAGATTCACAATATTTTCACAATAATTTTTTTTTTTAAATTTCAACAAGCGTCGCTTAAGCGATGGTTTCCAATGTCGCTTTTCCGACGCTTTTCCTAGATATCCGTTGCTTATCCGACGGTTATATCTGTCGCATTTCCAATGCTTATTTTAATATCCGTCGCTAATCCGACGGTTCTTGATGTCGTTTTTCCAACGCTTCCTCTTAATATCCGTCGCTTATCCGACGGTCCTTCTGTCGCTTAACCGACGGCATGAAGGTTATTTTCTTAAAAACTTTCACTACCATCGAAGATATTCCGTCGCTTAACCGACGGTTACTTAGGTGTCGCTTAACCGACAGTTATTTAGGTGTCGGAAAACCGACGACAAGTTTCCAACGCTTAAAAAAAATCAAAGTGTCGTACATGCGACAGGGAAGTGTCGAAAATCCGACATGACAGCCGTCGGATTTTTGGTCAAAATGTAGTAGTGTCATTTTCTTCCAGGATAAGGCAGATCCTATACTTCCAGGCTTAGAAGTTATCGGCTCCCTCAAGCTTTTCAGCAATATTGGTATGATGAGACATCTTAACTGAGAACCTCAAATGGAAATACAAAATATTTAGATCTTACCAGTTCAAGATGTCGGATCTAGATTTGGAGCTGAAATCCTGCAGTACTGGATTAGGAGAAAATTAGGGTTTTGC
This sequence comes from Pseudotsuga menziesii, assembly GCA_001517045.1. Taxonomy (NCBI): domain Eukaryota; kingdom Viridiplantae; phylum Streptophyta; class Pinopsida; order Pinales; family Pinaceae; genus Pseudotsuga; species Pseudotsuga menziesii. The sequence continues at coordinate 193,930 of LPNX010290764.1, forward strand.
TTTTCCAGAGTTCTATCCAACTAAATGCCTTGAAATTTATCCCTAACTTTTATTTTTGGGAGGATAGCAATCTAGGCCTAGGCTCACTGAAAAATTCCTCTTTTGTGAAAAGCCCTAAATTTCGGTAGTAGTTTCGGGTCCAAAACTGAAAAACCTCAGAGTTGGTTTCTGCTTCGACAGAAAGATGCGCCCTAAGGAGGAGATTTATTCCACCTTACTTTTGCTGAAAATCTGTGGAGGAAGATCCACAAACTAGGAATCCCTAGTTCCCATAGCTACATAATGTATTCTTCTCAGGTTAGCTCTGATACCATGTTGGTTTTTCAACATTAAGCTAGCATTATTAGGATCTTTAACTGAAAGAATAACAAGCACAACAATTAAACACAAGAGACAATGAACACAGTGTTTTTCCTTGGGGAAACCATAAATGGAGAAAACCCTGCAACCTCCTCAGAGATAGAATCAGCACCAAAATAGAAAATCCCAATACAGTAAGTGATCTCCTGACAGCAGTAACCTTCTTCTTATCTAGCCCCAGTGTCTTCTCCTTCCTCAACTATGCGCTACACTTGAGTGTGTATGAATTGTGTGATAAATAGAGACTCCATTTCTCTATTTATACTAATCCTGGCATGATTAAAACCCTACTAGGATCGACCCCTACTAGGAGAGTCTAATAACCCTAGTGCCCCGGAACTGCGGGGACTTTAACCCTTAGACAATCGGAGGGTTACCCACTATAACTTAACATAACTTGTTTACATTATAGATCCTCCCGATCGGAACATTGGGGCATGAAAACATGACTCAATTACATAATAGATACATCCCAGAATAAACATCGGGTTACAATACATAAGATACATAGATCAATACATTCCGAAGTTACAAATACATCAACACATCTTATATAAAAATATATCCATCACATTACATTCCTCTAACCTAATTTTCAGATTTTTTATAAGATATTTAGGGTTCACCCATTATGCAAGGGGAAAATTGGCTTGAAGTGAAAAGGGAAATTGACCAGGTGTGACGATGGACAATTTCTGTAAGTTCCCTTAAGTTGCACTTTCTTGTTGGACTGTGGACTTCCTCTGAAGTGAAAATTGGGTGGTAACAATGTGCATGAAAAGAAAACAAGTACAATATTACAAATGCTTCAAGACAAATTGATTCTGATTTTGATAATCAAAAGTTTGATAACTTGGTTATGATCATATTAGATTCATGTTTTGCAATTAGCTTCATCTTTTGTCTGGTGGCAACATCACTTATCTTACATGCACAAGACAACCAAATGAGAAGTTGTAAACTTTATCGAATTATTAAAAAGCAAGTTGTAGATCTTGCTTAATCCATATATGTTCACCATATTCTAATACGAACAATTATATTAAGCATAATCATCAAATACACATTTAACAATGATTATAAGTTGTAACTATTACACATATTTCTTGTCATCGTCGTATACTGAGAACCAAACATCAGAACTTTCTTCCAATCCCCAAATTATGAAATTGAATTTGGACCATGATTAGTGATTTCATGCCTTTTTCCACCACCGCACTTTCCTTGTGGACAATGTGGGTTAACCCAATGCGTAACGCTTGTTTTCCATGAACAAAAAGCGGTGCCATCACCACCTTCCTTTGTACAATGTGCACTGCACTATGGGTACCGGACTGTCTTAGTTGACAAAGAGTGGTGCTCAAGTTTTAAAGATAAAAAGAGAAGTTTCATGAAGCTTCTTGGACCTTAGCTTTGTGGCAACCTCATCCATAGACTCTTGGACCACCTGTTCCTAAGATCCCTCCTTGTATAATATCCCCTCCACCTCATCCATAATAATATCAACTATCCCTATCCTTCAATGGCTATAAATCTTGGCTCATTTCCCATCGGTAAAGGGAGGAATATTATGCTACAGCATCAAAAATCTAGCCAAATCTAGCCAAGGAGAGTGAGAACTAGGTGGACAAGTTTGAAGATTTGGAGGCAAGATATAGCTTGAGAAGAGACTTCTCAACACTAAGGCTCTTGGTTTTAATTTCTCTCTCTTATTCTATTAATGAAATGAAAGTTTCTTTCCCATGAATCATATTGTGTACTGATCACTTGTTTCATTGTTGAATTCCTTATTCATCAACATAGGGTTGCATATTGTACTTGGTGCTTTGAGCTTGTATGCTTTTGTTGTGTGCTTCTTGTAGGAGAATATGTCGAGATACAACATTCCAAAAGAGTGGTACATTCCATTGTATGATAGGTGAAATATCCCATTCCAAGCATCTATCAATCTTAGGGGAAGTGCTTCTCATTTTTGTTACTCATTTTTTATATCTTAGAGTATTTCGGGCTAAGGAAACAACTTCTTGCCACAGAAGGTGAATATTTCCGATAACAAATATGGAAACTCCACTAGGGAAAGTGTTTATAACTTCTAGTATTTATTAGTTCTTAGTTCTTACCTTTGGTTCAAACTTCAATTTCTTTGTTAATCAGATCTACTAGTTGTTTAGCTAGATTTGGTTTGAAATTGATCATATCTTCTTAGATTTGTCTAGATCTACCTCATATGCTTTATTTCTTGGCTTTTTATTATCATTTGATGCCAGTAAATTGAACATTAACATTCTCTTTTTCATCTTGTGTCTTATTTTGGAGCATGCAAGTGCCCCCACACCTGGGTAATGTACTAAAAGTGGTCGCCACACTTTCTGCAAAGGAAACAAGCGATGCCACTGTGCAGATCCAGTGGACAAAGAACGTTACTACTACTCTGTTCGTGTTGGAAATAGGAGTTACCAAAGAAGTAACGCTCCGTACTACACCTTAAAGCAGTGATGCCAGGAAGGGTTTCAATCAAAATGCATTTTTCAAGCTTGGCATTTGTATTTTTTATTTCTGAACTTGTTCTAGCTTGCTTCTGATAGTTTCATTTCTGAATTAAAACTTTGGAATTTGAATTAGGCTTGGCTAGGTTAGACATCCAAGAACTAGTTTGAATTAGCTTATGAGCCTCTTGTAGTTTTTATTTTGGTTAAATAAGAGTTCTGAAAAGGAAGTGTAGATCCATATCTCTAGATTTTGTTTAATCAAATCGAAAAAAAGTAGATTTATTTTTAGTTTTCACTAGTTTGATTTAAGGTTGTTTTCATTCTTTGATTTTGGAAAATTGAGAGAAATTTCTAGGTCAAGCTTAGGGTTAAGTTTGTAGAGACTTGATTGGTCTTATATACTCTCAAGTGTTTACTTTATTATTGCTTCTTAGGTGTTCTTTCTCTCAAACAAAAAGAAAAGTTTGTTGAGTGTATCTTAGTTTCATTTTCGAAGAATTTTGGAAAATATGGTGTGTTGAGTAATCACCATAGTCTTTCTTTCGAAAAGAGATATTGTCATTTTATTTTGAAATTTATTGTTTTGAAGTCATGATTTCATTGAAATAGGTTTGAATATATAGTTATATATTTTTTTCTTGGGTTTTAGTCCTTTTGGATAAGTAAGAACCGAACCTCTATCTGTTCCTTGAGTGGGGCATTTTTGCGAAAAGTGAAAGAAAAGCTTTGCATAAACATTTTTCATGGTTTTACGTTTATGCTGTCACCTCATGCATTCAACTAACTGCAAAAGATAAAATCAAACAGTAGGATTAGGTTAAAATTTTATAGAAATGTGTGATAGGTTAATAAAGTGTTCGTACGTCTTTAAGCGTAGGTTCTATCGTTATTTTCCTCAGTTGCTTCCTCGGGATCGTGTGGTTCTTCCATGTACCGCTGGTATATAGAATGGCCTTTCACGCACACTTGAGGTATATAGAAATGTACTTCATGTACTCATTTGTATATCAGAAGGACCCTTTCGAACGGTTTTGCATTAGACATCACTACTGCATGGTGGAACTCCCACGTACCTTGTGTATATAGGGAGACACTTTTAGGTATCCTGTGACCATCTGAGCATATCCCTTTGACCGTCCTATCTCCACAATACATCGAGAACATCACTTGAGTAGATTACTATGCATGTTCCCTCCAAGTAGTCAGGTGTTCAGGAAAGGGTAGGGTCCCAATCCTCCTTGTCATGTTTCATTGTTGGACCCTGCGGTATATCGCAAGTTGTGGTGGTTTCACAATCCTGTGGGGATCCTGATTTTTTACCAATCCTATCACAAGTTCTGATTGTTGATTTAGCCTAAGTAGGTTTTGTCTTTCCTGCTTAGATAGGTATTTTTACCTTTGACATCAGTTTGATTTTTATAAACTGGTTGATTTCTCATGGAGGAGGTCCCATCAATTATAAGGATTATCACCGGAAAATCCATTGAATCCTCTGACTCAACCTCCCATGGAAAGAGACATGGAGAAAAATTTTGAGGTAGTTAGTGCTTATATCCCTAAACTGGAAGGAGTTCCAATTGAAGAGGAAGGATTTGAATCTCCTCTTCCCAATGCTCCCGTGACAGACCTAGCAGGACCACCACTAGTGGAGCAACCCTCCTCTCGAAACACATCCATTTTCATCCCAACTCCTTCTGGAGAAACCCTCCTCTCTTGAACTTAGTAAGTCACCAACCACCCTAAAATATTTTGATGGGTGAGTTTTTCAACCCCATGGTCTATTACTGGCAATGTCCATCGAGCTAGGGAAAAAACCATTTCTATCCAGATAAAAGTGGTCAATGCTCCTCTTGATTACAACTTGTTGTTAGGAAGGAATTGGTTTCATTCTATGATGGCCGTTGCGTCATCGATTTTTCATACGCTCTGATTCCCACATCAAGGGAAAATTGTGACCATAGATCAACTTGATTATTGCTCACCGGATATCAATGCTTCCGTGAAAAATAATGTTCCTATGTTAGGAAAGTCACCTCCTCCCTATCAGTCTATACGAATTGGATTGTTAAAAGACTCTTCACTCATGGGATTTTTTCCATCTAGCAGTGCCCATCCTAGTACAAAAATGGCCACGGTAGACATGATATCCTCCACGACTTGGGGCATGTCTAAAGGAAAAGATATTGTTGAATCATCTTTCTGAGTCCACATGAATCCCTATATGATGTCATTCAATCTATTTATGATGCTTACGTAGATAATCATCATCTGGTAGCATCAGATCCTTACCATCTTCTCTATTGTCTAGATTCCCCTCTCCCAACTTTAGATTATCTCTCACATAATTTTCCATCGGATGAGTCTATTATGGAGGTTATGATTTGGTATGAATATTTATGGGAATATTCTCATCATCGATCGTCGTTTCTTCCTAATGCCAATTTGGTAGATTCATATTTTGTTTCTCTTATCAGTTTCGATATAGTCGAGTATCTGCAAACACCTGTATTACTGTAAGGTGTTGATTCTGAAGGGATTTTATGCAAAATTACCAAAAAAATTTCCCTCAATATATCGGTCAAGCCAGTTGTTGTCGAGCATATCCACATAGGCCAGAACTGCTTAGCAACGGAAATTAAAGAGTACCAAGTTCTTTTTAAGGAGTTCTGTGATATTTTTACCTAGACATATGAAGAAATTCTTGGGATTTCTCCATCTATTCTCATACATGAGATCAAGACATGCCCAACGACAAGACCTGTTAGGAAAAAACTTTGCCAGGTCCACCCAAGAAAAGCTGCAACCATTAAAGTTGAAGTTGAGAAAATTTTAAAAGCTTGTGTTATCTATCACATGCCTTTAACCGAGTGGGTGTCTAATATTGTTCATGTTTCTAAGAAACAAGGAACTATTAGGGTTTGTATTGATTTTAGGGACTTAAACAAACCTTTTCCAAAGGACAACTTTCTTACCCCTCACATCGATCATATCATCGATAACTGCGCTACAAGTGTCATTTTTTCCTTTATGGATGGATTTTTTGGCTATAATCAGATTGAGATCTTACCTACCGACCAACACAAAATGACATTCATTTTCCCATGGGGATCCTTTTCTTATCAAAAGTTGCCTTTCAGTTTGAAGAACAATGGAGCAATGAGCTATGTCCTATGTTTTCCATGATATAAAACACATAGTGGAACCATATCTGGATGACCTACCTATTCATTCACAGTAGCGAGAATGCCATTTAGGGAATATTAGACACATTTTCCTTTGATGTTGTCAATACCACATTCAGCTCAATCCACACAAGTGTGTTTTTTGTGTTGATACTGGAGGTTTTATTGGTTTCATTGTTTCTAGGCATGGGATTCAAATTTATCCCTTGAAAATTGCTACTATCGTGGCCTTACCACCTCCAACAGACATTACTGAACTCCAAAGTTTGCAAGGGAAGGAAAACTTTCTTCTTTGTTTTGTGTGCAATTTTGTAGATCAAACGCATGGATATATGCATCTCTTGAAAAAGAACTCCCTTTTTTCTGGGATGATTAGGATCAAAGAGCTTTTAATAATTTGAAACATGCTATAACACACTCACTTGTGTTACATCCCCCAAATTATTCAGAAGATTTTATGCTATACATTGCCACCTCTACTACTACCATCGGTATGGTTTTAGTCCAGGAAGATATGAATGACCAATAACATGTGATATGTTATTTGAGTAAGAGTCTCCTTGACTCTGAAACCCGCTACTCGCATCTGGAGAAGCTATCCTTGGATACTATCATCATTTTGGAAGGTTTTCGACACTATAGCTTACTTTGCCCACTACTGTGTTTGCAGATCAAAAACCTATGTACTATATTCCCACCCGTCAGGTACTAGGGAGCAAATATTCTTGTTGGATTGTCATCCTACAAGAATTTGATCTCGAATTCACCAATACCAATTCCATGAAGTCCCTGGTATTTGTGGAGTTGATGTGTGACATTCCCCATGTTATCACGGAAACTGAGCCCAATGATTCATTTACGGATGAATTCTTTTTCCTGATCATCACTATTGACCCATGGTATGGATATTTGATCCTATATCTCCGATACCCAAATATTTCAGCCCAATCTATCCCATGATTATCATCAACACATTCATCACCACGCTAAGTATTACCTCATTCTTAATGACACCTTATACCGGCATGGTATTGACTCTATCCTTTGACGATGTCTTACTCATGACAAGGATGAACATGTCATGAATGACTGCCACTCTAGAGCATGTGGAGGTCATCTTTCTGGGATGGTTACAACTCATAAAATCCTTCACACTGGGTATTTTTGGCCCTCAATATTTAAATATTGTCATGAGGAGGTTAAACAATTCCCACCCTATCAAATTTTCTATCCAAAAAAGTGCACCCACCCTGCTCCGTTACACCCTGTCATTGTCGTTGGCCATTTTTCCAAATGGGGGATTGACTTTATACATTGTAATCCTACCTCAATTAGTGGGCATGGTTACATCATCATAGCCATGGATTATTTCACAAAATGGGTTGAGGCAATGCATACATATGCAAAGGATGGTAATATTTTTCTTTCTTCTTATTTAAACACATCATACATTAGAGGAATTTTGGGGTCTAAAATGGGCCTCCTAAGAAAAATAATAAAATAATAGTTAAAATAATAAAATAATAGTTAAAATAATAAAATAATATTGATTAATTTTGGAGGAAGAAAGAAAAAAACTACTTTTTGTGTTCGTATTTTCGACATATCTCCTTGTGTTTTTACTCAAATTTCAATCAGGAGAGCTCGTTAGATGTGGAATTTGATTCCACATCCAACGAGTACCCACATTGCATACTTTTGATAGACCCCTCTACCCCCAAAAACAAGAAATACCTGAAAAAACGTGATGATGATGTCATCATCACGTTTTTTCAGGTATTTCTTGTTTTTGGGGTAGCGGGGTCCGTAAAAAGTATGCAGTGTGGGTACTCGTTGGATGCAGAATCAAATTCTGCATCCAACGAGCTCTTCCGATCGAAATTTGAGTAAAAACACAATGAGATATGTTGAAAATACGAACAAAAAAAGTAGTTTTTTTTAATGACAAATATGTCAATTCAACCATTATGGTTGACTTATTTTATTGAAATTCTATTGGTTCTTGAATTCCAACTCACAAAAACTTATTTTGGCAAGTTTTCTTATAAGGCCCATTTTAGACCCCAAATTTCCTCTAATGGCTAGGTTTGGAGTTCCACAAACCATAGTAACTGATCATGGATCCCATTTTTGTAATCATATGATGGCTGAGCTAAGTACCAAGTTGGGTTTTTGTCATGAAAACTCAACCCCCTACTACCCACAAGCTAATGGCCAGGTTGAATCCATTAGCAAGGTCTTAAACACTATGCTTCATAGGATGGTTGGAAAGCACAAATCCAATTGGAACTTAACTCTCTTTTTTGCACTATGGGATTGCAAAACGTCAATCAAAACAACAACTAGTTTTATTCCTTTTCAGTTATTCTACGGAATGGAAGATGTCCTACCTATTGAGTGTGAAATTCCATCACTCAAGCTTGTAGTAGAGCTTCTACCTAACACTTCTACTGAAGAAGAACATTTCCTTTATATTTTGAACCTTGATGAGACTCGACGGGATGTTGCCTTATCTAATGAGTCACATTAAAAATGGGTCAAGGCCCAATATGATAAATTAGTTCAACCTCATGTTTTTAATGAAGGAGATCTGGTTCTAACCTACGATCAGAAACATGACAAACTTGGGAAGGGGAAGATTGAATCTATGTGGTATGGTCCTTTTATCATGAGTAAAGTATTAGAAAAAGGGTCCTATGAGCTTGTTGATTATGATGGTATACCTTTTGGGAAACCTTGCAATAGGTTGTACCTGAAAAGGTAATATGCTTGAAACATCTTTTGCATTGGTGGCTTGTATATATGTACATTGTTTTTGGATTTTAGTGTGCTTTTTGTTATTTAGCGTGGTTTTTAGTTTTTGTAAATACTGTTTATCCCATGTTTTGATTCTACAGATCATATGGCCTTCTATCATTCTGTTGATGGTGCTTGTCGTCCGACCCTTAACCTTGATTCAGCCGCCAGGGTTTTGTATTTCCAAGTTCATGGCCTAGTTAGTTCAGGTGCAGTTTGTATAGGTCTGACAACCAATAACATTGTCGAGTATCATATGGTGATAGGTTTATTAATTGAAGCTCCATATCATGAAATTGATCATTTGGTAGTCTTCATGGACTCTCATCTAGTGCTTTCTCATTTAAATCACGTCTATGCCATTCGAAACCTGATACTTCTTCATCTCTTTCGGAGAGTACATTTGTTGGAAAGGTCATTTAAAACTATTACTTATTTGTAACATAGTTGCAGATTCATTAGCCAATTACATGTTGGATTGGTACATTGCACATTCATAACATTTGATAAGTAAAATATATGGTTCATTGTAAATAAATGTAAACAGTAAAAATACATACATTTCATATAAATATCATTCAATGATTGAAAACAGATAAGCCGCCAATAATTCTGTGTATATATATATATATATCAAAAGTGTGTTTTTACAAAAAATGGTCTCGAGGCCCTGACCAAAGCACGTTGGATTTCATATATACAAAATAACAAAAAATATTGAAGCTAGATAGCTTTCAATGTCTACATCGTGTGGGACCGTAATGGTGCTCATGATAACACATGACAACCCTTGCCACTCTATGTAGCAAGCGTCCAACACGACCTGAAACTCCCGTAGTGTGTCTTTGATACCTCCTGGGGAGGTCATGCACAGTGATTTCTGGGATATCTAGTGTCAACCAGTTGAGATTATCCTCTAGATCGTTCGTCTCTTTGTCTCCTCTTTGAATGAAGAGGGCCCCTGCTCGCTTGTCAATGGGAGATAAGCCCCCAAGCTGTGCCAATCCCACATTTGCATGAGAAAGATAGGTATTGTTAACATACATAAAAATAATAAAAACATAAAATATAAAAATATCAAGTCTTATTGTCTTACTTACCCATATCACCCCACTAAGCATCTATTGATAAGGCCATATCCAGATCTCCTCGAAAATCAGTCCCAACATACACATAATCCTCAATCATGAGGGGTTTATCGTCTAACCATCGGATGAACGTGGCCCCTTACTTTACCCTGGAGCCCCTACCACCATGGAAAGCCATGATCTCCACCCAATGTAGCATACGAGGGTCCTGTGCCCTCAACTCAATGAAGGTCACTTGTGGCCTCAGGTGTGGTACCCTCTCAAAGAAAAAATACACTAAGATAGTGTCGTAACTGAACTTATTTAGTTTTCATCGTCGACATTTAGTCAGTTGTTCCTTCAGAGTGACAAGTAGGGATTATTCCTAGTTGAATACTGTGGGTGCCATCACCTCTATGGAATAGAGCATATGTGTGTGTGAAGCTTGGTAATCCCCTTAGATCCCCAATCTGCACTGCATCATGAAGAGTACTGTGCACAAAGGTATATCTCTAACACCCTTGATGGGAATTTTATTCCCACACATTTGAATACCTGGGAAGTGGCAACAATCAATGAGACCCTGTGTATTGATCTCTCCTCCATGAGGATCTATCAATGAAATGGGTGCTCCCTGCCGTGATAGACCTGTAAGGAAGCAGATATCCTCTACTTCCAATTTCAAAACATGAGCCCCTAACTCAAAGTATTGTGGTTCAAGGTTCCATTTCCTGAAAATATACTCTAGTAGCTTTACTTGTGATCTCATGATGGGCACATTAAAGAATTTCAGGAGCCCACACCCATGCAAAGCAGCCACAGTTCCTACATCATTCCCAGCTCTTATATCATCAAGTTTGTGTTCTCTTTCCTTCCATATTACCATATTGGTTGAAGATTGTCTGCCAAAAGTCTAAAATGAAGAATTAGAACATAGAATCAATCATTTAAAATACCTAAAACTTCTTCTTTTGGGTTATTTTTACCATGTTTTAGATAGTTTGCGGCACCATTGTCTCCCTTTAGGATAGAGCAGTGCCACCACACTTTTCTATACGAAAATGTGCGGTGTCACTCGGGCACTGCCTGTCCCAAAAGGGAAAAGCGTGTTACCTAGTGGGCACATTTTATATTTGGGTAAATGCCCCTAAAACCCTAAAACTAGCATGAAATTGTAAAAGGAAACAATCAAAAGCTTGGAAAAGAGTTCAGGATTTACCTTGTACGTACGGTTCTGAAAATGGTGGACTAATAGCTCTGGAATCCTTGTCTAAAATATGCACACAAATGACCCTAAAATGCTCTGAATTGTAAAATTGAAAATGGTAAGTCTTTTTACTATTTACTAGCTTTTATTCAAATATTTTTGGGTTTTATTTCTTTATTTTTATTATTTTGTTAAATATTTACCCTCATATAGTGCATAAAGCCTAGTTTTTAATATTTTCGGAGTCTAATGGTCATTTTGAAACTTGCAGGGCATGTGGAAATTGAATTTTTTGTTACATAAGAGTTTATTTTTGAATTTTTTGTCCTCGCACACAGAAAAAACTCCTAAGCGCTATTTTCAAAATCTTAGTCGTGCTCGTTAAACCTATTACTAAATTTTTGAGTCAAATTTACTTATTTTTCAGGCTCGTTAAACTCATTTTCATGAAAAGAACCCTAATGGATTCTTCTTTAAGATATTTTTGTGGAAATTGAACCCAAGTGATAGATCAATTACACTCACCAAATTGCTAATCAAACATACAAAATTCACACAAAAGGAGACTGAAATTGGAGCATAACTTAATCCTATATTGAATAAGTGTACATAAGCCAACCATATGAAGTAACAGGCTACTCAAATATATAATTACATGAGAGATTCGAAAGCACTAGGTTGCTTTTCGAATTGGTCAAAAAATGGGCTTACTAAATCAAATCAAATACCCCATAGGTGCAAAAAGGACTTCCAAATCTATGAAGATCCTCACGAATTAGCTAAAGCAAGTGGGCAAGCTAATAAGTGGTGGAAAGAAAACTCATTCATGATTTTTTTGGAGAAAAGGGAGGACGATGTGGTCAAAAAACAAGGCAATTTCCCCTAGACTAGCTTTTCCTTTATGCCTTAAAACTGTTGTAAAGCAAGGCAACTTTCAGAAAAAATAGATATGCACTTTAAGGAACTGGGAATAAAGAAAACATGCTAAATATGTTTCTAGGATGATTCCAAAGCGCTCCATGACCTAGTTTAGCAAGTATTGACTTCTAGGAACATGTGGAACTCAACTAGCATAGAGAGGGAATCTAGGAATCTAGGAATAAGACAAAAATTATTTAGTTAATGTCAAATGTGGGTAACTATGGGTTGATTATTCTAAAACCCTCCTGTTATCCCTAAAGTTGAACCTAGACTACAGGGGTTCAAGCTTAAAGAAATCTTTTTCAAAAATATAATTCAATGAAATCAAGATAAAAATTGGGTTGGTATGTAATCAAAGATATAAGGAAATCATATAACCATTAAAGAACTATACAACATAAAACAAAATACAAAATTCAATATCAAAGGAACTATGAGCACGAATTTATGAAATGAGACTGAATCTGTCATTAAAAGTTTAAAAGATAACTGTATTTTACCATAAGAATCATGTAATGGGATTCAATTGACCATATACAGGATGAATTACAAAAAATACAATTCATAAAATACAAAGTCAACTCATAATCATAATCATATCAAAGCAGAACCTGTATTGAAGGTGCAGAGCATTTCATGTCATACAGCATATCATCAAAATTGGATTTCCATAACTCCAATTGCCACCCCATTTTCAATCTAGTGACTATCCTTATATACAAAATATCCGAGTTTCTAATATAGCTATCAGATCCTACTTCTATGGATCGAGCTTTTTCAAAAATAGAAAGGTCAATCTCCTTTAAACAGTTTTTTAATACAAGTGTAAAATAAAAGAGACATCTATCAAAAACAAAATTGCTTTCAAAAGCAAACTATAACTCTAAATCTAAAGACTCTTAGAAGCCTCTGCCAATATAGTTAGATCACTTAAAACCTGGGACCTTTTTGCAACTTGGAAAACTCAGCATCTTTGTTCTCCTCCTTACTCAGAGCCTTCATGTGTTCGAGCTACTTCTGGATGGTTCTTTTTTCCTTTAGAATGTCTTTAGATATTGACAGTAATTTCTGATAATCTGCCTCCTTATCCTCCAGATCCTCTCGAAATATTTTATTTGCTGTCATTAAATTTTCATTAATATTTTGTAAAAACCTAGTTTGCTCCTTATATGTCTGCAAATATTTCTTGACTTGGTTCAATTCTAGAGTTATTTCAATGTCTTCTTCTTTTATAAGGACCTCATGTTCCTGTGGAATCCTCGAGGCTGAACAATCCTCTGAATAAACTTTTTTATTTGTGCAAAAGATTTCTGGTATATAGCCTGCAACTCCGGGAACATCAATGAACTTCTCATTATCGAAACAATACTGACCTTTGGATGTGTGTACAGTCTCTTCGCTGAAAGCATCATCTATCATCACGATTTCCTCACAGTCTTCATGTGCTAATTTCATCTCTGCCTGCAACTTCCTTCTTAACCTAGTCCTAGGCTTCACATCAATGTTTTCTGACTTCAACAGCTGATCATGAGCTTCATTCTTTGAAGTTATATTCTTTAACATAACACTTAATGTTTCAGGGTTTTCATCTATGAATTAAGCTTCAGGACATAAACTTTTCTGACTTGGTTTTTCTATAAAACCCTTACCTTCTACTACAAAAGCTTCAATTTGTTTTTCATGGTTTGTTGTTTTCTGGTTCAAGTCTTCCATTACCCTTTTTCCTTTCTCTTTAGTCTTTTCTTCAAACCCTAGCCCTGACAGCAGATTTTCCCAAGTTCATCCTTCCTTGTGCAATTGTGAAACAATCAACAGTTTTATTAAACCCTGATGGTATACTGAACGAGAAGCATGCTCTGAATGGCCTTGACCCCATGCAATCATCTTTTGTAGGCTATTCAATAGGTAGAATGGGAGATTGAGCTTCAAGCTTCCATTGAGGTGCATCAACAACTGTAAATGGCATTTGAGAACCCTGTCATACCGACCATCGCATGTAATATAATTTTGCACCATTTCTAAGGGAATTTTCTAGTTAGGTTTTACCTGTCATACATGGATACCATTCTTCCATTCTAATTTTTCAAAACCTCACATTAAGAACTCACCGTAATATCCTTGAAAGTCTTGTTTCTTAAACCATTTTTCTCCTTGCACTGGAACATCTATTGCTTTGACAATAGATTCTTCATTTACCCTAATTTTTAAACTTTTGAGCTGAACCATTTCATCTTTATAATTTTTTATAAAATCCATAGTTACCTGTGAATGATAACCCTGTAACTTTTCACAGTAAGAAAACCATCTAGCATTCTTCATCAACTGGGCTAACCTTGGAAACTTCAGTATCCATTTTGTGTTATTGGGTTCCAATCTGCAAATCAGGCCTCCTGGTTTTCTTTTCACCACGATTTCTGAATCCTCTTCCTCTATTATTTTGGGCATTTCTGCAACCTTTTCGCAATATACTCTTCCAAGAAGAATTGATGCTGTTTGTGTTTCCCTGTAGCAGTTTACATCCAAATGCAAAAGACTATACCATGTAAAATTTTCCTTCTTTAAGAACGAGAATACAGGAACAAATCAAATCCCTGCTATTTTCAGATCTACTATACATAATTTTCCATTATTTCCATATTTCGGGATCTCGAACAATAAATGTCCATAGCATAGAAACGGTCTCTAATGATCTTCACCAAGTTCGAAAGAGAATTTGAACATAGTAACATGAGAAGTTTTTAGGGAAAATAAAATATTATTATGAACCTGCCAGCACTGGCATCGTTGGTACCATTACTCATTACATGAAATGCCTTGATTTCATATGCAAAACACTTGTGCAAGCCAATGAGTGACACAATGTAAAACATTATTACTTAAACATGACTACTTTTAAGAAGTAATTATACCAATTACCGAGCCTATCCACATAAATATGTTTACATATACCATAGTTTCATTGTCATATTTTTTACACCGAATGGTACTCATGAATAAAAACATCAATGAAATACTCTTCGAAAAATGTTGCCAGTTTGAGAAGTGCTGCCAGTTTAACAATCCAATTCATAATATAAAACCTCTTGCACTTAATATAGGTTCATAGCTTTAAATAAGTGATGATTTGAGCTTTCAAAAGAAAAAATATAAAAATAATGACATTCAAAAGGTATAAAACAAAGTAAAAGTAAGGGCAAACACTCATGATAATAAAAAATCTATAAAACCCTAGGATAAAAAAAATCAAACAACCTTAGAGATAACACCTCCCTTAATCCTAACTTTATGAGTAAACATTAGAAAATTATAGGGCCTAGCAATAAGGCTTAGTCACCCTTTTACATACTGCATGTCCATACAACCAAGGAAAGAGGAAAAAACCCAGTGGGAAAATCCTCCCTTAAAAACATGGATAGGAAACAAAATTTTGGAAATCATGTTATCAATCATTCTTCACCACATGATCAGCAATCCCCAGTAGTGATTTTAGATTATTGAAGGTCTTCTCACAGAATACTTTGGTGAATATATACGCTACTTGTTTTGAAGATGCATAGTAGAGTAGGGAAATGGTACCATCATGCACAAGCTCCCTAATATAGTGCATATGGATCTCAATGTGCTTGGTTCTTTGTCTTTGAACTGGATTAGTGGATATTCGAATGGTGCTTTGATTATCACAATAGATGACTATTGAAAACTCTGATTCGAAGCCACATTCTCCAAGTATCCCCTGCAACCCTAAACATTGAGTAGCTTCATTTACAACTCCTCTATACTCTGACTCTGTAGATGAGAGTGTTATGGCACTCTGCTTCTTACTTGACCAGCTGATTGGTCCTTCTGCAAGCATGAAAATATATCCTAAGGTAGAATTTCGATTTGAGTTGTCACCTTCCCAATCACTGTCAGTAAATCCAACTAGCTCTAAGTGAGATGTTGCTTTGTAGAAAATCCCATGAGTCCTTGTTCCCTGAACAAAGTTTAGGATCCTGTTGGCTTCTCTCCAATGGATCTCATGAGGCTTGTTACCACCTAAGTTGTACTTAGTGGTTTTTTATCAAGTGAGCCTGTTGAACTGGACAAAGATTTTTTGTTTGGACTTCAAAAGACCTTCGGAAGTGCTTCTGGAAAGCTTTGTTGTACTATATCACATGTTCATACCCCATGGGGGAATTGTAATAAATGTTCTAGCATGATAGTGTCTGTAAAAGACTCGGTCTCTTAGACTTCATTTGTCAATCCGATCAGCCCAGGGTGTTTTTTCCCGTGGTTATTATTGGTTGTTGAATAAACGACTGATAATTTCTGAGTTTTTCACTCCATACCTCCAAAAATGGGGTGGTCGGCTTGGCATTTAGCCCTATTGAGGTTATTAGAGTCTATGTGTCAATGCATAAACATGCTAGACATCATGGTTGAGTCATATGAACATGTCCAAGTCCCCCTAGGTTTTTTCAATTTTTCAAATTTTTTGTTTTTTCACTGTTTTTTATTAAATTTAATTTTTCCAAAACTTAGGCTATTTTTTAATAGTTTAATTGGAAAAATTGATTTTGTAATAAAAGTGGGCCATATAATCTATTTCAGTCATGTAGGTGCTCATTTTCAAGCTAAGAGAACCATGTAAACCCATGGACCCACTATTTCCTAGTTTTTAGTGATTTTCCATCCCTCAGGTTAAAAAGCCCCAAAAATCAATTATTGATTATTTTAATTAATAAATTGATGAATAATGGAGCAAATCCAGAATCATAGATCAATGGATTCTCAGCCAATTTGATTGAAATCAGTCAGATCTGAACCAGATTAACTGGATCTGACAAATCCTTAACTAAAGGAGGTGATCAAATCAGATCCAGAGTTGATCTTCAGCATCCTTTATGGGGAATTTCTCCCTCCCTCTCTCCTCCACACGTTTTGGCTCATCTAGATGAGTTTTGGTGGATGCTTCAGTCAACAGGTTGAGGTGTCAGTCAGATCATCTCTTCGAATGACAATTGCACTTAGTGAGACTCAGATATAGCTCAGTTACACACAGATCAGGCATTGATGGACTCTCCTTCAGCTACAGTGGTCTATCTCCTTGGGATTTGTGCCCCCCTGGGCTGGATCTCCTATTTTTTGTATAAGTAAAGCTCAGGCTGCCTCTTCCAATCTGGTTAGAGTTGGATTGAAGGGCTTGCTATTGTAATATTGTTGTAATATTTTGATTGTTGGAATAAAGAAGCTTTGGAGTACAAATGGTGTAATGCTCTCATGTGTGTGGATTAAGCATTGTCTTACGGCTATTGATGTTGCCAAATTTTCTCTCAATTTCTGCATCTGAACCCTGTCTGGCTTGAACGATTTAGCAGAATCAATAGGAGTATAGTTGGGCAAGTAAGGTTACTTTTTTTTCTTATATCTCATAGCATATATGTTAGAATATCTATATTATACATGTTTAATAATTTTATTTGCATGTAATTCTTGTCTCCTTCGAAATCTTAAATTTTCTTCAAACTGGTTACTATTAAGGAATCTTATTGCTTAGATCTGTCTGATTAAGAAAATTACATATAGATATAGCTATTAATATCCTCTCTTAAGTTTAGATCTCAGTTTCGTTTTGCATATAAATTTATATTTCAAGAGATCTAGCTGAAAGTATCCTCTTTTTACAAGCATTTTAGTGAAAAATTGTAGCTTGCTTTTAAGGTAGTTTCCTTTGCTGTACTTTAAAAGTTCATATTCTAAAATAAAATTGCACATCTCATTGGTTTCCCCAATAGCAATCCAAGATCTCAATGAAATCTTGCTTTCCTTGGTTCCTTTTGCAAAACTAGATTACCCCAACTTAACAAAATTTTACTTAAGTTTTTTTTGGTAACTAGTGTAGTGACCCAAAACACTTTCAAAGTGTGTTTGGCCACATTTTATTTTGATTGTTTGCTGTTTTTTAGCAGTTCTAACAAAAAATAGAAGGATACTCTACCAAATTTCCGACTCTTGGACGAACCGGAGCTTCCCCCGCCACTATGTTTAAATTCTAGCTTGTTGCAAGCTTGTTGTAAGCCTTTGGATCCCAGATAACAAGGACCAAAGTGCATCAATTTAAATTTTCTGATATTTTAAATTACTGTTAATAAAGAGAAAATATCCTTTCGAATAGGCTCTTTCGAGCCTATTCACCATCCCCCCTGGGGGGATTTGCGTCAGTGTCAATTTTTTACTTTTTGTTCATCTCTTTTCAAACTAGCGTAGCTCTAATATGCAGGGTAGTATACTTTGATTTATTATTAATTTAATATTCCATATTTTATATTTCAAAGTAATCTTAATACTTACCCCACGACTTCCCGATTGACCCGAAAGGGGAAAGAGATGCGTGGTAGGACTAATTAGAAAACCGGAATTGTGTATCTGTGTTTTCCTTTTCATCATTTGTTTCTTTAGTTGTTATAAAATTAACCCCTCTTTGATTCCCCAATTGAGATCCACTTGGATCAAAAGAGGTTTCCTGGAGGGTTTTCTTTTTAACAAGAACACCCATCTCAAAATTTACTAAAATTGACAAGACCCCGGTGTGTATGCTCTGCACTTGGCTATGGTTCATCCGATCAGTCAAGCTATATCAAAATCACTTGAGTGACTAGAATAATTAGGATTCACTCTCCCAAATTGACAAACCATCAGGTGAAAATCCAACACCTAGATCAAACCAT
>LPNX010290764.1:212769-356498 GCA_001517045.1 Pseudotsuga menziesii
AAAGGCTGATCCATGTATCTCAAAGCCACACTAACTGCATGAGATAATTCAGGTCAAGTATGTGTAATATAAAGCAAACACCTAATCAACTGCCTATACAGTGTATTATTTACCATAGGAGAAGAACCTGCTTCTTCAATATTAACTCCTGAAAAAAAATTGAGAGTCTTTCTTGGCTTGCAATATTTCATGCTGAACTTGGTGAGAAAATATGAAGCATACTTTGACTGATGAACCTTGATTCCATGTTGGGATTGAGCAATTTTGAGACCCAAGAATTGGCTCAACAATCCCAAATATGTCATAGAAAAGGCATGGTTCATTACATCCTTCAAGGAGGAAATCTCTTTCTTTGAACTTCCTGTAATTAGTAGGTCATCCACATAGAGAACAATCATCATTAAATAACCATGAATCAGCTTCAAATAGACATTAGAATCAATCTTGCATCGAACAAAACTCAGTGACAGCAGAAAGCCATCAATCTTGGCATACCAAGACCTGGGGGCTTGGTTGAGCCCATACAATGATTTATTTAACCTGCACACTAAATATGGATTAGATACAAAACCTTCTTGTTTTTGCACATAAATCTCTTCATTCAGATCTCCATTCAGAAAGGCACACTTTAAATCCATGTGATGTACCTCCCATTGCCTTGAAGTTGCAATGGCTAGAGCTATCCTTATGGAGTCCATCTTTTCCACTGGTGCACAGGTCTTCTTGTAATCAATACCATGTACCTGAGAGTATTCCTTGGCTACCAATATTACCTTATATTTCAAAGGTGAACCACCATCAGCAAACTTAGTTTTAAAGACCCACTTAAACTTCACTAGCTTTCTCCCTAGGGGGAGATCAACAAGTTCCCATGTGTTGTTCTTCTGGAGCGAGCTGAATTCTTCTTTTATGGATGTTTTCCGTCTTGGATCATGTGCTACATATTCATATGTATGTGGATCAGAATATATCATCAAATAACACTTCTCAGCAAAGAGTGGATCTTTCACACAAAGAACACTCTCAAATTAAGATCTAGTCCTCCTAGTGTCATTAGGATTTCCAGCTAGTTCCCCAGCTGCATGAATGGTCCTTGCTGCCCAATTTGGTATTGTAGGGATGTTAGGATCTACAATTAATTCATCATTATCAGACATATCAGAATCAACAAACTCATTAGTCTCTTCACTTACAATCAATGGCTGTGGTGGTGAAGAGGACTCTCCAACTTCAACTACTGCTAAAGGCTCTTCTTCGAACTGAACACTTCTTTCAATGAAAGATTTTTTAGTGCTCAAGTTGATCAGATTTTACCCTTTTGAATCTTCAGAATACCCAACAAATAGGCACTCTTGGCTCTGGGATTGCAAAGCCTTCCTCTTTTCAGTCAGAATTCTAGCCCAATCCTTTGAGCCAAAAATCCTGAAATGGGTCACATCTGGCTTGTGCCCACTCCAAGCTTCGAAATGACTCATAACATCAAGATGCTTATGTGGAAACCTATTCTATATATACAATGCACAATTTATATCCTCGTCCTAAAAATTTGGTGGCAAAGTTTTTAGCCTCCTTTAGTGATATGTTCTTTCTCTCAGCAACACCATTTTGTTGTGGTGTGTAAGGAATAGAATGTTGCATATTGATACCTACGTCTTTGAAATATTGGATTAACACAGACTTGACATACTCACCACCATTGTCATATATAAGTTTCTTGAGTTTCCTCTCAGGCCAGTTTTAAACCAAGGCTCTAAAGACTTTGAATCATGTCAAAAAATTCAGACTTATGCTTTAGGAAGTAAACCCAACAATACCTGGAAAAGTCATCCATGAAGATGAGTGCATATTTGTCTTGAATCATGGAAATATGTGGGAATGGACCAAAAATGTCACTCTGGATCAACTCAAGGGGTGCAAAGTTTCTCTCATGACTAGCTCTCTCATACTTGTGCTCTCGATGTTTTCCTAGGATACAACCTTGACAAATTCCCTTAGAAAACTTAATGTTTGATAACCCTATGACCATATCTTTGTCACTCAAATAAGAAATATATTTTTAGTTAAGATGGACAAATATTTCATGCCAAAGCTTGCTTGATTCATTAGCATGAGTAATAAAAGCAGAGGGGTTTGAGTAGGGTAGAAAATGGGAAAACTTGTATACCTTTGAAGTGTGATCAACAACACCTTTTGCTATTACTTTACCATTCGAAATATCAGTGATTTTGAATTCATTAGGGGAGAAGATGAATTTCTTTGGAGACCCAGTGTGAGTCTGATACATTGACAAGAGATTAGAGGCAAGACCTAGAAGATACAACACATTATTGAAATTACCATGGTCAAGATCAATCCTACCCTTTCCCATACTGTCAGTCAGAGAGTTATCTCCCAAAACTATTGGTGGAACTTTCGACATGTCAAGAGAGGAAAATATCTTCCTTGTCAAAACCATATGTCTGGAATCTCCAGAATCAATGATGAAGCTAGGTGAGCTTGAGGTGCCAGCAACTAAGGCATGTGCTCTCTCCTTGTCTTTTGAATTTGATCCTCCTTCCCTCTTCTTTGAGAAATCAGGAATGGAGATGTTGTTCTTCTGCAGGATTTGTTTCAACATGTCAATTTGCTTTTTCATACAATATCTCTCAGGATGATAGCCCTTACTGCAGTATGCGCACTTGCTCATTTCTCCTTTGTTCTTCTTCTTTTGGGGGTTCTTCTTGGAGCTTGAGGACTCCTCTTGAGACTTTTCCTTGTCTCTCTTTTTCTCAAGTGGATTTTTAGCTTTTTTATTGCTTTTTGAATCCACCTTTGAATCTCTAGAAACCAAATATTGGTCTTTGGAAGGTTTGATGGTGCCCATCATCACCAATTTATCTTGCTCTTGAGTGAGGGATTCCATGAACTCAACAAGCTTAGGAATATTCCAAGTTCGAGCTATCAATTTAGTGGCATAGAAGGTCAAAACAAACACTAAATAGTCATTACCAAGCTTTGAGAGAATGGTCAAAACTAGTTGCTCCTCCTTTTTTTCAATCCTGCATTGGTTTAACTACAAAACAAGGGCCTTAAACTTGGTAAAATAGAGTTTCAATGATTCAAAAATACTGGGACTCAAGGAGATAAATTCATTCTCAATTTGATGTCCTCTCATCTCATCTGTCTTTCCAAAAATCTCTTCAAGATTCTCCCACACATCATTAGGATATGTCAATGAATCAAGATGAAAGAGGAGGTCTCTTGAAATACTCAAACAAAAAATACCATAGGACTCATCCCTCCTATTGTGCCATTTTATTTTCTATGCAATTGCATTGGGCTCTGCCTCAGTATCCATGGTAACCCTGTAGATAATGTTTTCTCTCAACAATATCTCCATCTCAGCTTTCCATTCAAATAAATTGAATGGATTCAAGATGATCCTTTGAGATTGGTCCATATCTCAGCTCCTATGCCATTCATTCAGCAAAATGTGCTCCCAGTCAATGATGTAAAACCTGTAATAAAAATTTGGAAGGAGATAAATTGATCTTCAAAGACTCTAATACCATGTGGAAATTGAACCCAAGTGATAGATCAATTACACTCACAAAATTGCTAATCAAACATGCAAAATTCACACAAAAGGAGACTGAAATTGGAGCATAACTTAATCCTGTATTGAATAAGTGTACATAAGCAAACCATATGAAGTAATAGGCTTCTAAAATATATAATTACATGAGATATTCAAAAGAACTAGGTTGCTATTAGAATTGGTCAAAAAGCAGGCTTACTAAATCAAGTCAAATCTCCCATAGGTGCAAAAAGGGCTTTCCAAATCTATGAATATCCTCACGAATTATCTAAAGAAAGTGGGAAATATAATAAGTGGTATAAAGATAACTCATTCATGCTTTTTTTTGGAGAAAAGGAAGGAGGATGAGGTGTTCAAAAAACAAGGCAAGTTCCCCTAGACTAGCTTTTCCTTTATGCCTTAAAACTGTTGTAAAGCGAGGCAGCTTTCAGAAAAAGCAGATATGCGATTTAAAGAATTAGGAATAAAGAATACATGCTAAATATGTTTCTAGGATGATTCCAAGGAACTCCATGATCCAGTTTAGAAAGTATTGACTTCTAGGAACATGTGGAAGTCAACTAGCATAGAGAGGGAATCTAGGAATCTAGGAATAAGACAAAAATGATTTAATTAATGTCAAATATGGGTAATTATGGGTTGATTATTCTAACATTTTTTTAATTCCTGAAATGTGAAAATATCATCAAGTGAACTTGTCTTCTTCACACTCGTAAAAGGACCTAAAGATTCGTCTTTGCGATAGTAGTTTACCCATTTTTCGGTTCGGATTGACTAAATTACGAAAAAAGAATACTCTAGTCATCGACTAGAAGAGTTTTGTTGTAATCTCATAGATCACATAAGGTTACCAATAATACATACTAAAACATATATACACAATAGAGACAAGCGATAAGAACAAGTAGAGAGAATACAGATTATATTAACATGAGAGGGTCCATACAATACAAAGAACTGAACCGAGTTCTCATCTGGCTCAACAACCTAATATATATGAATTACAAACAGTTACAAATAACTACATGTCGGTTCACTCAACCGACATGACCTTAGGTGGCCGACCTAATCTCTAACTAGTTGGTTGACCGACTTAGTCGGCTGATTGACTAAGTCGGCTTACCGACTTGCTCCTCCAACATCTCCCCCATGAACAAAACGTTTCTTCATCCCAAAGAAACAGGGAAGTACCCAAAATTTCTTTGTCCATCTAAGTAGTCATTCTTTGTGCTTGGTCTTCATGGGCTATGAAGTCTGATGGTTGGTCTTTTCTATACATATACTTTGAGAATTGCTTCAGCTGTCACTTCTAGCTGATGTTGGAAATCCGTCCAACTCTGCAAAAATTTTTGTATGTCGATGGTTAGTGTAGTCAGATTGGATAAGATCAACATTTTCTCTGGTATGGAAACTTCTGCTATTTTTTCCATGTCAGGACCCATAAGTCGGTCCTTTTTCTCCACTGTCTCTAGTAGTATTTTCATCTGCAAGCAGATGATGTCTACTTTTTCCAAGTTTGGAATGGATTGTTGCACCCACTGATGTGCTTCTCGCTTGAGCTTCTGTAGTTTGGTTGTTTCAAGCACTATTTGATCTTCAATTGTGCATCTGAGTGCTTCGTTGGTGATTTTCCTCTTCTCTAGTGCTTGGATCTCTTGTCGAGTCTTCCTGGTTCACTGATAGACTTGCCCGTAGTAAGCAAGTCAATCTCGCAGTATTTATTCTATAATGACAGACTCCTCCATGTGATATTGCAACACCTTGTATGCTTCTACAAAGGCTGTGTGCTATTCCATCAATAGTCAGACAGTTTCTTCTTTCTACTCCTCTTTTTTGTCTTGAATTTGTGCCTGCAGCACCGACACCACGCTCTCAAACAGCTGATAATTTTTTTCTAGTGGTTTTTCGGTGTCAACCTCTACTGGTCCTGGTATCACCGTTTGTACAAGGCTTCTGCATTTGTTGAGAAACTTGACTTGTTCTTTTTCATTGTTGTCGAGCTCCTTACGTCTCTATTGGCTCCTTATCTTTGCTTCAATTGCCAGTATTTCTAGAAGTTGTCCTAGCTCTGCATCTTTCAACTTGGTTGCATAGACCGCAGTGGTCAACCCAAGTTGACTGATGTGGACCATTGTTGTCTGTTCATGATGGTCCTTCTTCTTTTTCTCCTTCTTCTTCTTGTGATTCTTTGTTTCTGCTTGTTTCGGCACTTGTCTACCTGCAAGAGTCAAGTCTGTATTTTCTGTTTGTGAGGCAGCAGTGATGGATGGTATTTCTGATTGGGGTGGTGGGATGACTGCTGCATCTAGTTGTGCCTCTAGTTGGTTGGATGTAGAGGGTCCAGAAGTGGATGCGATTGTCGCTAATGGTTGCGGTGGAGGTGGTTTTGGTGCAGCTGGTTGAATTAAGGGTTTTGAGTCGGGAGGTGGTGGTGATGGGGTTGGTGAATGGTCAGGTGTGATTGGGTTGATGGAAGTGTGGTTGAGTGGTGGATTTTCGATCTGAGGGGGTGAATCCAGGTCAGAGAACATTTGGTCGATTTCTCGACTTATGTCCTCCTTGTTTTCTCTTGCCTCATCTCCGGTCGGTTCAGGGTTTGTCGAAGTGATAGACGTGATC
This sequence comes from Pseudotsuga menziesii, assembly GCA_001517045.1. Taxonomy (NCBI): domain Eukaryota; kingdom Viridiplantae; phylum Streptophyta; class Pinopsida; order Pinales; family Pinaceae; genus Pseudotsuga; species Pseudotsuga menziesii. The sequence goes on from LPNX010290764.1 coordinate 218,966, forward strand.
CGACATGCGACAACTTCAGCTTATTTGTTGGGGTTTCTCTCAAAGGTTGAAGTCGTAGTTGAAAAATTCTTTAGCCTCTGCATTAGTTGTCCAAGTTGTCTAGATCCACCAGCTTCAAACAAAGGGGCTTTGGTAGAGATTTTTTGTACCGTGGTGAATATTTCAGGAATTTTTTCAATGTATGCCTGGAGGTCTCTGTCACAGTCATATTTTTCCTTCACAGCCTTCGACATAGCATTCTTGCATAAGTCCAGTGGGCTTACTGAAAGCTGTTGAGGTATTAGCTCCTCTGTTATTTTTGTCGAAGATGGAGGTGGGGGTGTAGACATAAGATCCACAACATTTTCGGCCATCGAAGTGTTTATGCTCTTCGCCTTCTTTGGTCGACCTTGTTGTGCCCCTGCCTTGACAAATTTTTAAAATTGGGTCTCCACCGGCACTTTGTTTGCTGTTGCATCCTCTATTATGTCGAGGGCCGTAGCTGCCAGTTCCTCCTCATCCTCTAAAGACTCTGCAATGATAATCCTGCGCTTACCTTTCCCTTGCTCTTGTTCCTGTGTTTTCTTTCTTTTCTCGAGGCTGCTATCTCCTTCGACAATCTGGTTATATTGTCCTTGGTGAGAGCATACTATGGATTTTCAGTTTCTATTTCTCCTCTTAGGTTCTGGGTTGGGATGAGACTTTCTTCAGCCAAATTGGTTACCTGTTGTTCTGCGTGTGTCTCTTCCCTTTGTGCTGTCAGAGGCTTGATTATGATTTGTAGTCACCCAGTGCCTTCAATCGGTGTCTCCTTCGACACAAAGGTATTGATGTATAAGTTAAGCTCATAATCCTCCTCCTTCTCCTGGTCTATCAACGGCTCCTCTATCAAGAAGTTTGTTTCCTTTTCTCTTGCTTGTATTGGCACTTTTGTTCCAGCCTGTTGAGATAGCTCCCGAAATATTTCTTCGACTGTCAGATAGTATTCAACGCTCTTTGCATTTGGTTTGGCACCCTACATGTACCACACCATGGTATGGTCAAGATCTAGCTGGATGTGGGCCTTTTTGGGAAAACTTTGTCAGATGTTCTAAGGCACTCTCCATCTGGTCGTGCGGACTTTGAGCTGCTGGAGCTAGTTTTCCAACGGCACCTTTCCCTTGGAAATTTCCTTCATTGTTCCATTCTGGGAGAATGATTTGAATCTCCACATATGAAATCTTGTCGGTTCTTGAAATTTTTTGTCTCCTTCAGGGAAAATAGAGAACATTACTATCCATAAGATAAGGGACGGGAACCTGATAATTCCTCCCATCTCTTGGCATTTCTCACAGATGTTTTTGATCATGTAGACAACATACTCATCCCATTTGTATAACTTTCCATTGGTTGCAATGGTGTCTACTGCTTCTAACATATCCAGTTTGAGGTCGCTTCCACGACCTACCATTGTGAGTGTAATAGCTATGATTTTGGCCACAATCTATGGCGTTCGAGTTGTTATGTGACTAGTCATTAACCCTTTTGAGTTTTTTCCTGATACCGACCCTGTTAGTTCTTCGACCAATCCTTCTTTGATACCGATGGGTACTGGGTCTCCTTTGTTTGATAGCCCTGTCAATTTGTAAATGACTTCCCCAGAGATGTCGACCGGTCGGTCAAAGTAAAATTGGCCAGTGTGGTACTAGCTTATGATAAATTTTACTGTTGTTTCTTTTGTGCCTGCAAAACTGGCCATGAGTGGTGCATTGACATAATTTATAATGGTACTATGTTGTATCTTCTCTGCAATGGGGGTAGGCTTCTTGTTGACGTAAGCCCACTATTTTATCTCGGTCCATAGTTTTGTCCATGAGCCCTCTTGCATCTTAGCGTTCTTGATGCTCTTTAGTCTCCTCACTAATGGTGTCTCTGCGGTCTGTAGTTCCTTAGTCTTAGCTGAGGCTCTGGTCTATTTTGGTGCCATCTTGTTGGTCTGTTGGTTGATTTTACTTTGGTGTTCTTGGCTTTTAGTCGTCTGGTTGCTCTGTTGCTCTCTCTGTTTAAATTACAGTGAATTATCCATTGGCGGTTTAGTATTTATAATTGAAGCATTGGATGTTTTTGTTGAGGAGTGTATTAATGGCGGATGTGATGGTCTAGCAAGAACACTTGAGTGTGAGTTAATGGTGATTTGGTTTTGGTGCTCAAAGTCATGAATGCGTGATGGGACTATCGAGGTCATCGGTTGATGTTGGTTATGAAAGTGGTCGATGGTATCGTGTTGATGGGCATGATGTCGATTGTGAAAATGGTCATTCCCTATCATAGTTTTGTGCGTGTATCAGTACTATTTTTCTTTTTGGATTTTTAGATTTTTATAGCTTTTGTTTAACCGGTATGGTTGTTATATGTGTTTTTTTTTTTAGATTTGTTTAGTTTCTGTAGCATTTTAGTTGGGCTCCATTAATGAGCTTCCGAAATACTACGCCTTGTAACGTCCTTAGTCGGATTGATCCATTGGCATGTATTTATTTGACAACATAAGCTCCCATCCATTATGTATGGAGCTTTTTAGGTTTTCCTGTTACTTGACTATTGTATAGTAAAACAAGGTCTCCTACCGACAAGTTTTTGTATCTAATGTTTCTATCGTGCCATGCCTTTTGTTGTTGTTTCTGGATTTCTTGATGTTGTATCGCCATTAGTCAGTGTTCTTCGAGTTTACTTAGTTGCAATAGTCGGTCCTTTCTTCCTTGTTCAACATCGACATGTAAAATCTCTGCGATAATAGGTTCCTGTTGTCGGAAATGTAATGGAACTACTACTTCTTGTCCATACACTAGTCGGAAGGGGGTTTGGTCAGTTGAACATTTGTATGATGTTCTGTATGCCCATAGTACTGCAGGTATCTTTTCATTCCAGTCGTCTTTGTATGCATTACATATTTTTGTTAATCCTTTTGTTAGTGTTTTGTTAAATGCTTCAATTGCTCCATTCGACTGAGGATGGTATACTGTACTCCAACGATGGTCGATTTGGAACTGCTCTGTGAGGGATTTGATAGTTCTATTGATAAAGTGTGTTCCCTGGTCGTTGATTAGGGTTAGTGGACATCCAAATCGAGTGATAATATTTTCATAGATAAATTTTGCGGCTATCTCACTAGAACATGTGTCGACTGGTTCCGCCTCTACCCATTTGGTTACACACTCGACTGCAATTATTATGTACCTTGCACATGTTCTTTTTGTTGGTATGGGAAATGGTCCTATGAAGTTGATAGACAAAATTTCAAATTTCAAACTTGGGTTTACTGATATCAAAGGCATTTCTGTGCTAGGCAAGGGTCGATGCAGTCGTTGACATCGGTCACATTGGCTTACAAAATTTTTGCAATCTTTGTGAAGTATCGGCCACCACAACCCTGATTGTTGGATTTTCTTTGCAGTCATGTCTACTTGGAAGTGTCCTCCAACAGATCTGTAATGTGCTTCATGCATGATATTATTTCCTTCATGTTCCAATACACACCTCCTAAGGATGTCGTCCAAACCCATTTTGTACAAGAATCCATTTATGATGCTATATGGTGCAGCTTTCATGGCTAAAATTTGTTTCTTCTTTGTACTCATACCTTCTGGTGCTTGTCCATCTTCTAAAAATTGAGTTATTTCCTCTAACTCTGTCGGGACTGCTTCTATTCGAAATAGATGTGCATCTGGTAAGTCATCTTCGACTCCTATCGGTTCCTCCCCTGTGTCGATTCGTGATAAGTGGTCGGGACCGACATTTAACTTACCTGTTCTAACCACAACTTCAAATTCAAATTCTTGGAATAGAAGTAGCCATCGACAGATTCTTCCATGGTGTAGTGGCTTATTGACAAGGTATTTTAGTGCTTGGTGGTCAGTATAGAAGACAAATGGGTTAGCTAGTAGGTAGTGTCGATATTTTTGTAGTGCAAAGACCATTCCTAATGCTTCTCTTTCTGTCGTCAAATAGTTTCGTTCAACTTTGTTTAGTTTTCTGCTACTATGAACAATAGGATAATCCATTCCATCATCTCTTGGTTGAGTTAGGATTGCTCCTATTACTTGGACTAATGCGTCGATGTGGACATTGAATTTAGTCGACCAGTTTGGAAACCTTAGGATAGGTGCTTCGATTAGTTTTCTTTTTAGTTTTTCAAATGATATATGGCACTCTTCTATCTAGTCGAACTCTTTATCTTCCCTTAATAGTTCTTCTAGTGCATAGGTCATGTCTGAATAATATCTTATGAATTTTCTATAATATCACATATGAACTAGTAACACCCTGAATTTTTTTAAGTTCACTGGTGGTTTTAAGTCGAGGATAATTTTTATTTTTTCAAATTCAACCTTAATTCCTTCTTTACAGACAATGTGTCCTAACAATATCCCTATGGGGGTCACAAATATGCACTTCCTGATGTTCAAAGCTAACTGGATTTGTCGACATCTTTCCAACATAAGCCTTAGCCATTTGCAGTGGTATTTTAACATGGAGTATATTGTCTAATCATCAAAGTATACTGCCATGGTTTTATAAATATATTCTTGGAATGTTTTGACCGCAAACCTTGAAAAGACTGCAGGTGCATTTTTAAGTCCAAAAGGCATAACCCTGTAAGCAAATGAGCCAAATTCACATACAAATGTTGTCTTTTTCTTATCTTATTTATCTATTGGAACTTGGTTATAACCTAATAATCCATCTGTAAATGAGTAGCATTCATGTCCTGCAACCTCATTTAAGATTTCATCTGCATAAGGAGTTGGAAATGGGTGTGTTAGTGTCACTTTATTTAGCTCTCTGAAGTCAACACAAATTCTTAGTTTGGTCGGATCATGTTTCTTAGGTTGAACAACCATTGGACTTGCCCATTCTGATTGGTCAATAGGGTAGATAATGCCTGCTGCAAGCATGTTATCAATCTCCTTTTTGACTATCTCTTTGTATTTATGAGCTAGTTTATATGGTCTTTTCTTCACAGGTCGAACATCAGGTTTAGTGTCAATTTTCATTTCACCCATTTCATGGAATAAACCTTTGAGGTCTGTATAATCTCTGGAAAATACATCCTGGAACTCTTTTAGTAAGTTCACTATTTCTGTTGTCTGTTCTTCACTCCAACAGTCTCCAATATTTTCCATTTTTGGTCGGTCATCATTTGAGATGTCAAACTCTCTAGTTTTTACTTTAGCATCTACCCATTTCGGTGATTTGGCTTCATTGATTGGTTGACTTCCTTCCTTAAACTATGAGAATGTGGTAGGGAAGTCTGCTGTAGTCATTCAATCATTATCCTCCTTGTCGTTTGTTTCAACTTTGAGTACTGTGTGAATAGGTTTGGTCGTTTCGACATGATTTGATTTCCATCTAAAGCTTTTCCCTTCTGTATTTTCATTTTCTAACTAGAGTCTTGTCGATTGTGGTATTGTCCCAGTTTGTATATTGTTATAGTCCATTGTATGTCGGTTATTTTTTAAGGGTTTGTTTTCTGTCGGCTGTATAAATTCTTTAATCTGTTTTGTTGTTTCGACCAAATTCTCATCTTGTGGTATAAAGTTGAAATATTTGATAAAATTTTCTCTGATTTCATGCCAAAGGAATGTTTCACCTCAAGCTTCTTCCATTTTATACCATTTGTTTGGTAAGTCGGAGAGGGTTGATCGGAACAGATGTGGCCATGCACATTCATATTTGTACCCAAGTCGTTTCCATTCTTTTTCACACGTCCTTATATGGTCTTATGGATTCTATCCTTGAATGAATATAGATATTTGGGCTTGATTAGTTAGATTTTTCCCTCCAAATATTTCTATGAATAAAGTTGAAGCTGTTGTCCGTGTCTGCAGTCTTGATTGATGTGTATCCCACCATCTAGCAGCTTGGCCTGTAAACGTCTCCACTAGGCTTTGAAGTCAGCCATGTTCACCGATGTTTTTGGATACTTGTTCTATATGCATGACTGGTGATTCTCTTTCCTTATATCTTGGTATTTGTGTAGTGTTTACATCTGTTGGTTTTAGAGTAGGGTATTCCCTAATTTTCTTCTCAAATATTTTTGGGACAATGGATACTATGAAGCACTGTTGGGTGGGATTTTTCTGTATTTTCTGAGTAGTCCAGCACCCTCTTTCTTGCATTTCGTAGTTCTTGACTTCCCAATCATATCATTCTACATTTGAATTATATCCTACTGAGTCTTGATTTCCTAAATGAAGTTCTCCATAGATATTAGGTTATGTATAATCCTCATTGTTTTGTATCTGATAGAGTTGTCGAATGTCTACCTCTTCATCGATAGGTTCAATCCAAGGTTCTCCTTGGGATGGATGAATAGGTACTATGAATTTTTGTCTGTTCCCTTTTAATTTGATTTTTTATTTTTCCAAGGATATCGAGGCTTTCATTTTTCTTCCCCAAGGTCGACCTACTAACGCTAGGAAGGCACTGGATCCTTTCTTAGGGTAAAGAATTTCGAAGTCGACTTTAGTCGATATACCTTTTATCGTTGTGTCAACATTTTTCCAGACTCCAATAGGTTTAATTAGACCCTGGTCGGCTAGTTTCAGGTATATACCTAACTCATATAGTCGAGGTTTTCCCAGTTGTTCCCAAGTGTCACAAATCATGATGTTTACTTGTGATCCGAATTCGAGCACAACTTGTCGGACATGGTATCCTTCAATTTCCAAGTCGACAAGTGGGTCGGCATCACTTTTATCTTTTTGATTTAGACTACAGATATTCTTTGTTTGTTTTTCGGTGTTGTTGTGTTTTATTTCATATAATAAGTCGATGAATTGAGATACTGAGTTATCTTTCTGTACTAGCTGTATTAGTTGTTTTACTGTGTTATGTCGATTGTTGTTCGCTTCTTCCTGTCGGGAAAATTCTTTAAATACATTTGTTGCATCTTTATATATTTGTTTTTCTTTAACTGGATCAGGGTAGAAATTTTTTTCTTTTATTTTGTTGATTTGTGGGTTATCGCTTTCTATTTTTGTCCCTTGTCAGGTTACAATATGTAAATTATTTGTATTGATAATATCATGTTTTTGCACACACGACAAGACATTAACATTCTTCTTTTTATTTATCTTTTCAAGCATAATAGGGCAATCCTCTAATGAGTGATCCCCTACACCACAATTAGTACAAAATTTTAGGTCAGTCCTGTCCTTGTATGGACAGTCTGCATGTCGGTGTCCCTCCTTGTAACATGTCAAACATTGGATGGGCCAACATGGTCGGTTGTCTCGATTTCTAGAGAATCTACCTCGACCTACATAGCCTCCACGTCGATTGTCATGGCGGCACTCATATCTTCGACCTTCGTATCTTTGATTGTTCTGATCGTTTGGCGCATTTTTTTGCTCATTATTCTATGCAACTGCATTGGTCTGATAGATTGCATGATAATTCTGTCAATTCTTGAGATTCAGATGGCAGTCGGTAGTGTTATGATTTTTAGTTTCACAGATTGCACACCATGATGCTTTTCCATTCTTCATATTGAATGGGCAATATTTTGTCGAATGGTCTCCATGCTCTTGGAAAATGTCGCAAAAACATTTTGTCTGCACAAATCGGACGTCCTATCAGCTGATGTCCTGTCGACAGTTGTCTTTTGAATGTCTGGTCGTCGAGCACTTCGTGCACCAGATATCTTGACTTTTGAGGTTTAATTCTTTTAATGACTTCTATACGATCTCAAGCTGTTCTTCTAGTCTGTGATCGGTGGAGTATGCTGGTATGTCCTCATCCATTTCTACTTGGAGAGATTTTGTAAGCGCATCTTCATAAGTCTTGAATGTCTCCAGACTTATGTGTCGGCGAATGTTCTATGATAAAACTGCAAGAAACCATTGGATCAATAATTGTTTGTCAATAACATAGTCCAATTGGCTAAGAAGGTCTTTCCATTGTTCATCGTAATCGCGAACAGTTTCTCCTGGATTCTGCGATGTTGTTTTTAGCTTCTTTGCTGCCAGATGTTTTGCATCTAGAGTTTTAAAAAATGATAGGAATTTTGCTTTGACTTTGGCTTTGGTTTCTCAAGGGGTTCTTTCAGAAAAGGTCATGTACCAAGTTAATTCCATTTTCCTCAAGGCACCAGCGAACTGCGCCATCTGCCTGTCTTCATCCGTAACTTGGTTAGCCTCCCAAGTCGACTCACAGATGAACCCATGTCATATGGGGTCCTCATCACCCTCATATAGAGGGATGTGTGCTGACCTGTGACCCATGTCGGAGTGACTGTCACTGTCTTCTTCAGGAGGTGGTGGTGGTGGAGGTGGTGGTGAGGGCAGTGGGGTTATTTGCTTATTCCTCTTTGCGAAACTATTGTCAACAGAACTCTCATTTCCATCGGTTGTTTTAGTTGTCGTTTCTTCTTTGACCAAAAGTCGGCTATTGTCAACTTCTTTTGTCGATGTTCAACTGCAATTGTTCATCCGCAATTCTGAATATGTTGTGTTCTCCAAAGCTGTATTTGGCAGGGGGGTGCTCCTTCATGTGTCAGGTAAAGTAAGTGGATACTTTAGTTGGAGGGTACCGCTTGAAGCGTAACCCAATTTCCTTCTTCTGGTGGACGGATAATTATATGTCTACCAGTGTATGTCTCGTCATCTAGTCGACTCCATATACCAAAGTCACCAACTCCTAGTCTAAGGTCCTATTCAACAACGGCTTGTATCCCGGTACTCGGATTCGTCAGAGATAGAGGTTTTACCTCCCAGGGAACTTCTAATTGGAGAGCTTCTCGCTGCTCTATCCACAATTCTTCTTCCATAGGGGATGCCTCTTCTTCCACGCCTTCTTCTTTTTAGTCATGACCCGGATCCAGCAAATCTCTTTCCTAGTTGGTCACCCCAGTACTCATTCCTCTTTGCAGTGCTAAGGCTCTTTCTCTTCTTTCTTCCCTTCTTTGTAGCCTCTTCTCCCTCTTTATTTTTTAGAAGTCCTCCCTAACTTTGTGTGACATTGTCCTCTCGATTTCATTTTTAGGCTAACTTCTCATTACTAGTGATTGGTATCTTCCTTAGTCGACTAGAATCCACTCCACTTTATCCCGACATATAACCTACTACCCCCCCATAGCCTACCCGATGCATTAGAAAGCTCAGATAATTCTGTCTACTTGCTTAGGAAGTATTCCCACTCCCTTTTGGCAATGAATTTTTCCCACCTCTGTTGTTTTTCCACCCAGTTAGGGTTTAAAGGCGGTCTGCAAATTGATGGACAAGGTTCAACAATGTGACCCACTCCTTTCTCGATCAAGAACTTAAACGGCAAGGTCGGTAAGGAACACAAAAATTGCTCGATGAGGTCTGTGTAGAATTTATTTTTGATGGTTTCCACTGAAGTCCTTTCTTCTACTGCTTGCTCCTCACAGAATTCGTCGACAATATTTTCGAACCAATCCAACACGTTTGTTCTTTCCCCTCAAATCATTTTTTCTAGTAACTGTTGATCTTTAATTCCTTCTGGATTTTTCATCCAAGATTTTCTTTGGCAGCTAGGGCATTGATTCTACAAACTTCTCATGTGTATCCATAAAGAATCTTTCCTTTTCTTGTGCAATCATCAATCTATTTCTCCGTGTGTAATTCTGCAAATAATTTGCTACTTTACACTCCCACCAGTCCTTAATCTCTTGTTCTGATATCATCTGCTTGCATACATCTCAGACATGTACTACCGACAATGGAACCAATGTTGTAATCTCACAAATCACATAATGTTACCAATAATACATACTAAAACATATATACACAACAGAGACAAGAGATAAGAACAAGTAGAGAGAATACAGATTATATTAACATGAGATGGTCCATACAATACAGAGAACTGAACCAAGTTCTCATCTGGCTCAACAGCCTAATATATATAAATTACAAACAATTACAAATAACTACATGTTGGTTCACTCAACTGACACAACCTTAGGTGGCTGACCTAATCTCTAACTAGTCGGCTAACCAACTTAATCGGCTAATCGACTAAGTCGGCTATCGTTCAAGTCGGCTTACCGACTTGATCCTCCAACAAGTTCTCTAAGATATTATTTTATACTTTTCCGAGCCTCAGAGACTAAATCATACAAAAAAGGACCCTTTTGAGTCTTCTTCCATTTCACTCAGACTTTCTAAACATGAACGATACCTAGTTTACTTTCAATGGACGTGTTAAACTAAACACTAAGAGACCCTCTTTGTGGGAACGAACCCCTCATTTCTTAGTTTAATAAAACAAGTGAGAATGGAATTATCTTATGATAATATATAAAGAGTGTTTGTTACCCTCTTTAAACTTGTAAAAATGAAAAGAGGAACTCATCAATCATTGTGGGGAAAGTAAGGGAAGGGAACCATATTTCATTTGCAATAATGGCACTTTGTAGTCACCTTTGAACATGGCACTTGCTTGCATTTCATTCATTCAATTGGGTATTCATCTTGCTTTCAATTCAATCCACTTTCATGAGTCATGTCACTCCTTTGAGTCTTTCAAATAATGCATCGTCCATCATCGCATTATGTCTTCATATCCGCCTCGTCAAGTCAATGTTTCCAAGTATTTGGTCATGTCGCCCTATGTTCAAAGGAAAATCATGTTGAGATTTTGCATCTGCAGTTAAAACTATCTTTGTGAAATTTACCTTTAAGTCAATCCTATGGTTACATTATACTCAAATTCCAAAACTTTGTTCGAGTTTCATGTCGTTGATGTGGGATTAATCATGGCCCTCCTTCAACAAGACTATTCATGTCGACTTTAGCTCATCATCCAGGAATTAGTCTTAGAAAGAAATTAGTACCTTGAGATTTGTATACATCAATGACAGATTCTCTCTCTTTCGACAGAGGTTTACATTATCGGCCTTTGATCGAAAGATGCATCTAAGTGTTTGACATCAAAACATCCATTCACATTTGGGAGAGTGTACTAAGTTACCTTGGGAATCGTCGACATCAATGGTGATCTCCATCGCACTTGTTAACAATTTTCATCATTGAATGTCGATCAAGTGGTTTCTACCATGCTCGAGATCAAGACATTGTAATCACATGGATAGAATCGTACTTTGTTGAAGACGATACAAAGACCATGGGTATCTATTAAACACTCATTTCTCTCCCCAGGTTGCAATGCAGTATTTTTTTGCTTCCTAGCATGGATCCACATTTGTATGGTCGTGGTTGTGCTCAAATTTGCATCTGTATGACATAGATCTACATTGTATGTCTAGTAGCTATGTCCAAGTTTGAGTCTTCTTCACATGGATCTACGTTGTTTTATAGTAGCCATGGTTGTTTGTACCTCACATGGATATTCTTTGTATTGGTCCACAACCATGATGAGAGTCATGTAAATCTGAATCAAAGTGTTGATGTACTGCAGGATAAGCTTGGTTGATGAAGATATTTGATGAGTGAAATCTTGCCTCAAAGTGATAAATTGTTCTGACAAATCCTTAACATATTCTATCCCTCTAGCCTCGTGCTTTTGGGGGCATTATGTTATAAATATTTCTCATCGTCATCATATACTAAGAACCAAACATCAGAACTTTCCTCCAATCCCCAAGTTATGAAGTTGAATTTGGACCAGGATTAGTAATTTCATGCCTTTGTCCACCACTGCACTTTCCTTCTAGACAATGTGCGTTACCCCAATGTGTAATGCCTATTTTCTAGGAACAAAATGTGGTGCCACTACCACCTATGTTTGTACAATGAGCGGTACACTATGGGTAACACTTTGTCTTAGTTGACAAAGAGCGGTGCTCGAATTTTAAAGATAAAAAGAGAAGTTTTACGAATCTTCTCGAACCTTATATTTGTGGAAACCTCATACCTAGACTCCTGGACCACCCAGTATTGAGACCCATCCTTGTAGGATCTCCCCTCCACCTCATCCATAATAATATTAACTATCCATATCCTCCCATGGCTATAAATCTTGGCTCATCCCCCATGGGTAAAGGGAGGAACATTATGCTACAACATCAAAACTCTAGCCAAATCTAGCCAAGGAGAGTGAGCACTTGGTGGACAAGTTTGAAGCTTTGGAGGAAAGATATAGCTTGAGAAGAGACTTCTAAACACTAAGGCTCTTGGTTGTAATTTCTCTCTCTTATTCATTAATGCAATGAAAGTTTCTTTCCCATGAATCATATTGTGTACTGATCACTTGTTTCATTGTTGAATTACTCAGTCATCAACATAGGGTTGTAGATTGTACTTAGTGCTTTGATCTTATATGCTTTAGCTGTGTGCTTCTTGCAAGCGAATCTGTGGAGATCCAGCATTTCAAAAGACTACATTCCATTGTATGGAAGGTGAAATATCTCATTCCAATCATCTATCAATCTTAGGGGAAGTGCTTCTCATTGTTGTAACTCATTTGTTCTAGCTTAAGAGTATTTTAGGCTAGGGAAACAAATTCTGTCTGCGGAATGTGAGTATTTTCAATAGCAGTATTAAGTTATATTCCATACTTTATGGTAGCCAACATGAAACAAATAATCATTTTAAGTGACATTATGTAAATGACTCGTATTTTTTTTTGGAATATATTTTAAATAGAATTGTTTCCTTTATATTTCTGGTTTGAATTTACATTGCTATGTTTGCATTGTCTCATAAGATTCTATTTTGTTTTGTTTTAGATAAATGAAAAACTTAGTCTCTGTAAACCATTAGATACTTTTTGTATGCTGCTAAGTCCAAACAGTATATACCAGACAAGGCTATGTATTTAAAAAATCATATGATGAGCTTGCAAGAATGAAAGGTGGGGTTGTAGGCCGAAAGAAAAAATGCATAACATAGCTAGGTAATCATATATATGTGTTTTTTTAAGCCCAATATATGTGGGCTTATAAAATTTGGGTTCATAAAGCCAAGAGAATAGTACGAAAATTAACTTTGTTCAACAATTTGGCAAGATACAGATTGATCTTTCTTCCTTGAAACTATAACAACTTTATCTAGATATCTTGCATGAAAAGATTACCTTTGTTATTCAATGTCTTGAGAGTCTAAGATAGGAATTTATAAATCAAGTAGAAATTTTTCTAAAAAGTCATAGTTCCATCTAATTGATGGGAAGTTCCAACTTCCACCTAATGGGAACTTCATTCCCATCTAAATTTGGCCCTAGGACTTTTGGATCAAAATTCATAGTTCCTCCTTATAGATAGGAAGTTCCACCTGATTTATGGAAACTTAAACTATGGAATTGTGGCCTTGGAGCTTTTCGCTCATTTTAAGAAAGCTAAGATCGCTAAAATTTGAAAAAATATGAAATTATCATGATTGAACTTTAAGTAGGTTGAGTTTGTCCACTTACTGACTCACTCCCATGTAATAATATACCAGTGCCATTGGTAATAGAAACTAACTCACCTTAACCAGCCATCAAAATACTTTGTAATGTCCCTTTTTTCAATTTTTTTAAATGGCCAATTTTTCCACTTTTTCCCCCAATTTCGAACCTTGACTAGTTTTGATGTATAGACCTCCAAATTGACCCAAATGCTTCCAAATTTTCTTAGAAGTTACATGACTGATAATAGAACTTAAATATTATGTTCATATATGTTTAATGACCCCCAAATTACTTATAAAAACTTATTTAATTTTCTGCTCAAAGTAGGACTCTTTACTAGCAAATTGGGGCTCCAATTCCCTTTGGGTAATTGTCAAAAATGGCTTCACAAATGATCCCAAAGTCACTCGAATTTATGAACAGAGGCTGGGTATGTGTAAGATACTTTTTCAAATTCTCATATGCATCATGTTTCAGTTTATACATGTTGTTATGACTCTCTCCCAAACAGCTCCCAAATCACAATGTCAACCCTTGGGGAAAAGGCACCAAATCTTTTCCCAATGCAATTAAAATGAGTAAAATGGATTCCAATGCTTAAGTACTAAACATGAAAATTGTAATGAACATTAATTACAGTAAATTCATCACAAATTTATCATATATTCATTCTCCCATTCGAAATAATCAGCATTATCATATCATATATCAATGCAGTGGGGAAATGGTCATTGTTTGCTCATTAACAATCCCTTTTCCATACAACCATTTGATATTTTGAGCTGGGACTTTATAAGAATGAAGAAAAAATAATATTTAGCTTATTACAATCAGTAATGAACAATGAAAATCTTCTCCCAATTCGAAATAATTATCATTACAATGGTGCACAATAAGATAGTGGGGAAATGACACTATTTCTTCATTATTTAACAATTTTACATGAAATATTTTGGCATTTCGACCCGAGAATATTAAAAAATTGAAATAAATAGCATTTACATCAGAACATAAAATAATGGATCATTATAATATTCCCCAAAGAGATCAATAGCTCACCCAAAGAGCAATCCCTCCATGAGCAAGAATATGTGCCATAAAACTGGAAATAGTTGATAGAGAGTGCTGCAATAGAAGAATCCACATGATTTCCTATAGCTTACACCTGCAAATAAGACTCCATTAAATCTCCTTGAAAGACCTAAGTGGCCTCTCCAAACACCAACTTGGATGGGAATCTTTCACCCTAGAAATTGACTAAGGCAAGAAAACTAGTCATCCACTAGCTCTCACAATTCACAAATGACAATTTCTCAAATGATCAAAAGCCATTATCTTGGTTTCTTACTGTATTTTATAAACATCCTTAGCCTTATAAGGTTCCCAATCCATCAACAAACTCAAGCCAATTCAAATTTGGGTGTGGGATCAATATTTTCCATGTGTCCTCCCTTTCCTGACCTTCCATCTTCCCCCAATTTGAGTAGGAACCCATTGGGCTTCTCCAACTCACATGAGAGCTCTCCTAGATTCTCTATTTCAACCTGACATGTCATATATGTTGAAATATTGTAAATTCGAAGAATATTCTATATATGTATATTTTGTGGTTCCCGATGATCCTACTAGGAGAACCACTTGTATTACTTTGTACCCCGATGCTTCTAATTGGAAGAACTAATAAGAGTCATGAGGTAGTCCCCTCTAATTGTAAAGGTGGGTCATTATCACCCCATTGTAGTTACTTGAGCCTACATGTGTAACTTGAGCCTACGTGTCGAATGAGTTAGTTAAAGTGAATGGATTAATATAAATAGAGGTGTGGTGCTCCTCATTTGAGACACACACTCTCACTTGTGTAGCGCATTAGTGGAGAAGAGAAGTAGCTGGAGAAGGAGGAGGACCAGGCTTTGATCTCCTTGCTAGTTTTATCTTTTATCTTTTTGGGACATCTATATTGAGGAAGCGTTTGCTGGGTTTTTCCCTTTAGGGTTTTCCCAGGATAAATCTTTGTGTTCCTTTTGTATCGTTGTGCTTGTCTATCTTTCAGTGATCCTATTTTATATGCTTTTGTTATGAAAATGAAATGAAATACTGATGTCTTAGTTAAGCATATGAAAATTTAACATGGTATCAGAGCCACCCTGAAAGAAGACATTGTGCAGCTACATAATCTAGGGCTTCTTACTTTTTGGTTCTCTCTCCATAATTGATTAGCAAAAGAAGGCTAGGCTAACTCTCCATTGAAGGGCACATCTTTCTATCGAAGCGGAATTCGATTCTGACCATTTTCAGTTTTCGGTGAGGAAAATTAGGGCTTCTTGTAGAAGAGGAATTTTTGAGTGAGCCCAGCATATGATTTCTCTCCTCATCAAAATCGAAGTTTAGAGACCTGGATCAATATTTTTGGTTGGGTGAAACTCCAGGAAAGTCAAACCCTAGTTTGACCCCGAGCTAGAAAAACCCTAAATACTAAAACTGCTAAGTTTTGGTACTTTCGCTATATTACACTATTGGAAAAGGATCAGGAGCCAAAAATTTTAGAGGCCAAAGATACACTCCTGATGTACACTATGTCCAAAATTCAGCCTCAGATTCACTATATTCTTGGAGATATGATCCCTCCAAGTTAGGGTTCCAGCCTCTTCCAGAATTCATCCATAAATAGCACACCTGAGGAGAACTACTGTAGCTTGGGCTACAAATATCCAAATGGAATTCCTGAAGATGTTACAGAAAAATAATGGAATTTAATTTCTGTGGTTTGAAGTTCAGAACCAGAAGATGAAACAATGACACGTGGCAGTCCGTACAACTTTGTTGTTTTGAACAGTCCTGTATCAGGTCACCTTGGGAAAAGGATCATAAATACAAATTGGTGAAATCAAATTTGCTGAAACCTGTGTTGTTGGATCAGGGACATACGAGGTTACCTTCGTGCGAAATTTCAGACATAGAGGGGCAGTAATTGTGGAGATATCACAGAAATAGTGACAAGCATTTCTGCAGAAGCTGAATCGCCTGATTTGAAATATTGAGATTTACAGAATCCAAGTACATCAGTCAACTCACCTCATTCAAGCACGTCTCCTGGTAATTTCAGTTTCTCATTCCACAAAATTTCAATTTTTTTTAATTCTCTAGCAAGATGACTTCAAGCACTAAGCTTGAAGACAAGCTAGAAGGCATAGAGAATTTTTGAGCATGGAAATACAGGATTGGTCTCATTCTCCAAGAGAATGATCTTGATAAGTATGTCAAAGAAGAAATTTCAGAACCTGAAGAAGCTGAAGCCAAGTAGAAGCACAGAAAGGATATGATTAGGGCACAAATAATTATTGCTGACTCCATTAAGGATCACTTGATTCCTCAAGTGTCATCTAAGAAGACTCCAAAAGAAATGTATGATGCCCTTTCCGGAATGTTTGAGGGAAGAAACATCAACAGGAAGATGAATCTAAGAGCTCAACTGAAGAGCATCAAAATGAGTCATGGAGAATCCATCCAAGACTACTTCTCAAGGGTTTCCCAGATCAAAGAGAAACTAGAAGCTATTGGAGATAATCTTGATGAAGATGAAATGGTCATGACTGCTCTCAATGGCCCCACTAGACCCTGGGAGTCTTTTATTCAGATGATGTGTGCCAGAAAAGAAAGCATGAAGTTTGATATTGTATGGGAAGATTGCATTCAAGAGGATACTAGAGTGGAAAATAGGGAAGCCTTACTAAAATCAGATGATCAATCCCTAGCCACTCACACTAAAAGAAGAAGAGGCCAATCAAACTTCAAGAGAAGAAATTTCAAGGAGTCTCATCCTCCTAGAAGAATCCAAAGGGTAAGAGAAAGTCCTTCCTTTAAAGACTATTCTGATTTTGAATGTTTTCATTGTAGCAAGATAGGACACATTGCCTGAAATTGTCCTAAAAAGGGGAAAGAATATAGAAAGAGGATCAACAACAACAAAATGCACCATGCCCATCTAGCAGATGAAGAAGAAGAAGAAGAAGAAGGTCCCCCAAGAAAACAAGCAAGAGAAGAAGATGCAGAAGAGTATGTGCTATTCTCTGCACTCTCTGGATCTGTAACCCCTGGAGAACACACCTGGATTATTGATAGTGGTGCTTCAAAGCACATGACGGGACAAAAGAAAACTCTGTCCAAACTTGAACAAAAGAGCTCTCCTTAGAAGGTATCCTTAGGAGATGACTATCAATATCTGATCAAAGGTGTTGGTGAAGCAAGCTACAAACTTGATTCAGGTAATCCCCTAAAAATGAAGGATGTATTATATGTACCTGGTATAAAGAAGAATTTACTTTCTATCTCAGCTTTAGATAAGAAAGGTTTCAGAGTTGCTTTCATAAATTGCCAAGTAGTCATGTGGCCCAAACGAAAGAATATTGAAGATGCAATCATTATTGGTGAAGAAGAAGGAGGCTTGCCCATATCAATTACAAGGCTCTACCTCATGTGAAAAAAGTAGTGACAGGATTACCAGACATGAAGATCAAGCATGAAGTCATTTGCAAAGGATGTGCAAAGGGAAAGAACATCAAGAATCCGTTTCCAAAAAGTGAAACAAAGACAAAAGGTACGTTGGAATTGATTCATTCAAATGTATGTGGTCCAATGTCTTCTACATCTTTAAGTGGCTTTGAATATTATATCACATTTATTGATGACTTTTCAAGAAAGACTTGGATATACTTCTTGAAAGCAAAGAGTGAAGTGTTTGAAAAATTCAAGGAGTTCAAATCCTTGATAGAGAATCTCTCAGATAAAAAAATAAAGACACTCCGATCAGACAATGGTGGAGAGTATACCTCAAAAGAGTTTGAATCCTTTTGCAAAGACTCCGGAATCAAAAGGGAACTAACCACTCCCTACAATCCTCAACGGAATGGGGTTGCGGAAAGAAAGAACAGAACCATCATGGAGGCAGTAAAGACAATGATTCATGATCAAGATCTTCCAGTGCATCTATGGGTAGAAGCGGCAAGAACAGCTGTGTATGTACAGAATAGAATATCCCACAGTGCTCTTGGGTTCAAGACTCCAGAAGAGGTATTAACAGGAAAGAAGCCTAAGGTAAGTCACCTCAAGATATTTGGTTGTCCAGTATATATTCATATACCAAAAGAGAAAAGAACCAAATTAGATCCATCCGGAAAGAAGGGCATATTTGTTGGATACTGTGAGGTATCCAAAGCATTCAAAATATACATTCCTAGATTCCATCACATGGAAATCAATCGATATGTGACATTTGATGAAGAGTCAGCCCTCAAGATATCTAGGAAATGCCAACATGAAGAAGTGTATGAAGAAGAGACATCTCCCAGAAATAAAGAATCTACATGTCTCCCTGGAGATGAAGCTCCTGAAGAACATGACATAGCAAAACCTCAAGAACCTCCCATAATGGAAATAACAAGAAAGAGAAAACCTGCTTGGACAAGAGAAATTATACAAGAAGCAGAAAGGTATGGAGCCCCTAAAGGCTCCACAAGGGAAAGAAAGAAACCTAAGACCTTCTCCAACTATGTAGCCTTGATGTGTGATCTTGTAGATCAAGAACCTACAAACTTTGAAGAAGCAGTCTAGAAGAAAGAATGGGTAGAAGCAATGACTGAAGAATATCAATCAATAATTAAGAATGATGTATGGGATATAGTTCCCAGACCAGAAGGAAAGAGTATAGTATCCTCCAAATGGATATACAAAGTAAATCATGCAGCTGACGGAAGTATCGAGAAATATAAAGCAAGATTTGTAGCCAGAGGTTTCTCTCAGAAAGAAGGAATTGATTATGAAGAGACATTTGCCCCAGTAGCACGGTATACTTTGATTAGAACTATCATGGCACTTGCATCCATGATGAAGTGGGATTTACACCAGAAGGATGTGAAAACAGCTTTCCTAAATGGAGTGATCAAAGAGTAGCACGGTATACTTCGATTAGAACTATCATGGCACTTGCATCCATGATGAAGTGGGATTTACACCAGATGGATGTGAAAACAACTTTCCTAAATGGAGTGATCAAAGAAGAAGTATACTTAGAACAACCTCAAGGATTTGAAGTTGAAGATAGACATACACACGTATGCAAGTTGAAGAAGGAATTATATGGTCTTAAACAAGCTCCTCGAGCTTGGTATGAAAGAATAGATGGTTTCTTGTTTAGCATGGGCTTTACCAAAAGTAAATTTGATCCTAACCTTTACCTAAAGGTTGTAAAAGATGATCCTGTCATCCTGTTACTATATGTGGATGATTTATTCTTGACAGGGAATGAGAAACAGATTAAGGAAAGTAAGAAGAAACTAGCAGAATAATTTGAGATGAAAGACCTTGGGTTAATGCACTATTTCCTAGGTCTAGAAGTATGGCAAAGTTCAAAAGGAATCTTTCTCAACCAGGGAAAGTATGTAGTAGAGATATTGAAAAGATTCAATATGTTGGAATGCAAAGCCTTGGCCACCCCCATGGATTCCAACCTAAATTTTTTAACTGATGACTCATCAGAGTTAGTGGATGTGACTCTCTACAGACAGATCATTGGGTCATTGATGTACTTAACAAATACCAGACCAGACATTTGTTTTGTTGTGAACACTTTAAGTCAATATCTAGTTCAACCTAGATGGGTTCACTTGGTAGCCGCCAAATATGTGATGAGATATTTGAAAGGGACTATAGACTTTGGGCTATACTATGATAATAGAAATGAGTATAGATTATATGGATATACAGATGCATATTGGGCTGGAAGTATATCATAAATAAAAATCACATCAGGCGGTTATTATAGTCTGGGATCTGCTATGATTTCATGGTTTAGCAGAAAGCAATCCAGTGTTGCTCTAAGCACTGCCGAAGCAGAATATATAGCAGCTTGCTCTGCTAGTTGTGAAGCCATATGGCTTTGGAAGTTGCTGTCAGGATTATTCAATCTAGAGTTGGACACTACCGTAATTCTATGTGACAACCAAAGCTGTATAAAGATGACAAAGAACCCTGTGTTCCACGACAGATCAAAGCACATAGAAATTAGGTATTTCTACATTCAATATATGATGTAGAAAGGAGCCATAAAGCTCCAATATGTGAGTACTGATGAACAGGTTGCTGATGTGTTGACAAAACCTTTATCCCTATTGAAGTTCGAATACTTTCGAGACAAGCTTGGTGTGGTTTGAAAGGGTCTTCCCCGAAAGGGGGAGTAATGATGTTGTAGTGGGATTGTATCATCCCTAGGCACTTGCCCAAAAGTGACCCAGAGACCTTGGTCTTTGAGAATGAAGAGGGATTGTATCATCCCGAGACATATGTCCAGAAGTGATACAGTGATTTTAGTCATCGAGAATGTGGTAGGATTGTATCATCCTTAAACTTCAGTTCAGAACGGATCCAGTGAACTTCGGTCATCGAGAAGGTGGTAGGATTGTATCATCCTTGGACTTCGGTTCAGAATGGATCCAGTGAAATTCGGTCATCGAGAAGGTGGTAGGATTGTATCACCCTTGGACTTCGGTTCAAAATGGATCCAGTGAACTTCGATCATCAAGAAGGTGGTAGGATTGTATCATCCTTGAACTTCGATTCAGAATGGATCCGGTGACTTCGGTACTCGAGAACGTGTGTTGATCCCGTAATTCCTAGAGGAAGGATTGTCTGAGTTCCACATCTGTGTTGATCCCATAATTCTAAAAGGAAGGATCGTTAGTAACTCCGTAAATACCTAAATCCCATAATTCTGAAAGGAAGGATCATTGAATTGATCCCGCAATTCCAATAGGAAGGATTGTTTGAGTTCCACAGATGTGTTGATCCCGTAATTCCAATAGGAAGGATTGTCTAAGTTCCACATCTGTGTTGATACGTAATTCCGAAAGGAAGGATCGTTGGTAACTCCGTAAAGACCTAAATCCCATAATTGCGAAAGGAAGGATCATTGAATTGATCCCGTAATTCCAATAGGAAGGATTGTCTAAGTTCCACAGATGTGTTGATCCTGTAATTCCAATAGGAAGGATTGTCTAAGTTCCACAAATGTGTTGATCCCATAATTCCAAAAGGAAGGATCATTAGTAACTCCGTAAAGACCTAAATCCCATAATTTTGAAAGGAATGATCGTTAGTAACTCTGTAAAGATCTAAATCCAGTAATTATGAAAGGAAGGATCATTAGTAACTCTGTAAAGACCTAAATCCTGTAATTCTGAAAGGAAGGATCATTAGTAACTCTGTAAAGACCTAAATCCTGTAATTCTGAAAGGAAGGATCATGTTGATGTTTTGATGATGTTGATGTTTTTATGATGATGATGATGTACTGATCGAAAGATCAAAGTGTGATGATGATGATATTTTGATGTTTTGATGATGTTGATGTTTTTATGATGATGATGATGTACTGATCAAAAGATCAGAGTATGATGATGATGTTGTTGCTGATCTAAATATCAAAGTATTGAAGATGTTGCTGATCGAGAGGTCAAAGTATTGAAGATGTTGATGTTGATCGTCAAAGTGCTGATGATGATGTTGCTGATCATAAGATCTGAATATGATGATGATGATGATGTTGTTCAAATACTGAAGAAGTTGTTGCTGATCAAAATAGTCAGAGTTTTTCCGTTACTGAAGATTGAAGATGAAGACTACATGATGTTGAAAATCTTCCAATGATTTATAGATGTGTTACCCTGTTGATGTTGATGATGTCATCTATCTCTCTCCTACTATTTTTGTTGTTGATGTTGTTGTAGAATACCCTTCTCGTTAATGGGGAGTGTTGAAATATTGTAAATTCGAATAATATTCTATATATGTATCTTTTGTGGTCCCCAATGAGCCTACCGGGAGAACCACTTGTATTACTTTGTACCCCAATGCTTCTAATCGGAAGAACTAATAAGAGTCATGAGGTAGTCCCCTCTAATTGTAAAGGTGGGTCATTAGCACCCTAGTGTGGTTACTTGAGCCTACATGTGTAACTCGAGCCTACGTGTCGAGTGAGTTAGTTAAAGTGAATGGATGAATATAAATAGAGGTGCGGTGCTCCTCATTTGAGATACACACTCTCACTTGTGTAGCGCATTAGTGGAGAAGAGAAGTAGCTGGAGAAGGAGGAGGATCAGGCTTTGATCTCCTTGCTGGTTTTATCTTTTATCTTTTTGGGACATCTATATTGAGGAAGTGTTTGTTGGGTTTTTCCCTTTAGGGTTTTCCCAAGATAAATCTTTGTGTTCCTTTTGTATGGTTGTGCTTCTCTATCTTTCAGTGATCATGTTTTATATACTTTTGTTATGAAAATGAAATGAAATACTGATGTCTTAGTTAAGCATATGAAAATTTAACAATATATGTCATATTTCATCCTTCATATCTGACTTGTGTCATAACTGTCATAGAATCTTCATCATTGGTGTCATAGATGTCATAAATGTAAGGGGAATCTACCCACGTGTCCATGAAACTCCCATTTGGCTCTTCCTCTCCCCATGTAAGTTACAATTCATCCCAAATTTAACCTATATGAAGTATATGGACAAGTATATTAATCTTATAATCCATCCAAAAACATTAGGCTTCCCATAGATTCGAGATTGCAATAGTAGGATGCCATTTAACATAGGAATTCTAGCTTGAGTGGGCCCCATAGTCTCCATGGCCATTTCATTTTTCACTTGAATTAATTTAATTAACTCCATTAAACAAATATTTTCTCCTTCTAATTTCTAAACACCATTTATTATCTCCCTTATTAACTTTCCAATGTTTCCACCCAACCTAGGGAACTAGTAGGATTGATGGAATTTTCCTACTATGCAATTATTAAAAATGGGGACATTACAGTCTTCCCCACCCAGTAATGCTTGTCCTAAAGAAATTTAATATTTGTATGCTGCAATATTATTTCATATTCCCAAGTGTAATCCTCATTTGGTACTCCTTCCTTTGCACCAAGTGCTCTGTTATGCTTCTGCTCATTAATTTTCTTTAGCTGCAATTTAGTAGTGGAACTCATGTACTGCAATTTTGTGTTCCCAAAAGTAAAGAGATGTGGATTGTGCATACTGATATATCATGTAACATCACCACTGATACCAAAAGGATTAATCAAATCCATAAAAAACAAATTTCTGTAAATAATCTTTACCTCCATATTTTGGAAACATTTTCTGAACTGTCACCCCTTTTTTGCTTCTATATAATTCTTTGAAATTGGTACTGAGTTACCAAACTTTGAATTGCTTAGTATTCGAATAAAATATCATAGAGGAACCACCATCCTTGTTTCTGCACTACTCTAATTACAATCATCTTCTCAAGTGGTGAATAAATCTCCAATGCTGCCCCCAAAATTGAAACAATGAGACCAAAAATGATCCCAAGGTCCCATATGATCCTGATACAAGGATGGTGTGAAATGACTATGATGAGATGCCATGAACAACAAGCATATGAAAATTGAATCCATCTCTCAAAATGTACTCCACATAGGAAACATGAACACTTCTCTACAAAGATGAACTCAAACAACTGAAGGTTGGTTTGATTTCTCAAACCAACAATCGAACTGCTACTCCAAGTGAGACGAAACAAAGCAATTCTAGGATCCCAATGCTGGTATTACACCCTTCCAAACATCATGAGTACAAAATATAGATCATAAAAGCACATAACAACATCATACAAATGTACATCAAGAAGGTACCTCATCAAAGAATCATGCAAGTGCTTGTACATCCGAGTAAGTAGATCACCATGTGGCCCATACACACGAGCATAAAATGACCACTGAAATCTGCTCCAATGACATAGGCGAGGATATCATGTCTCATAATGCTGCTCCAAAAATATATAATGTGCATCAATATAATCAGCCATGTGTTCTTTATTCCAAGAAGTGAAAGAAGAACCTCCACCAAAATATAAACCGAACAAGGAGCAAGGAAAACATGAAGACTTCAAGTGGCTCAAAGAAGTCTCATCAATACACCCATGAATATGTATATCATCATGAAATAACAGAGGATGTTGCTGCCAATAATAATTTTCCTCAATCATATCCCTCTTCACCCAAGTGTCGAATGAAATTCCTACAACATCAAATGAACCAAGTGTTGAACAAGAAAAACGACGAGTCTTCAGGTGACTCAAATGCATATCATAGGTGCATACATGTAGGTGTGCATCATCATAAAGTAAAAAAGGATGCTGCTGCAAATGTGAATAAGAGTGTTCTCCAACCATGCCATCATAAAAATCAAATCTAGGAGTTGCATACTCCTCATGTGGCACCATGAAAAAGGAACCCTTTCACCCATACTTCATTGAGACTAATGCTGCAAAACATGGAATTGTAGGATGTAGGAGAATGAACTAATTCACTCAAATGATCAAAAAGTACAGAATTTTCATCATGGGAAGGATCCATATGGGTAGTATCATGCAGCTCCTTCAAAAGTGTGAAACCTTTGTCATAGATTGGTTCCAATGTAGAGGAATCATGCTCTTGTTTAAAAATTGCATAACCTTCATCAAGAGACAATTCAAGTTCCTCTTCCACCACATCAAGTGTGTTATCACATATATAGTAGCTGGGCTACCATATTCTATTTTTCAAATACAATACATTTTTCAGCCAGATCTCTTACATATGAGATGCTGAGATGAGCAGTTTTGACAGATCATTATTGTATTTATGGACTATTGTACTCTCCCATGTTAGGACTGAGTCTTAGGACACTCAAATTTGAGGACCGATGTAGCCATCTAGTCATTACAAATCAGTTATTGATGCCCAGTTTTATAGCAGTACTTTCTCGTTGGACAGATGATGTTTCGGATGGAATATATGCATGATTATGACTTAGCTTTTATTATATTGTGCCATGGTTATCATTGCTCTTATACTCATCTTTGTGACATGTATTAACATGTAGTGTCTTGATCTGACGGTCATAATTATATGGACTTGAGTAATAATAAATAATAATAAATAAATACCTATATGTGTATTTGGTTGATATACCACTAGTGAAATGACTGCTACTTGTTGTGATTGTTGCTTAAATGATTTGTAGAGCATGTCTTATCCTTGTAGCACTTGCAGCAGATGGATGATAGTCTGAGTTATATTATTGGTATCTGGTCATTTAAAAATGATTATATCGTTTATTGGATGTTGTTGATGATCAGGCAGAGACCTCGAAATGGTATGATTATACACCCTATATGGATTTGGACTCTCTGAGTCTAATGAGATAGTTTATTTTTAGTTTCAGGCACTTGCAGAGATGATCAGCCTCTTTTTACCTTTCTAATGCAGTTTTGCTTCACAGGATGATGTGTCTGAACAAGGAGATGTTTCATTTGGATCTCCTAGGGTGTTGTATGGGCATAGGGGGTACAGCCACTTGATTGTACCATATTACCATAGTACCCCCATCCCAGATATCCTGGTGGGATCAGTTTGACAACGTAGGCACCCTAGGAGGTTGTTTTGGCAGGTTCACATTTCCTGAGCCAGATTAAAAAATGATTAAATGGCTATTAAAGAAATAGATTTGGGCTATTGAGGAAAGGAAATGAAATGGGATGATTCATGATGATGAGATTGATGTCCTCCGCACCTTCTCTAGCAATTGCAGCACTTGATTGGACCCACACCTATTTTTTGGGCATTTTTATATTATTTTCTGGAGCTTTTGGGAGGCTCACGATTTCCTCAAGGAGGCACAAAGTCAAAGAATTAAAATATTATTTTATTTTATTGTGCCATGGGGCACCCATAGGGAGTTATTTAACACTCCATGGACCCAGCATGTGCTTCATTTATTTCTTGTTGAGTGGGGTACCCTATTTATGGGTGATTTAGTCCACTTTGGAACTTTATGGTTATATCGATCCATGTATTGTATGTTGAGCTCATCTCAACCATTGATAAGAATATTTTATCTTTTAATATTAGCCACTCATTTTGAAAGTGGTTAGGATTTTGGTTCTCTCATTTCTATTTGAAGGAGAGAGCTTCTCATTTGTAAGGGGTCTTTGGCTCTTGGATCTGAATAATAGAAAGATTTTTCTGTGGATATTTTCTAGATCTGCTTTGCATCTGATGTTCTCAAATGTTGATTCGATGGTCTTCTGCTTCCTAGAATTGTGTAAATTCATGTTAGATCTATATTTTTTCTGCTATCATTGTCTTGTCTACAGGATGGAATTTTGGCTGGAGCGTTTTTGCAAGGGGACCTCAACTCGTTCGGTTATCTTCGTCTTGGATCAGGGGGTTTTCATTAGTGTCATTATGATCTATGGTTACTTATTTTTACTTTCCTATTGCATTTGGTTTCTTTATCTTGTCTTAGCAAATATGATATTGTTTACGTTTTCTCATGCAGGGTAGGGGGCACATTGGTGGCTTGGGGTTTACATCCGTCATAGAAATCACGTGGATCTTCCAGAATTGATTGAGATAGCAAGGATCATCACTGTTAAGGCATATACAAGAATTTCCAAGTACGATATAACAGGTAATTCTCTTCTCTTTAGCAAATCGCAATCCATTGTACCTTCTTTCCTTCCATTTTTCTGAAAATCCTTAAAATACTAAAAAACCCCTAAAAAATAGTAAATCCGGGAACCGTCCGATCTTTGGCCAAACCACTACTGGGTTTCATATATCGGTCCTCCCCCTCACTAAATATACTGCAACGCTGGTCAAATTACTACTGGTTTGACCTAGATCTGAAATATTGTCTAAAAATTGCATAGCGCCCCCACTGAAAATTTGACTTGCTGGGGTTTTGATTTTTTTTTATTTCTGACTTCATAGATTGATGGATCGGGTATCACACATTCCAAATCACCCCCAATGCTGTCTAGATTCATGACAGTGTGACCTAGATCTGAATTTTAGACTGAAAACAACCCTAGCGCCATCACTGAAAAAATGAATTTTTTCGGAGTTTACTGACTCCAAAATCTGACAGGCTAGGCTGATAGATCAGGCCCTGAGCACTACAGAACACCCCTAACACTGAACTAGATCCATCCTACTTGCCCTAGATCTAAAGAAATCAGTTTTTCCATCCTCTTAGCCTTATTCATCAACTTTGACTTTTCTGGGATCTGAATTTTTTCCTAAATTTCTCTAAACCTAGTGTGTGGATCAGGCCCTCCTGGTCCCATTTCTCCTTCAACACTGAGATGGATATCTGTTGGTGGCCTCAGATCAACAGATCTATCTCATCTAACCCTAGCGCTATCCTTCCTTGACTGAATTCCTTCCTTAACTGATCCATCTAGACCAAAACACTTATCTGGGTCCACAGATCAAGGGCTACCCTAGGTGGGTTCACCTCAATGTTGGGTGTATACTGACTCCATTTCCCTATGCATGAAAGGAACTGATCTCCCATCCTTAGTGCTAGCCATGAATTGGCATCTTCCCCTTGAAATTTGGATGTTCCTTGATGACTCAGACAATCACACCTGTTCACCTTCTTCATTGAGTCTGTCATCCAGGTACTAGATAGTCCCGACTATTTTCCTGCCCATCCTGCCTCGGTTACGCTTCCCAAGGGAGAGATCATCTTCTTTAGTTTCTAGTACCAAAACCCTAGATCTAAATATTTCCCAAAAAGGTCATCCTATTACTATTTTGGATTAGCCAATATACTGCTGAAGTCCTAATCCATCTACTAAATCCTACTGTAGATCTGGAGTTTCTGAACACCTTACACCTTACGTACCTCAAAGTTTATTTTGATCTGATCTGGTGTCTAGGTATGATCTCTCCTATCAAGAGCAGATCTGGGTCTCCCCCCTTGTTGTCTTGGACTCAGACAACATAAAGCGAAGACTGCCTTGATTGGCGTGACAACCATCTCTTTGGGAGTCTAGGCAATCTGGGTTCCACCTCCTTAGTTTCTTGACCCTCTACCATCCATCCTGGATCCATCTTGCACAAGAAGCTACAAGGTTGGTGATAACAAAGTGTTTGGATCTCTTCAAGTTCATATTCAATCTTCAAGTTCATATTCAAACACATCAAGCACATTCAAATTTCTAAATTTCTCATGGTCCACCATGTCATGAGAATCCTCGAAACAATCTTACCATTTGACAATCTGAAACATAGGAGGAAAAACAAGTGTCTTGCAACTTTTCAAGAAGTTGCTCATTTTGAATTGTGATCTTATGAATAAATTCATTATTCTTCAAGTAGGATTCGTGTAACCATTCACTAATATCAATGACATTTCTTTCTATCAAAAAGCAAAGACATGAAATTACCTTTGATGTTGCACATTGCTCTTTGAATCTTCTCCATGTCTTCAAGAAAGGATGGCTCCTCCAAGGAAGTAGCTCTCCAACAAGAATTCGATACCAATGATTGAGTGTCATGGAGTATGCTAAGGGCCTATTGGACCTTATTTTCATTCATCTTTAAGGAGCCTTCAAGAAAATGAGGCTCTTGCAAATGAACCTCCTCCTCTTCTTCCTTCTTGCTTGGACCAACTTCATGAAGCTCAAGTGGTGATGGAGAAGTTGATCTTGTTTCTTCTTCAACTACTACAAGGTATTCATTTTCATGTTTACTAGAAATTTGGCTTGCAACAACATTTTTAAATCTAATCTCTATGTCACCAACATAGAGGTGTGAGCACCCATTAGTAGGTTCTCCTTCATAGTTCAAGCATCCATCATTAGATTCTCTTTGTTTCATTTCCAAGGTAGAATGTGTCTTGAAATTATCTTCAGTATTTTCAATAGAAACTTCTTCATACTCATGTGATGTCTCTTCATATTTTTCAGAGTCACTTGGGGGTGAATTTCGATCATCTTCATGTGCTACTTCTTCTACTTCACCTATTTCAGAACTAGGTGGTTCATGGGTCTCCTCCTTTTGCTCCTTCAAGCAAGATGGTGCATTTTTCCCCTTGGTTTTCTTAAAATCTATATATTTTTTCCAACTTTGGATAGCCAACAATTTGAATCCTTTCATAATACTCTTGTACAAGTCTTCAAATATAGGTTCCATAATTTTTATAAGCTCCTCACCATCATATGAGGTTCCTCTTTTATCCATAGTCATTGTTTCCTCTTCACAAAAGCACTTTTGGTTTCAATATATAATGGTGGTCCCTGAATTATTGTCCTCATAAATATCAAACCACATCACGTGCCAAGATCATGCTCTGATACCACTTGTAATGTACCTTTTTAATTTTTTTTTTAAATGACCAATTTTTCCACTTTTTCCCCAAATTTTGAACCTTGACTAATTTTGATGTCTAGACCTCCAAATTGACCCAAATGCTTCCAAATTTTCCCAGAAGGTACATGACTGATATTAGAACTTAAATAAAATATTCATAGATGTTTAATGACCCCCAATTTCTTTTGAAAACTTGTTTAAAGTTCTGCTCAAAGTAGGATTCTTTACTAGCAAATGGGGGCTCCAATTCCCTTTGGGTAATTGTCGGAAATGGCTTCACAAATGATCCCAAAGTCACTCGAATTTATGAACAGAGGCTGGGGATGTGTAAGGAACCATTTCAAAGTTTCATATGCATCATGGTTCAATTTATACAGGCTGTTATGACTCTCTCCCAAATAGCTCCCAAATCACAATTTCAACCCTTGGGGAAAAGGCACCAAATCTTCTCCCAATGCAATTAAAAAGAGTAAAATGGATTCTGGTGCTTAAGTAATGAACATGAAACTTGTAATGCACATTAATGGCAGTAAATTCATCACAAATTTATCAGATATAATCATCATTATCATATCATACATCAATGTAGTGGGAAAATGGTCATTGTTTGCTTATTAATAATCCATTTTCCATACAACCATTTGATATTTCGACCTCGGACTTTCTGAGAATGAACAAAATATCATATTGATATTATTACAATTAGTAATTGATAATGAAAATCTTCTCCCAATTCGAAATCATTAGCATTACAATGGTGCCCAATAAGATAGTGGGGAAATGGCACTATTTCTTCATTATTTAACAATTTTAGATGAAATCTTTTGGAATTTTGACTTGAGAGTCTTATGAACTTGAAATATAGATAATTTACATTAGAATATAAAATAATGGAGCATTACAAGCTTCCACAAAGATATCAATAGCTCACCCAAAGAGCAATCCCTCCATGAGCAAGAATATGCCATAAAACTGGAAAGTGTTGATAAAGAGTGCTGCAATAGAAGAATCCACATGCTTTCCTGTAGCTTACACCTGCAAATAAGACTCCATTAAAGATACTTGAAAGACCTAAGTGGCCTCTCCAAACACCAACTTGGATGGGAATCTTTCACCCTCGAAATTGGCTAAGGCAAGAAAACTAGTCATCCACTAGCTCTCACAATTCACAAATGACAATTTCTCAAATGATCAAAAGCCATTCTCTTGGTTTCTTCCTGTATTTTATAAACATCCTTAGCCTTCTAAGGTTCTCAATCCATCAACAAACTCAAGCCAATTCGAATATGGGTGTGGGCTCAAGCTTTGCCATGTGTCCTCCCTTTCCTATCCTTCCATCTTCCCCCAATTTGAGTAGGAACCAATTGGGCTTCTCCAAGTCACATGAGAGCTCTCTTGGATGCTCTATATCAACCTGACATGTCATATATGTTAGATGTCAGCCTTCAGATCTGACTTGTGTTATAACTGTCATAGAATCTACATCATTGGTGTCATAGATGTCATAAATATAGGGGGAATCTAGCCACGTGTCCATGAAACTCCCATTTGGCTCTTCCTCTCCCCATGTAAGTTACAATTCATCCCAAATTCTACCTATGAAGTATATGGACAAGTATATTAACCTTATAATCCATCCAAAAACATTAGGGTTCCCATAGATTTGAGATTGCAATAGAAGGATGTCATTTAACATAGGAATTCTAGCTTGAGTGGGCCCCATAGTCTCCATGTGTCTCCATTCTCCATAGCCATTTCATTTTTCACATGCATTCAATTAATTAACTCCATTAAATAAATATTTTCTCCTTCTAATGTCTAAACACCATTTATTTCTCCCTTATTAACTTTGCAATGTTTCCACCCAACCTAGGGAACTAGTAGGATTGATGGAATTTTTCTGTTATACAATTATTAAAAATGGGGACATTACAGACTGCTACCGTGAATTATATGATATCTTCTTATCCTTGATCCAAGAGATGGAAGAGATGGAGCGACTGAACTATGTTTCACAATCCAAACTCCATGATTTATGTAACAAAATGGCGTCATCTACTTCATCCAAGTTGCAGTGTTGGTGAATATCAGCAGTTAGTATCCAACAGGAGAGATCTCGTGGATGTCTCGAGGAAGGATTTTGATCCCCATCTATCTCCTCTTGATGGCTAACTTTGTTCCATTATCAGTGTAAACTGGAGCAAGTTTTGGAGAAGATATTATCCATTTTTCATGTGCATAGAGACGTTTTCGTTCCTCTCTTTATCAGTTTTGTGAGCATCAACTCTGTAAATAGTAGAGTGGTATTTTTACCAATCAGTTAATAGAAAGAGGGTTAAAAAATGGATGTAAATTGTAGAGTGGTATTTTTACCAATCAGTTAATAGAAAGAAAGAGAGTTAAAAAATGGACAAACTTATCTATATTTTTATTGAAAGTTTTCTCTCTCCACGATATAGTTCTACTTGATTGATGAGAACTTTGACCATATAATATTGCTTTTAACCCACTTTTAAGAAAAAACAAATAAATAGTTAAAATTTGGAAAATGAGTAAATCAAGAGAAAACTTTACCTGAAAACAAAAACAAAAAGTAACCTTCCAAAAAAAAGGGTCACTTTTAAAAGTAGACGCCCAGGTCAATTTTAAGTCAGTCAGTTAATACCTTCACCACTGCTGCAGATATGATTCACCGTAAACCATCTTTCTTTATAGTAATTGGGTCCTTCAGTGGCTATTATGCATGCAACCTCATCCCTTCACCACTGCTGCAGATATAATTCAGTGTAAACCATTTTTCTTAATAATATTTGAGGCCTTCAGTGGCTATTATGCATGCAACCTCATTGATGTTAAAACCTCTGCATACTCTCTTCTCTTTGTAGGTCAGCAATTTTGTGTTTCTGGAATTAATATATGGGACGCCAAGTACATACCGTACCCTCAATAAGGTTAAAAAATAGACTCTGTAGCTTTAGTTTTTGTATAATTTTCAACGAAGTAATATAAATCTGTTAGTTTTATTTACACAAAAACAAACAAAGTCTGTATCAAAAATCTAAAAGCGAGTTACATTCAAAACTTCATCATTCATCTTGGCATATCCCTTGTTTAGGAATTAGGGACTACTACTAATATTACTATTTATCCTTTGATAACAGAGATCCATTTCAATCCGACGATCGTAGGATAATATATACATTTAATGAAAAAAGGCTAAGATTTTTCCCTGTGCATGGCTATTTTGATCTATACATTTGACCATCTTAATTCATAGAGACAAGTGTGCTCTGTTCGGAGTAACTAGGAAACCATCATTACTACATCAGCTTTATAAGTAGCCACTGTCATTGTGGATGGGCACCAACTCAAGCACTCCGCATCAGATTTATATGCCTCAGTTTCCAATTCCTCAGGATGTTCATTCAAATAATTCAAGTAATTCTGAGCCTTGGGAAATCCTATGATGTCTGCAACAATGCCTGTTCCTTTGCCAAGCATGCTTCTCTCCTTAACTAACAGAAAATCTGGCAGATAACAATGCTTGAAGTGATCCATGAATATGAAATCAAATGATGAGCCTGCCGTTTCACTCAGAAGCTCCTCTAAGTCACCAAGTACTTCATTCAACGTTCCTTTCAACACTGTCACCTTTGAGGACAGTCCTAATGAGCACAAATAGACATAAAATCCTATTAGAATTTAATTCGTGGAAACATTCTCATTGCTAGGCTCTAGCATAATACTACGATTAAACAAAAGATTTGAAGTATGATCAAAACTAGAGGTACTCCAAAAATCTTGAGAACAAATTAATACAATAATTTTTTAGCAATAAAATTTCAAGCATGCCCTTTACTAGCATTCAGTCTAAGGCTATGGCACAACAAAACATTTAAAGTAGGTTCAGCATTATAGGCACTCTAAATTGAATATTGTGTGCTTATAATCTGTAATGATAATATGCATCGGATGGATTTTTGTGTTCATTCTCATTCTAATGAAAATATGAGAACATATACATTGATATGTTGTGGTGCTTAGTAGTGATTACAAATCCATTGCAACGAAAGAACTTTCATCTAAAAAGGCAGCTAGCAATGCTTTCAAAAACCGATCATACTAGAGGTACTCCAAAAATCTTGAGAACAAACTAATACAAGAATTTTTTAGCAATAAAATTTCAAGCATGCCCTTTACTAGCATTCAGTCTAAGGCTATGGCTCAACAAAACATTTAAAGTAGGTTCAGCATTATAGGCACTCTAAATTGAATATTGTGTGCTTATAATCTGTAATGATAATATGTATCGGATGGATTTTTGTGTTCATTCTCATTCTGATGAAAATATGAGAACATATACATTGATATGTTGTGGTGCTTAGTAGTGATTACAAATCCATTGCAACGAAAGAACTTTCTTCTAAAAAGGCAGCTAGCAATGCTTTCAAAAACCCGATCATACTAGAGGTACTCCAAAAATCTTGAGAACAAACTAATACAAGAATTATTTAGCAATAAAATTTCAAGCATGCCCTTTACTAGCATTCAGTCTAAGGCTATGGCACAACAAAACATTTAAAGTAGGTTCAGCATTATAGGCACTCTAAATTGAATATTGTGTGCTTATAATCTGTAATGATAATATGCAGCGGATGGATTTTTGTGTTCATTCTCATTCTGATGAAAATATGAGAACATATACATTGATATGTTGTGGTGCTTAGTAGTGATTACAAATCTATTGCAACGAAATAACTTTCATCTAAAAAGGCAGCTAGCAATGCTTTCAAGAACCAAAACAATGAAAAATCTTTCATCTAAAAAGGAAGTGGTTCAATATGCATTGTAACTAAGAGCTTTCACTGGGAAAAATAATGGACCTGCCATTTCGATCTGTGCTGTAAGGAAAGAGTACTTTCAACAGTAAAAAAATGCACTCGTAACATCTATAAGCTTTGGAGTGCTGGATGAAGCATAAAATAATTGTANAATAATGGCCCTGCCATTTCGATCTGTGCTGTAAGGAAAGAGTACTTTCAACAGTAAAAAAATGCACTCGTAACATCTATAAGCTTTGGAGTGCTGGATGAAGCATAAAATAATTGTATATCTGTCAAAATGTGTATTAATGGATTTTCTTCTCCTTTCTCCTTTTTATAAATACAAACACACTAGTTATTTATCTCAAAGAAAATGTACAGCAGAAGAACAATGTTTGGATCAATGACCCCTATTGACTCAAATTGAGCTCTGATATACAATGGATGATCCCTTCAACTGCAGCAGAGAAACTAAACATGATAACGACCAGCCAGGTCATGAGTCCGACCTGACTACTGAAATCCTTTTATAGGTATGGAGATTGGTGGTTCATCTACTCACTCAAAAATAATAGCAGGGACATCTTGTTTCCCCTTCTTCTTTTGAACATCCTTTTACTCAATATAGGGAGAAGGCTTGGCCTGTCAATTTATATCACAATCAATGTCACTCTCGGAAGTTAGCGCAATGTCCATTTCCATATCAGACTTTTCCTATTTATGCAGTCTCTTCAGCCCTCCTGAAGGTCTGTCTATCTGAATTAGTTGTTTAGTGAAGCTGGGTTC
Organism: Pseudotsuga menziesii; assembly: GCA_001517045.1. NCBI lineage: Eukaryota > Viridiplantae > Streptophyta > Pinopsida > Pinales > Pinaceae > Pseudotsuga > Pseudotsuga menziesii. Next base: position 254,146 of record LPNX010290764.1, read on the forward strand.
GGTTTGCATGACCAAAGTCTGATGCCCATCCCTTCTAATAGAAGGGACCATCAGAGTCTCAGTCTGTGTAGAAGGCTCAGGTAGAGCATCTCTCTTTTGGGGAATTACTCCAGGAGTTCTCTAGATTTAATCAGTTTCCCCCGTCTTCCATGTAAAATCTTAGCCTTGGGAGATGCTTCCTTTAAATGGTTGGTTTCTTGACAAACCCTGCTTTTGAATGCTGTATTCTTGTGAGAATCATTTCATTCCAGGACAATCTGATCTGGGAAACCATGACTCAAGTTGAGTTCTGTATCGATGCGAATACAGGAGACAATGCCCTTTTTACCTGACTGGTCTCAGCCTTCAAAAATTTCCCAGAGCATTTCCAGTTAGTTTGAACACTGGCGGAATCCACATAAAATAGGGAATATTGGGTATGCTTACCCACTGGGGTGGGAGTAACAGACATGGTAGTGGGATAATGAGATTCAACTCTGAAACGAAGATATGTCAATAAAAAAATTGGTGGGAGTTTTCATCATTGTCTAGGATCCATTCTTAGAATGAGGGCGTTGGCATTTAGGAGTTTTCATAGAGACATGTCTTATATTTAATAATATATAACTAAATTTAAGTGCAAACAATGTTCAGCTCTGAAACTCTTAATGAGAAAAAAACAAGCTTCTCGCAAAAATATCACATCAACCCAAATTCAGCTTTGAACCCAAAAAAAAACTATAGAAAAATGATGTAGACAGACAGAGAGAGCAGAATATATAGAGAGATAGCAACAACAAACCATAGATTAACTGAACATGACTTAGAACTAATCCATAGTACATACAGTCTTCATCGGTGGACGATGCAGTTCACTGATAAGCTGTGGGATATAATGATATAGAAGATACAGAGATATGGATTGAATGGTGCACTATCCAGATCATTTGTGAACTAAATCAATAAGAAACACATGCACTGGAAAAGGTGGTCATCCATTTCTCTCTATATGTATGCTACTCTGCTAACAAAATCATTCAGAACGTCCCAGATACCTATATGGTCTTAAATTTTAATTAACTTTAGAGATTACGCAGGGACAGAGACAGAATTTTTTTCCAAATTGAAACTTGAAAGTACAATACCCATATTGATATTAGGTTTTAAGATTCTGAGATAACCAAATAATTGACTTAGATTAGAAGTCCAGAATATTTTACCTGCATGCTCTATCATTGCTCTGGAAATTGCATAGTTATGTGAATTCATTTCTATAGAAATCAGCTTGCTGTCAGGCTTGGTCATCTTGGAGGCAATTCTAATGGCAGAATACCCACAATAAGTTCCAAGCTCTAAAGCCACTCTGGGATCAAATTTCTGCACTGCAACATCCAGAAGAGTGCCCTTCTCCTTCCCTAAAATTGCCAGCCAAGTATGGTGAGTAAAACTGTCAATGGCCCTCAGCACAGACTCTGCATTTCCCTTCTCTGTATTTTGCAGGACATAGTTGAGCAGGTCTCGCTCTCTGCAGTCATGAGAATGGCCTGTCTCACTTGCTTGTTTGTCAAATGAAAATGTCAAGTATGACAGGAACCTTGAGACAGGTCCGCATGTCATGGTTCTAATTTGTTGAGCAACAGGATGGTAGATCTGTAAATTTCAATAGAGGGCAATGCAAGTGAACTGTTATACAAAAGGAAAAGATAGAGCAACAGACGAGCAATATAAAGTGAATTGTTATAGAAAAGGAAAAGATAGAGCAACAAACAAGCAATATGATTCTAAGTTTGTAGATATGTTCTATCTGGACAACTACAACAGGAAGCAAGGGTTGGTGTTGACATTGGTGTTGACATTGTATGAGAATGACGTTGTATAGTAAGTACGTTCAGAATGAGGTTGTATAATAGGTATAGAATGAGGTTTTCATGAAGATCAAAATATTTAGTAGCATCATTTATTATTGAAAATTTATAATTAAATGATGTTCAGTATAGTTTTAGGTTAATTTTGTTATTTTTTAATCTAAGTTTTATTATATGGTAAATGATATGTGAATTTTGTTTTTGTTTTTTTTTAATTTAGACTTTATTATTATAAGTGATGGGTTAAGTTTACATTAAATATATTTTTGTAATGGTTTTGAGTTTTGTTGTCAACTTAATTTTGTATTGTGAAGTATTTAGATATATTAATTTTGAAATAAAGAGAAGTGCTTAAAAGTTTTTATCTAGATATGTCTTTATCCAAAAGTGGCAAGGGATACAATTCCACTCTGGTAAGCCTCTAGGTTTGGGTCCTTAACATGTTTTTAATTGTCCCAGAAAAATGAACTCTCAACCAATCCAAATGAGTTTTAAGTCTTTACTCCATAACCTATTAGGACATAACCCAATCAATTATTCACCATCAATCCACCAAGATTTAGCTCCATATATAAAACAAAGACACTGTGCCAAGTTACACTTTTACTTCATACCAAAAAAAATCATTAAGTAAACTAACTTCAACTAATACTACTTTATATTATAACTATATTTTAATATTTATTGAGTAAACTAACTTCAACTAATACTACTATAAGGGGAGGCATGTGTCGGTCCTCTTTGACCCAAGAGGAAACAAAGTATTAACCTATGCATGGGGTATTGGAAATGCCTCCAACAATCAAGAAGAGATCTTAGCATTAAACTTAGTTGTCTTCCAAGACTCTCTCCTCATCATTTGATTCATTAAGAAAGATAGCAAAAAATGCCTACCTAAAAAGGAATGATATATTATTTTGATGTTTTGTAAAACAAAATTATTTTTAAAAGTTTTTTTGGAAGTTATATACCAACTATGTATTTCTAAAAGGAATTAGTTAAACACTATATAGTTAAAAGCATAAGAGTCCAAAAACTTTTGAAATCTATATATACTATTTTGTAAATTTTATTAAAAAAATTATTCAAACCAACACTAATTTTATTTAAAAAACTATTCAAACCAACCCTAACACATTTTTTAAGTAATACAGATACATTATATATATTATAATTTTCTTACTCTAAATTCTCTGAATGGTAGAACAATAAATACTATTTCAAATATAAACATTATTTCAAATGATTCAATGGTAGGAATATTATCACACTTTTAAAGGAACAAATCTTTTATGTCAAAAGCAATCCTTGTATATTTTTATTCTTCTTTTACATTTAAATGATTACTTTAATCTTTGTACACTTATACTTTTCTTTTACATTTAAATACTACTTTAATATAGAGTCTTGTCATATTCAAAGGATATACACATAAATATACAAGTTGTTTCTATGATTTCTTACATGAAACTTTGGATCTTAAGTATTTGTAGGATGATACTTTGTTCAATCATTAGAATAATTTTTTTTAAATTTAAACTAATTTTATTTTTTAAAAATATTAACATGGTTGGATTTTTTGGTATCTGACAGGTTTAGAATCGGTGACCTTCCAGCTTAGGGGGCGTCTTAACCATACCCCCTTCCAACTTAGGGGGTGTCTTAACCATACTCCGCCACCAACTCTTCTACATCTGGCGGATACAATCAAATAGTTAATAGTAGATAAGTATTTACAATGTTTACTCGATCTTGTCCATAAAGCTTATTAGAGAAGCTATTAATAAAATAAAATCTAACTTTTAGTATTTTATAATAAAATGTTTTTGTTAGTAATTGATAGTGAACTTCATCTTTATAAAAAGCAATGAAAATAAAAATAAAACTATTTGACATATTTATATAAAAAAAATAATTCCCTTCAAAATAATTATCTCCATTTAAAATTATATCTATACTTTAAAAATACTATTAAAAATGCATATAAACAAGACTTTAACGAAACAAAAATAACTTTTTAAATTGAATTTCCTCAATAGATCTCATACTTATTTAACAAAAAAAAAGAAACATTTTGTAAAAAATACATAAAATTAATTTTTGAATCTTTTAAAAAGAGAGAATAACAATCCATTTAAAAGGCACCAGCAGTGTCTTGCTTGATAAGGAAGCATCACATCCTATAATAAAGCTTGTCCGTTTACAAGGATTGTGAATTCCCACTCAAATTAAAAAGCACTTCATAAAGCATGTATTGTCTTCATAAATAAGGAAGCGTCTCAATCAAACCAGAAAACACATCAAGCTTGTCCGTTTACAACTCCGGTTAGCATTGTTTCGCTTAATCTCTTTGGAGAATATATTTTAAAGCCAAAATATATTATTAAGAATATTCAAAATCTCGAATAGGTTTAAATAAGGTTTTTTTTTTGTTTTTTTCTCATAGTATTTTGAATCATTAATCTTATTATAAAACAATAAGATGGACAAAGATGTTGGATTAAATAGTAATAGGTTTAAATAAGGTTTTTTTATATCTCATAGTATTTCAAATTATTAATCTTATTATAAAATAATAAGATAAACAAAGATGTAGGATTAAATAGTAAGATGGATAAAGATATAGTAAGATGGAAAAAGATATAGGCATAAATAGGATTAAATTATATGATTGATAGACATAAGTAATCAAATTGAGATAGTTTAAAATATTAATTTAATTTGTTATTAATGTTATTAATGGCTTAATAAGTTTTATATTAATAGGTTTTTTATTTGGATTCTTTTATGTTAAATTTATTAGGTCATAATGTGGTTTTAATGGATGATATTCATGAATGTGAGGAATCATCTCTTGAGTCTCCTGGCTAAGTTTTTCTTGAGAAAAAAAATGATAAAATTAAGAACACATATTTTGTAGTATATTGATGCAATGTGAAGATCCTAATTTCTTTTAAAAAAATGCTTATAACTATTAAAAAAGATTTTTTCAAATCAAAATTTAAAAAAAATATATATTTTTATACATTATTTGAAAAATGATGTTAAAAACAAAACTTTACTTTAACTTGTAAAATTTATATTTACATCGCCCATGTGGCAGTATTATCCATTTGTGGGGATAACTATTCTTCGAGAGTAAAAAACACTTCTCATTCAAGGAAAGCCTAGCAACTTTTCTGGGGACTTAGGAAAGCCTCTTTAAGTAAGTTGTTGCTTAAGCAAAATGCTACAAGAGAATGACACTCACTTGAACACCTCTCAACTCACTTGAGTGTGGCATGAAGTAGGAATGCCTAATCTAAGCTATGTGAGCGCCAAATTATTGATGTTATTCATGATTCCAACACTGAGCACACATTCTATATATCATTCTCTTAGAGGTTCGTGACCCATGGAGAGAATGGACCCTCCATAGCCCTGATTAGTCATGTGTTGACTATATGTATAGAGGGATTGGATGCTTCACCTCGTACAGTCATGTGTTGACTGGAGTGGTAGTAAGATAGAGGTCACATTATGTACTCCGTAGCGAGAGTGATATATTCTTATAGAGCGAGATGACTTGTCTACATTACAAGGAAATCTAATATCCTTGTATATTAGACAAAGTCTAATCTAATGTTGAAATTGACAATTGGCTCTAAGAAGTGACCAAGATTTCTTAGAGTATGGCCACATCAACATTAGAGCTCTTGGGAAGAAATATGACTGCATGTGATGAGACTTCAACAAGGAGAACTTTTCTATGATGAAGAAATATCCAAGAAGTCAGGAGAAAGTATTGAACAAGTTCCAGGGAACATCAAAGAAGTGCCAAAAGGAAAATGAAGGAAAGAATTCAAGTTAGCTTGGAAATAAATAAAAGTTAGTGGGAAAAGGTACAAGTCGGCCCCAATGGAGAAAAGGCAAGTCGGCCCCATTGAGGAAAGTTCTAGTGACTTGATGAATATAAATATAGAGCTTCACTTTTCATTTGTACATACACTCACTCACTCAACAAATTCTATCTCTACACTTGTGTGCATCTCTTGGAAGGCCTAGCAAAGACAATAAATAAATTTTGGGGTTATCTTATTCTCTTTGAAGACTCTATACCCTTGCTAGGGATTCTTGTGAAGGAGGGTGAACCTCTCTCATATTCAAGTTCATCTTCATGATTGGTATTGTTCTTGTATTGGATTGATTTCTTCTGAGAAAAGTTTGTTGGGTTTTCTCCCATTTGGGTTTCCCAGGATAAAAATCTTTGTGTCTTTTGTGCATGGTTATCTTTCAGTGGCCCTTGATTTTATTTCTATTGCAAATGAATAATTCTATAATTGTGGGGTGGAGTAAATAATAAAATAAATTCGAAAGAGATGAAAATTGTTAGAATAATCAACCCATAGTTACTCATATTTGACATTAATTAAATCATTTTTGTCTTATTCCTAGAATCCTAGATTCCCTCTCTATGCTAGTTCACTTCTACATGTTCCTAGAAGTCAATACTTGATAAACTGGATCATGGAGTGCTTTGGACTCATCTTGGAAACATATTTAGCATGTCTGCTTTATTCCTGGTTCCTTAAAGCACATATGTGCTTTTTCTGAAAGATGCATTGATTTACTGCAGTTTTAAGGCATAAAGGAAAAGCTAGTCTAGGGGAACTTGCCTTGTTTTTTGACCACGTCATCCTCCTTCCTTTTCTCCGTACAAAAGTATGAATGAGTTGTCTTTCCACCACTTATTAGCTTTCCCACTTGCTTTATCTGATTCGTGAGGATCTTCATGGATTTGGAGAGTCCTTTTTGCACCTATGGGGGATTTGACTTGTTTTAGTAAGCCTGGTTTTTGACCAATTCGAATAGCAACCTACTGATTTCAAATATCTCATGTAATTATATATTTGGGCAGTGTATTACTTCATATGGTTGGATAATGTACACTTATTCAATACAGGATTAAGTTATGCTCCAATTTCAGTCTCCTTTTGTGTGAATTTTGCATGTTTGATTAGCAATTTTGTGAGTGTAATTGATCTATCTCTTGGGTTCAATTTCCACAAAAATTATACTGCTAAATCTGAAACAATAACATGGTATCAAATCAATTCTGAATAGATTCCATTGGCTGAGATTGTTTGTGCCCTAATATGGAAACTAGGGATTCCAAGCTTGGATACTTCTCTCCATAGTTTGGACTTGGAAATGGCACATTGGAACTCGCCCTAGGAGGGTGCACTTATCTATGGAAACAAATTTCAATTTGTTGCATTTTCAATTTTGACCTAATCTCTGTTAAGAACTAGGGATTCCAATTTTGAGCCCTTATGACGACAGATTAGGTTCGATCTTAGCTTCTTGGAGCTCTCCCTAGGAGGGCACATCTATCTATGGAGTCAATTCTCAACTTTTCTAAACTTCAATTTTGACCTAGATCCTACTAGGGTTTCTAGGTCATATTTTTAGATTTTCATATGAGTATCCTCTAGTACAATGATCATCTTTCTCACTATCAAGATGAGATAGTAGAGCTAGAAGAACCACTATATCTGCCAAGAGATGATGCAATGATCAAGAAAAGAACAAAATGGCTTTGTGACACCTTGCAAGATGCAAGAAGGCATGCAAATCCCAATGATACTTTTAGATAGAGAACAAAAGACCTCATAGGTTCTCATATTGTATAGCATTGGTGAGTCACATCATTGATTCCAACCCTTCTAGTGATGAGGAGGAAGTGGGATAGCATGTTTGAAAGTGTAGGAGTAGTATTCCATTATGAAGAATGATGTGTGAAGATAGTGTCAAGACCTTAAAGGAATCCATTGGTAACTTCCAAACAGATCTATAAGTTCTAGCATGTAGTCTAGATTAGTGTCCAAGACAACACCTTATATAGGTTATGGATTTAGATAGTTTGTAAACCCCGAGAGAGTCTTAAATGGTGTTCAATGTTCCCAACTGATGAGAGATGACACAGATATATATAGAGGGGTAAATAATATTCCATGATCCTGAATCATAGGGTGTGGGGAGATTGGACTAGGAATAAGCATATTAGTGAGTGCATGATGCTTAGATACAGAGGGAGCATAGTGTCCAAATGCATATCTAGTAGAGTACTCCCACACAGAGGGAGTAGTTGTGGTATAACTTGTTGATGATAAAGAATACTTTATATGAACTCAAGCAGGAACCCAATATTTGATATGTCAGGATAAACATGTACTTGATGAGATCGGGTTTCACCAAGAGTGAGGTGGATTCCAACATTTACTACAAATTTGTTGATGTGATCTTGGTGTTGTATGGTTGATGATTTATTCCATCATGGGAATAGAGAAGATCAGAGTCAAGTACAAGAGGGATTTGTCCTCTAAGTTCAAGATGAAGGGTCTTAGCCTTACACATTACTTCTTGAGATTAGAAGAGTGGCATAGACTAGATGAGATATTCCTCAGGAAGAGGGAGTACACATATGAGATCCTGAAAGATTCAAGATGATGGACTATGAGTCTATGGCTATACCTATGGATATATATATGGAGAAGATGAGAGATTCTTCTTCAGATTCATATTTGGTGGGTCCCACGATGTACAGGAAGATGATTGGATCCTTGATGTACCCATTTAACACCAAACTATATGTTTTCTTTGCAGTAAACACCTTGATCCAATTTATGGTTAAGTCGAGGCATGCACATTAGGTGGAATAAAATCATGTGTTGAGGTACCTGCATGGTACAATTGGATATGATCTAATAAATGTCTTAAGCGATGAAGTGAAGTTGCAAAATATATACAGTCCGACTAAGAGGAGTGCAGTGGAAATAGAAAGTGTATCAAAGCATTGTTTTAGCTTGGATCAGTTATGATATCCTAGATTAGTGGGAAACATGATTTTGTGGCACTCAATACAACGAAATAAAAACAAATTGTAACCATGGTGCAAAAAGGAACAATGAAGCTCCAGTACATATCCACAGACAAGAAAATAGATGACATTCTCACCAAGCTTGGTGTGATGGAGAATACCTCCCTAACTGAGAGGGAGCGTTATTGGATATGTGACATCGTGACGATGAGTAGGAAGAAATTCATATGAGAGATGAATGTGCAAACACCATGATGATATTACAAATGAGTAGTAAGACATTCACATTAAAGATGAATAGCCCAGACACCATGATGGTATTATAGATGAGAAGGAAAACATTCATATGAGATGAGTGGCCCTGACATCGTGAGATTCGATAGATGAGTGGAAAACATTCATAAGAGGTGAATGGCCTAGACACTAGGATGGTAGTACAGATGTAATTGCAGTACAAACATAGTAGTACAGATGTGATTGTAGTACAAACATTGTAGTATAGATGCAGTTTCAGTACATATACAATTCAGTTCCAGTACAGATACAGTGCAGGTACCATACATATGCATTATTGAAGGACATTCTCACCAAGTTAGAAGTTGGGTGTGATGCGGAATGTCTCCCTCACTGAGAGGGAGTGTTGATGTTCTCCATGATTCTAGAATTGGGAAAACATTCTGCAGATAATTCTCTTAGAAGTTTGTGACCCATGGAGAGAATTGCCTCGTCATAGTATTGACTAGTCATGTTTTGACTATGTGTATAGAGGGATTAGATGCTTAGCCTCATCCAGTCATGTGTTGATTGGAGTGGTAGTATGATATAGGTCACATTGGGTGCTATGTGTGTGGGAGTACTCTGTAGCTGGAGTGATATATTCTTATAGAGTGAGATGACTTGTCTATGTTACAAGGAAATCTAATCTCCTGGTATATTAGACAAAGTCTAAACTAATGTTGAAGTTGAAAATTGGATCTAAGAAGTGAAAAACACTTCTTAGAGTATGGTAAATAAACATTAGAGCTCTTGGGAATAATATGGTTGCATGTGATGAGACATTAATGATGAGAAATTTTCTATGATGAAGAAATATCCAAGAAGTCAACACAAACCATTGAAGAAATTCCAAAGAGCATCGAAGAAGCGTCGAAAGTAAAATAAAGGAAAGAAGTCAATCCAGATTAGAATAAATAAAATTTAGTGGGAAAAAGTACAAGTCGTCACCAATGGAGAAAAGGAAAGTAGACCCCATTGAGGAAAGTTATAGTGACTTGATGAATATAAATAGAGAAATTCACTTCTCATTTGGAGACACACACTCTCACTCAACATTTTCTCTCTATGCACTTGTGTGCGTCTCTTGGAAGGACTAGGAAAGGCAAGAAGGAAATTTTGGGGATATCTTAATGAAATGTACCCAAATAAAGATCCAGGAACACTAACTCAAATGTAACTAGTTTAAGGCTAGTAGTTTAAGAAATTAAGAATTAACACCTCTAAACTTCCCCAAAATTTCCCAAGGTGGGATTTAAGATCTACTACATCTCATGGAAATCCTACATCAACCTTAATCAGACACCCAACTTTGACAGTTGCACATTCTTTGGGTAAATCACACTTAGGTAGATTCCTTTGGCTAAAACAAAGGCTTCAAGGTAATGGCCCCAATACTTAGTGGACACCAATGGATTTGTTGGGCCTAGAGATAGAATGGCAGAATTCATGCAGAATTCTGCCCAAGTATGGAGAAGAGCTAAAGGAGGAGAAGAAGGAGATACAACTAAAGAAGAAACATAAAGGTAGGAAGGGGAAGGATGCTACGACAGCTGAAGATGAAGAGGATAAGGTGACAGAAGAGGAAGCCGCGCTAGATAAACAAGCCACGACAGAAGGATGGAGTGCGACATGAGACAGTACGACATAATATTAGCAGTAGAAGGCATGCAAGTAGCATAATGGCTGGAAAACGACAGTAAGACATACTACTGAGAAAGTGATAGGCCTTAATGATTGTGGGTATGATCTCAGCTGGAGCCAGTGGAAATCACACATGTGAAGGAATATTTGTAAGTTAGGCTGATAGTGCCTCCCGTTAGGTGTTGCTAGAATAGGAAAGACAGCCTGTCCGTTGGGTATAGTAAGTCGGATGAGAAAGCGACTGTAATGAGTTTGTATAGAGTATGTATCGAGTTGGTATTGAGTATGTATCAATGATTTAGGGAATATGTATTGAGTCTGTAATAGGGATATAAAATAAGGAACCCGAGCTGTATGTGGGTTAGACATTCTCCCAACAGTCAGTGTTAGACATTCTACCGACAGTTAGTCCTTGTAATCATTCTCTCTCCAATCAGTCGTTGTAGGCTCTCTTTGGTTGAAAAGTATGAGCTCTTGGTTGGTGGCTCTGTATTGCTGAGTTCATCAAAGCAAAGGATATATAGATGAGTGCACGAAAGAGTAGGAAAGGTTGATTCGATCCAGGTTGTGTGTGGATCACTAGTAGAAGGAGAGTAGGAAGATAATAGAGAGAATATTAGAGAGCATGGGAGGGAGGAGGAGTCTATAAAGTTAGAGAATAAGATCTTGAGCAGAGTCTGTAGCTTAGTGCATCAAAGAAATGTGCATCTATTTCCTCATTCCAGATGAAGAGCACCTTGTGGTTTTTTCCCAGATGGGTTTCCATGTTATATTTTGTGTATATGTGTGAATGTTGAAAGTGTCTTAGATATATGTGTAAATGTTGTATAGAATGAATGACTGTAGGTTTGCTTATAAATGAATAGATGTATGATGGTCGCCTTGTATTACTAGATGTGATTATGCTGCATGTCTGTTGTTTATTTAATGAGTTGCATAAGAAAGGTTGGGGTGCATCCTAGTTTTTGAGAACGGTGAACAAATATAATCCACCCCTGGACTTTGTTGGAATCCTTGGCATAGAGTTAGGTACTAAACACCCTCCCACCAAACGTGGAAGCGTGGTTTTGGAAATTACCCATCAAGAGAGATATCTCGGGTGAGATGGCATCTGCATCGCAAGTGTTGCTGACTGAGCTCTGCTCTATCGGGTCGATATATCAGGATTTGTTGTGCTGAGCAGAAGGAACTGAACCTAGGTCAGGATCCCTGGAAAAAGGGACAAATAAACACAAAACCCAACATTATTCTAGTTCATAAATTGAAGTGGTTGGTCTGTAACTACCCCAACTTGCTGTGAAAACATTGAGATAGGCAATTAGACTCAATCTGACAAAGTTTGGAAGCTAGGAAGAAAATTTGGAATTTAGGACTCAACTAGTAGATTTCGAACTCAATTCAAAAGGTATCTAAGGGTCACGACTTGTAGGTATGAGACTTGGGATGGGTTTGAATTTATCTTATATACTTGCATCAAATTTCAGATCATAAATTGGTGGTGCAGAAGTCAAATTATTGCAACAATTATGAAAACTAGTCAAATTTGGCATCAAAATGAGCATAGGGGAAGGAATTCATTAAAGAGAAAGATAAATTTGCAAAAAAAGAAGTAGCTTAATGTAAGTAACTTACAAAGGAGTAAATTTACATTACAGGTGTGTAATAGAAACAACAAAAACTCATGAAACCATGAACCTCCATCAATAACATGGACAATTACAAGCACTACAAAAACACACTAATTGTTGGAGTCTTCAACACTCCTAGCACACTAGCTAGCTTGAACGGATTTCTAATAGAATTGAAAATGACATGGAATAACTGCAAACCTTAATGGCTGCATTAATCTCAATGAGATGGACAAGGTTTCTAACTCCTCAATCACTAGCTGAATTACTTCAAATAGCTACACGGGATATAAGGGGAACATATCCCAATTGGTGACAAGGGGCACATGATCTCCCAAGTCTAGAAAATATTAGATCTCTTCAATTCAATAATCAAACTAGAAAAAAATTCCTAAGGATACTCTCATGCTCCTTTTATAACCCTTTGGTATCTTTCTTCCTTTCTCTAGATCCCTCCTTCTTGAAATTCAAATTAGTGATGAGTGGAAGATTCTTTGGCAAGTTGCACTTGCATATTGACCCATTGTCCTTATCGATTGCGCCCTCACTAGATAATATTAGTACCTATATCTTTCTTGAGACTCTTTGTTGGCTTTATTCCTTTTACTATTCCTTTCTCTGCCCAAGAATTTGGAAAATTCTGCTTTCTTTGATTTCCTTTTGCTTTCCTGTTTTTCCTACGTTTAGGATTCTTTTACTGTCTTTAGCTACTTTATTTCCATATCCATTCAATGGAAACATCTCATATGGGTTCCCTTCACCTTCCTAAACTCCCTCCTTATCCAAATTAATCGAATATTGGATAATAATAATGTTTGGACCCCATACATTATAATTTCATAACCACATCTCCCCAAAATTAAATTATTTTACAAGTTTAGCATCAAAACTTACAAATATAATACCCTCTTCATCACCTTGCTAATTTTTCTTGAACTATACCAGGTCACTTAAGCCAGTGCATCCCTATTCCCATGTAGTGGTCCATAGAAAAAATTGGAAACATTGCAGTCCTCCCCACCCAAGATTGCTTGTCTTTAAGTAATTTAAAACTTGAAGTGACACATTTTCTCCTTCCCCATACTTTGTGCACAAATAATTTTCTACCTCCTTTCTTAACTGACACTACACCCCCTCAATCAACTCCATAAGGAATTAGTACATCAAAATACAAACATATGTAGGCCAAAACTACTCTCACTTCAAAATGTTGTTAAGTTATCTGACATAGGAATTTCCAATTGCCATGCTACTATGATAGAGGAACCACCATGATGCTATTGTGACAATCTAATTATAACATTTCCCTCTTGAAATAGCTATGTACCCTTTGCAATTCTATGTTCAACCCATTTGAAATAGTTGAGACTGTGGATGATTCATAGGCCCCAAATGAATATCATATTGAGGGAGTGTCTCCTACTTTATCCTCTACATTGATTAGTGTCTACACCAAGAGCCTCATTAAGACTCACAAACCACCATATGGAATAGAATAATTCCATCCACAATATGGTTTCCCATGTAAGAAAATACACCACAACTCGACATGGACAAACTTATGAAAATGAAGGTTAGCTCACCCTCATGGATCCCAGTAAACATGTTGCATTATCCCAAACTCAAATTCCATCAAGAACACTTTGTCACTCCATGAAATGCCAATATCCCATGTTTTATGCAACATTCCACTTGAGATATAGGTCATCTAGAACAACTTGGCATTCCAAAGCATGTCAGGATCCCATAACCATGTTGGAATCCCATCACACCCAATCCTCATGTGCATGTGTATTGTAGGTATCTAATGGCTCCAAATTTATTTTTTTTCTACTAACATGTTAGGGAAATGTCAGTTATAACAAAAAAATCATTATAGAAACAAAGGGAAGATTTACCCCCAGAGTCTTCATCTCAATGATTTCTATATCCATGCAATCAATGGATGAATAAGCACTTTTGTTTTTTGATCCATATGGAATGTGATCAGACACCTCATATAAAGAAAAATATACCTCCCATAAGGGCAGCTCATGAGGTTTCTCCTTCAAGGCATGCATGTCAAACAACTCTCTACTGATGCAAGAAATTCTAGTGCATGCTTGATCCTACATTTCAGTGATATATTTATCAACCCATTCCATGAATAGATAATCACCTTTGCTTGCAGATTCAAATGGAATGTCCTCAACTATCTTTACCATATCTAAGAACTCTTTAATGTCCTTTTGAAGCAAGATAGGTGTTGGTCCAACATCTTCTATATCATCCCTCTTCACATGCACTTGCAAATCTGAATATCCCACATGTTCAAGCTTCACATGAGGTTCCTCAATAAAGTCCAATGTGTTTCCTATCATATACAAATGTCTTTCTTCCATGTAGGATGGAGTATGTGGTGTGCTCAACTCCTTACAAATTTGGTCAATCTGCATTCTTGATTATTGAAGGGCTTCTTATGTGCTCTTCAAAGAATCATTGGTTTGCTCCAATTCACTAGTGATCCTTTTTTAATCTTATTCTTCCTTCATGAGTGCATGCTAATACATTTCAACCATCATGATAATATTATTTCTGTCAGATAGAGAGTTCATGTAACTCTCTTTCATCTTTTCCATTATCTCTCTGAGTGCTTTGAGCTCTTCTAAGAAAGGTTCTCCTTACAATACATCTTCAAATTCTCTCTAACAACAGTTTGTTACCAAAGTATTGGTATATACAAAGTGCTTCAAGGCTTCCATGAGCTTCTCTTGGTTTTCCTTTAATGATTCCTTCATATGACATGACTCATAGGGAAACTCCTACACCTAGCTTGTTCCATCTAATGGCTGACACAAAAGATCAACTTGCCTATGGCATTGATTCATAACACATATTTCATACATGTCAAAATTATAATATTTTTCCATTTCAATTTCATTGTATGAAGTGGAGGGTTTTCAAAATGTTGCAAATGAATGTGACTTTGACAAGAGTAAAAAATTGCACCATAACTTTGTGGCTCATTTTTATCTTCTCTAAGCAGGTGACTTGTGCTAGCATGCTCTTCCACTTTGTTGTCCATAGGAAGACTCACCTCTACATCATGTGGTTTGCTCTTCTCCACTTTTCCATTTGACTAGAGCAAATTTGTGTGTGAGGCTTCACTCTTGTCTTCAAGTGCTTCTGCTTCCTTGCTTTCCTCCTTTAGGAAAACTAAGGATTCTTCATTCTTGGTTGCATTAGGATCAAGTATTTTGGAGACTTTGCTTGAAGAATAACCAAATAGTCTCATAAAACTCCCATTAGAGGAAATTTGAGGTCTAAAATGGGCCTCCTAAGGAAAATAATTAAATAATAGTTAAAATAATAAAATAATATTTATTAATTTTGAAGGAAGAAAGAAAAAAACAACTTTTTTTATTTGTATTTTTGACATATCTCCCTGTGTTTTTTATCAAATTTTGATCAGGAGAGCTCGTTGGATGTGGAATTAAATTTTGCATCCAACGAGTACCCACACAGCATATGTTTGACGGACCCCGCTACCCCAAAAATAAAAATTACCTAAAACAACGTGATGATGACATCATCATCACATTTTTTTAGGTATTTTTTGTTTTTAGGGTAGCTGGGTCCGTCAAAAGTATGCCATGTGGGTACCCGTTGGATGCATAATTTAATTCCGCATCTAATGAGCACGCTCGATCTAAATTTGAGTAAAAATACATGGAGATATGTCGAAAATATGAACAAAAAAATAGTTTTTTTATGAAAAATATGTCAATTCAACCATTATGGTTGACTCATTTTATTGAAATTATATTGGTTCTTGAATTCCAACTCACAAGAAGTTATTGTTGGCATGTTTTCTTATAAGGCCCATTTTAGACCCCAAAATTCCTCTAATGGATATATAGATGGTTTTAATGTAGCTTGGAATTTTGTCTTCTCATATTCTTCTTTGCTCTAAGTGGAACAACTTAACTCCTCTCTTGATGATTTGTTTCTCTCAAAAGAAGACTCGTCTGCATTCTTGGGCCAAAATCCACACTTGTAATAAATGTATTCTTTGAAAGAAATGTTTGCACAAGTCTCCTTACCCAAAGCTAGATACTCCTAGTAGCAACGAGGCACATGATTCTATCATATTTACTAATTCCTTCTTAGGACTAGCCATTGGTGGTTTAGCAATAATATATTCACTATGCATCTGGTCACAAAAGTAACCATCCTCATTCTTGACATTTACAAGCCACCATCAACATAAGTCACCTCTTCTGCTTCATACTGCTCAAAATCATCTTCAACTATCGGTACAAGCCTCGTAGATGAAACTCTTCTTCAAATGACTAATGACCTCAATGTATAGGTGTGTTTACCATGCTCTGATACCACTGTAATGTACCCAAATAAAGATTCAGGAACACTAACTCAAATTTAACTAGTTGAAGGCCAGGAGTTTAAAATTTTAAGACTTAACACCTCTAGACTTCCCCAAAATTTCCCAAGGAGGCCTTTAGATTTTGCTACAACTCATAGACATTCTACAACAAACTTAATCATACACCCAACTTTGACGGTTGCACATTCTCTAGGTGCATCACGTCTGAGTAGACTCCTTTGGCTAACCAAATGCTTCAAGGTAATGGCCCCATGACTTATGTGGAACCCAATGGATTTTGGTGTAGAACTAGAAGTGGATGGTATGTAACTACCCCAACCTACTATGAAAACCGTGAGATATACAATTAGACTCAATCTAACAAAGTTTGGAAGCTAGGAAGAAAAATTGGAATTTAGGAAAACTCAACTAGTAGATTTCCAACTCAATTCAAAAGGGTGACGAATTGAAAATATGATATTGGGATGGGTTCGTATTTACCTTATCTACCTACAACAACTTTCATATCATAAATTGGAGGTGCGGAAGTCAGTTATTGCAACAATTATGAAAACTAGTCAAATTTGGCATCAAAACGAGCATAGGGGCATAAATTCATTAAAGAGAAAGATAAATTTGCATAACAAGAAGAGACTTAATATCATTAACTTGTAGAGGAGTAAATTTAAATTATAGGGCTGCAATAGCAGCAACAAACACTCATGAAACCATCAACCTCCATCAATAACATGGACAATTACAACCACTACAAAAACACACTAATTGTTGGAGTCTTCAACACTCCTGGCACACTAGCTAGCTTGATTGCACGAGGACTTCACTTAGTGAACATCTCACATAGCACGTGCGATCCTGGGATATTAAAGAATACCCTTAATTTCCATAGATATTGAACCAAACTCCTTTTGTTGAAAACCCCCTCCCAATACTTAAAACCTCCTCCCCACCCCTTTTTACACCTGAATCCTTATAAATCACCCTACCCACCCCCACCTTAAACCCCTCACCCCCCCAATACATGCAATATATTGGTTCAATTTTTAATAATTTTAAAACCCACAATATGAACCAACACGTGATAGGATATTGGTCAACAAGTGAAGCCCTCGTGCTTGATTGGAACTCAAATGGACCTGCAAATGACATGGAAGACCTGGAAATAAACCTTAATGTATGCATTAACCTCAATGAGATGGACAGGGTGTCCAACTTCTCAATGACTAACTAAATTGCTTCAACTAGCTACATGGGATAGAATGGGGCACATCTCCTAACTGGTGACAAGGGGCACAACTCCCAAGTCTCAAAAATATCAGAGATATTCAATTCAATAATCAAACTAGAAAAATATTCCTAAGAACACTCTCATACTCCTTTTATAACCCTCTAGTAGCTTTCTTCCTTTCTCTAGAGCCTTCCTTCTTGAAATTCAAATTAGTGATGAGTGGAGGCTTCTTTAGCAAGTTGCACTTGCATATGGACCCACTTGCCTCATCAATTGCGCCCTCACTGGCTAAGATTAGCATCTATAACTTTCTTGAGATTCTTTTCTCACTTTCTTTATTTTACTATTCCTTTCTCTGCCCAAAAATTTGGAAACTTCTACTTTCTCTAATCTTCTGTTGCTTTCCCGCTTTTAGTCGCTTTTACTACCTTTAGTTGTTTTATTTCCATACTCCTTGAGTGGAAACATCTCATATGGGTCCCCTTAACCTTCCTAAACTCCCTCCTTATCCAAATTAATTAAATATTGCATTAATAATAATTTTTGGACCTCATACATTACAATTTCATAACCACATCTCCCCAATATTAAATTATTTTACAAGTTTAGCATTAAACCTTGCAAATATTTTACCCTCTTCATCACCTTGTTGTTTTTTCTTGAACTATACCAGGTGACTTAAGCCAATGCATCCCTAGTACCATGTAGTGGTCCATGAAAAAAAATTGGGAACATGACACTTAATCTCTTTGAATACTCGCTACCCTTGCTAGGGTTTCTTATGAAGGAAGGAGAACCTCTCTCATATTCATGTTCATCTTCATGATTGATATTGTTCCAGCATTGGATTGATTTCTTCTGAGAAAAGTTTGTTGGGTTTCCTAGGATAAAAAATTTGTGTCTCTTGTGCATGGTTATCTTTCAACGATCCTTGCTTTTACTTCTATTGCAAATGAGTAATACCATAATTGTAGGATAGAGTAAATAATGGAATAAAGCCGAAATAAATAAAAATTATACTGCTAAAGGTAAAACACTAACACGCATCTACCTTACATAAGGGTCAACTCCTCTTAGACTATTCACCTTCCATTAACTGGATGTGAGCCACTCTAACCCAACCAAGCAACTCTAGTCCAACGTGCATTGGATTATTTTGGACACATTATTGCAGAATTGGTTTACCTAATACAAAACAATTACATCTTAAATAAATGAAAACAAAAATGAAGAATTTTACCACCGAACTAATTACTATAAAAATGTAAATAAAGAAAGAAAACCAAATTACTAGTTGTGTGCTTTATCCATCTAGGCACGTGATATAAAGAATTAAAATCCTACGTTTAAGGACAACTTTCAAGATATATGTTTGAAGAGGACGAGGAGGTATGGGGAAAATTGAATCTTTAATGAAGCATTAGTTCTTTAGAGGAAGTATAGTACTAAGAAATTGAAAATAAAATAAAATTGATAGATTATTTCAAACTTTTACCTTGGTTATAGTGTGCTCATTTTCATGAACACAACTATTCACCTCCATCTTCAACGTCCCAATGTGCTTATGGTTCCTAAGTCCACTGGTTCCTAAGTGCACTCGTGAAAGTAACCATTTTTTTATAAAATGTATGCATCATACAATAATAAGTACATTGTATGGCACTTAAATCTATTATTGTCAATATTAAATGCAAACGTCCAATCTGAATGATGAGATTTTGTGTATTAAGTTGGCAAATACATGTCATTTTAGAAGATTTATTTGGTAAACAATATTTTATATGTTTTATGTTATTTAATGTTGTCGCCGCAATGTGAGTCATTGAATACTTGTTTGAGATTCAATGACCCACACTACGACAACATTAAACAAGTGGAATAAGCAACAAAGTCGTTTAGTACCTACCGCTTAAGAAAAGTTTGGAAAAAGTAATAATAACACTAGATGTAACAAAGAGGCTTACTGTCAAGTCTTAAGTAAAAAGGAGATTGCTTAGTCTCTTCCGAAAAGTTTGAAGAAAATAATAATAGGTTAACATTTTAAATGGTAAAGGGATTACACATTAATGAATATATAATCCAAAATAATTAAAAAACACATTAATACATATATAATCCAAAATAATTAAAAAACACATTAATAAATTGACATTAATAAACCCATAAATCTAGGAAAAGTAACATTAGATGTATAGAACAGTAAAGAAAATATAATATTACTAATAACCAAATGGAAGCATTCTATTGTTATGAGAAAATCATTTTATGAAAGCCTTTCTTGAATTTTGCAAGGAGACCATTATATTATAATTTTTTCTAAGAAAAAAGATATTAAAATTAGAATTCATGCTTTTTGGTTGAGGAATTTTCACAAATTGAAGTATTATAAATGGTAAAATATACATAGGATTCACACCATCTACAATCGAGGGGTTTATATATATATATACTAAAAATAAGTTTATGAGTCAATCCTTGTGAATTTGAGTTGCCTCTAGTGCACAGGAGTAAATAATATGTGAATTCGAGTCATCCTCATGCAGGAGGAGTAATTCAAGGGCGAATAAGAGTCAGTTAAGGTGGATTCGAGCCAATTTTGCTAAAATAAAATTGGTCAATGACTGGAAGTGTATTTTTCATGTTTTAGAGTTAATCTCAATGAATTCAAGTTGCTTAGTGAAGAACTTGAATGGGCTAGTGAGTGCTTGCTTGTGTTTGTTAGGAAGCTCCAGTGATCGGGAGTCCTTCCTCAATGGCCTAGCGTCGAATTCTTGGAGGAAATTTGATTTAGTCTAAGGAGCTTTGAATTGATCAGAGGGAAGTCATTCATTGTTTGTGTAGGTCTGGGAGAAGAGCTGAGTAGTGCTCTAGTTGGGTTCGGAATGACAAAGGGAGGTTTGGCCATTATACTTGTACAATTTTGCAGTGAATTTTGTTTGCAGATATAGGAGAATCTAGTGAACCATTCTATTGGTCTTGGAGACCAATTCTTCATGTGTTTCAGATGCCCTAGTAGGGATCTAGAGGGTGTATATGGTAGTATTTTCCATGTGGTACCAATGCCCTAGTAGGGATTCAATCTATGGTGTCGGGAGAGTTGTTTCTCCTTTGTTTCAAATGCTCCAGTGGAGATTTGAGTTTGTGCATTGAATTAGGAGGTTGAAAGTATTGTTGTTTCACTGATATAATCCAACATGAGAGGGGGGCAATTTTATGTGGATGTCTCATTCCGGTTGCGTTAGGACTTGAGGGAGAGGGGGACAATCCCATATAGGTATCTAGGCCTTATTGTTCTCTTGTTTTTAATGATCTAGTAGATATTTGAGTTGTGATTTGACTTGGGAGGTCACAAGTGTTGTTTTCAAGATTATCCAATAAGAGAGGGGGAAAATTATGTGTGGATATCTCATTTCTAGTTGTTCTCATCTTGCAAAAGAGGGGGAAAATTTCGACAAGTGAGCTATATATTTTGGTAAGTGGTGCTCTAGGAGAGGGAAACAATCTCGAGACCGACCACTACTTACCTTTTTGGGAGAGGGGGAAAACTGCAAGAAAGAAAGTGCATTGATTTTGATCTTATCTTTTGGGAGAGGGGGACAATCCCGAGGAAGCAAGGTTAGAAACCATTCTCATTGCTTTGAGGAGGAGATATCTCATGTTTCATCCATTAGTGTCCATCTTAGAAGAGACCATCTAGTGTGAGATTTTAGGATCTTAGCTTGGGGGTGATCTTTCGGGGAAAGTTTTACACTATGAATAATAAAGTTAATCATTATACCTCATAGACATGTATGTAAAGGCCATGCTATAAATTTTATTTGCACCCATGGTTTGATAATACTTTTACTATGTTGACCTCAAGGCTTATCTCATGTGTTGAATCAATTAGTTGTTTATCTTTGGTTATATTTGGACACATTTTAAGTTAAGAAATTTCAAGTCTTGAATTTTTGAAGCAATTTTAAGGTCCTAAACAACCCTTTGGTAGTATGTTTCCATTGTGGACATAACCAAAGGAGCGTTAATAGGTTGGAATGTTCTTTTAATCAATATCATTCCAATGGCATATCGTGCACTTAAATTTAAGTTCATAAGCAATATTTATGGCCATGGGAAATTAAGTGTCATTCTAACTCAATTTCTCATGGTCCATGGTCCTTTGCTTTGGGCATTTTATTTTTAGAGTTTCTTTTCTTAATTTTTTTTTTGTATTTGGAGGAATAAAAAATTGTCACTAGCCTTGTATTACATGTGATAACGACTCAATTCAGGTATGTTGTCACTATATCCTCCAGGTGCACCCACATTGCTTTTACACAGGTGCATAGGCTATTCGAGGTTTGAACTCACAACATCGCAAGAAGTGCCTTAATAATGCACCCTATTGTCAACTAATTTACACCTCAAAGACTTCAATTTCAACATTATTATAAAATAAGGTTTTCACATTTTACTAAAATCTATTTGAAAATGAATGAAATAGAAACATATTTTCGTAGAAATTGCTACTCATTTTAACCATTGTATTGTATATTTTTTCATCTTTTTTTTTTTTAATATTATATATATACCTTCATTTTAGTTACAATCTAATTGAAATTATTGTATATATTTCCATATATAATTATATAACTTAATTTAATATATTATATTGATATTTACCCACAAATAAATAAATAGCCAATCATAATCAGGGATGATTTTAAGGAACAATACTTATTTAAAAGTGTACAAATGTTGGCGAATCTTACCAATTCTTAAAACACCAACTATAAAATGTTTGGCTATATTTTTCAAAAAATATTTTAATTTCCAAGGATTTTATATCATTTATATAATAAATTGGCGATTTTTAGGGTGAAAAAATTTTACCCCATCAAAATTGGGCAAAACAGGGCTTCAAAAATTGCAAAATGGCGAATCTTTTTTTGCAGAAAACCCCCTAAAAATAGCCCATGGGCTAAATTTCGCCCCTAAAATTATCCCTGATCATAATTATAACTTTATAATGTCATTCTTAATATTTTCAATATAATCTTGATTTCAATGATATTAATAATTATTTTGTTCATTTTAGTGGGAAAGAGTTCAACTCTTAGGAAAATTGGAAATCGTATGGTTTTTGAAAATGTATATAGTGTTTAACATGGTTATAGTCTTTGATAATGGATATAAAGAATTTTCAACATGACCTTAGTTATTTATAATTCTTTAAAAATGAACTTTGTGATTTTTTAATATAAATATAGTTATTTATATTTCTTTGAAAATGGACATAGTGATTTTTCAACATGAACCTAGTATACTAATTTTTCATCATGAACATAGTTATTTATAATTCTTTGAAAATGGACATAGTGAATTTCAACATTAACATAGTTATTTACTATTGATTAACAAATATATTAAAAACATCGATTTTGTTTGTTATTTATAATTCTTTGAAATTGGACATAGTGAATTTCAACATGAACATAGTTATTTACTATTGATTAACAAATATATTAAAAGCATTGATTTTGTTTTATAAATAATTAGCAAAAAACATGATCGTGCATGATATAATGTCTAATATGTCGTTGTCTTCCCAACTTTAATTTTTAGTGGTGTTTTATTTTTGAAATTTTGAGATTTTTTAAAATATTCTGGTATAAAGCTAGGCCAGCTCTTCTCATTATCATAACCAAGCACCTTGGCAGTTTTCTAGGCAAATGTTGGCATTATCTTCGTTATCAAACTGTGATTAAAATAAGGGCAACATTGTCGTTGTTTTTCATATATTATTATATGAATGTGAGGATATTAGGTACACGTGGCATTTTCATATGCATGTGGACTTATGTCCATCCAACATCCGGAAGACCAAGCAAGAGACCGGTGGCACTTCCATATGCATGCGGTTACCTCCACCTGGAAGACTAGACAAAGACCCGTGGCATTTCCATATGCATGTGGGCTTACATCCATCCGGAAGACTAGGCAAGAGACCGGTGGCATTTCCATTTCTTAGCAAGACCTGTTGAGGGAATGTGAACTTGTAAATGGTCGCCCCAAAGAGTGGTTGCAATACACAGAAAACGTACTTCTGTCTGTTAGAGTTTTGGACATAACTTGCATCGTTGTTACCTGAATACATGTGAAGAACTCCGTGGACGTTATTGCAACCGTTTTTCAGATGTTTTCGACGGCCGCTATCCATTGCCATTATTCTGAGGACTTCACTTGAATTGCGCTGCTTCTGAATACCAAACTGATCGGAATGCCAATCACAGGGGAGTTTCATGGCACGATAAGCACTTTCTGTTTGTGTTGTGTTCAGTGCTGTTAATTATTCTATGCACTTGATATCCTCAATGCCCCCCCCCCCCCACTGATATCGTGGCGATTAAGATAAGAATATTGCCTCATAAGGTTGTTTCGTTGAAGATTAGTAGTTTGTTATTCTTTTAATACCCCTGGGATTCGAAGCTAGAATTCTTGAGCTG
Organism: Pseudotsuga menziesii; assembly: GCA_001517045.1. Classification (NCBI taxonomy): domain Eukaryota; kingdom Viridiplantae; phylum Streptophyta; class Pinopsida; order Pinales; family Pinaceae; genus Pseudotsuga; species Pseudotsuga menziesii. The sequence goes on from LPNX010290764.1 coordinate 278,488, forward strand.
CTCTGCACAAATTTCCTTCAAAGGTCTAGCTTTGTTTTGTTTTGTTTGGGGGATAGCCCAGATAGGAATGCCCTGAGAATTGATCTGAACTGGGTTAGTTTAGTAGTTGTAAAGTCTTTCTGTGAGAAAGGAAAAGATGATTAATGGGAAGGATCTGTATAGTGTGTTGAGTGCAGTGGTTCCTCTGTATGTGGCTATGATATTGGCCTATGGTTCTGTAAAATGGTGGAAGATTTTTACTCCAGATCAATGCTCTGGAATAAACCTTTTTGTGGTTGTTTTCACTGTTCCGTTGTTGTCTTTTCATTTTATTTTTGGGAACAATCCTCACACCATGAATTACAGATTCATAGCTGCAGATTCTCTGCAGAAGATTATTATTTTGTTTGTTCTTGGTATATGGACTTCGTTTGGGAAAAGTGGGAGTTTGGAATGGATGATCACGCTGTTTTCACTTTCCACTCTGCCGAATACGCTTGTGATGGGGATTCCTCTATTGAAGGCCATGTATGGAGAGTTCTCTGGAAGTTTAATGGTGCAGGTTGTGGTTTTGCAGAGTGTTATCTGGTACACTCTCATGCTTTTCATGTTTGAGTACAGAGGTGCCAAAATGCTTATCATGGAGCAGTTTCCAGAGACTGCTGCTTCCATTGTTTCTTTCAGGGATGATTCAGATGTCATGTCTTTAGACGGAAGAGAGCCATTACAGGCTGATGCAGAGGTTGGAGACGATGGAAAGCTTCATGTGACCGTGCGGAGATCGACTTTGTCTAGGTCTGTTTTGTCTTCGCACAGATCACAGGGCTTAGGTTCTCTTCCTTCTTTGACACCTAGGCCTTCGAATCTCACGAGCGCTGAGATCTATTCACTCCATTCTTCTCGAAATCCGACTCCAAGAGGCTCCAGCTTCAACCATACTGATTTTTACTCCATGCTGTCAGGGAATCCGCCACGATCTAACTCTAATCTCAGTCCCCACCACTCAAATTTCCAGTCCACCGATGTTTATTCTATGAATTCGTCAAGAGGGCCAACACCAAGAACTTCAAACTTCGACGAGGAAGTCTCCAAGGAAGTCAAGGGATCGAACCACACTTGCTTTGGGTACTCTGGTGGAATGGCTCCTTATGGTCACAGATCACAAGGAAGCCTAGGCAAAAGCATAAGCGGTGGATTAATGGATCCCACGAACTCTTCTGGCAATGGGGTGCCACCACCATACCCATCTCCGAATCCTGGAATGGTATCGCCAAATGCCAAGAAAAATACTCCTCAAGGCAATGCAGCTATTAGTCGATCATCACCACAGCAACAACAAAAGCTCAACGATGCTGCTAAGGAGCTTCATATGTTTGTTTGGAGCTCTAGCGCCTCGCCTGTATCAGAAGGAAATCAACTTCATGTTTTCAGTGGAACCCATGAGCTTGGAGGAGTAGTCTCACCTGATAGCAATGCTAAAAGTGACCCCTGCAATGGGAAGGAAGTACACACGGCTGATCAGCATCCTGTCAATGGAGGCAAAGGTATATTTGTTTTTCATATCAAATTTGATATTGAAAAAAAGGTAGTTACTGCAACAGATTTTTTTCACAGATTGTTATATATACTGTTCCAACATTATACTATTTCACAAGTACTCGTTGGAATATTAGCACTGGTACTACTTGGAATATTAGCAGAAACACACATCAAAAACTTGAAAAGATTTTTTATGATGTCATTATTACCAGGTGTCGACTCAAATCCAGATAACAAACTTCGAGGATGACATCATCCCTGCTTAACCAATAGCAACACAAATAAATACAATTTTAATAAATTTAAAATTTGCTATTTTTCATATTCCAAAGTTTAACTTTGTAATAGAGATTTTAATCTTTTTCATATGGACCAACTAATACAAAGTCAACGCAGCTTGACTTGTGATCGATATCAATATACACTGCCTGTGGCAGGTATAATAACATATAACCTATAAAATATTTTTCACAGATTTATGTTTTCATATTACCCAAAACATTAAACAATTCTTTTTTTTTTATATAGTTCTAAAATTTTTAATATCATATTTACAATTTCTCGTATTTTTTTTTAATGATATTTACAATTTTTATCAAACTAGTATTTGATGATTGAAATTAAATCCCCTATTAAGATATGCCAATATATCCTATGTAGAAGTCATTACATCGAAAAATCTTTTTTTTCATCCTTCCTCTTTGTAAGGCAATCCCAACATTCTCCAAATAGCTTATGGAATGCAAAGCAATCTATATTTTGGTTCCTTGAATCAAATGATTAATGTAGTTATAGGAATGAATGGATGTTATTTATATATCTATTTTATATAATAATATGTGAAAATGTTATTTCATAGTAATAAATATATTTTATATTAGATAAAATTGTGATTGATTTAGATATCCTGTGTTATAAAAAAATTAAATTTGGGAAGCAACTTGATAATAAAAAGACATAGTTTAGTATCTAAAATTATTATTATTATTAATTTTATTATTTAGGAACAAGATAAGTATATTATTTTATATATTAAAATAAGCATAAATTAGTTTAAAAAATCAAGAAAAATATATAGAAAAAAATTAAAAATCATGTCCTTGAAAGGATTTAACATTCATGTCCACCCAATTTCCAATATTGCTTCTTCATAGTGCACTTTCGCTTTAGTTTTAGCCACATGGATAAGATAACATGTAGTATCCAACAATTCCGATTTCAGAGAGCACGTGATGTCCATATCCTCCTCATTGGCTAGAGAAAAGTCGTAGAGAGAGGACTCCCCATAAGATCTGGAGTTCGAAGGTAGGGAAGACAATAAAACTTCCTATGGGAGGTTAAAGTGAGTTCAAATAATTCCAACCAAAGATTAAAAAGAACTCATCTATGACACTAGCTACAAGTATTTTTGACAATAAATTTGCATGAATGCAATGGTGTCTTTCTCCAATTCCTTAAGCCCTAGAAGTTGAGTTACGATTTCCACTTCATAGTAGTTCCTTAACCTATTCTCTGCCTTGAATTTCTTATCACATTCTTCCCACCAACTATTCCAGTGAATGGTGGAATTCATCATACTGTGTTGTGCTCGAACAACCTCACGCTCATAGCACTTAACCCATTTGAACTTCTTTGTCTCGCACAGGACACAACACTTATTTCTACAATGGCAATCAACCATTGTTGCTTCATATTTATGCCAATTCCAAGGAAGGTCATCACTAACCAAAGCACCCCTGATTGTCTCTTTAGATTTGAACAAGAACCCAAGGAATCTATGTTAAACACTCAGAGACAAATTACATGAAGAAACACCATTTCAACAACAACAATTAATGTTGTAAAACCCCATAAGGGGAAACATCCATGCAGGAAAAGTATTGAAGCTCATTAATGAAAAACGAGAGATTACATTAGGGACTCAACCTCTCAGACTATCGATTACATTATGTATCCCAACCATGCACTATATACTTCATAAAAAAAGGTAAAACCGTTGTCGGTTATGTTCGTTATGAGAAACTTCCCATAAACACATTAGTTAGTTGTCATTTAATGTAACACATCCAAAATTCATAAAAAAAAAATATAGTTCTAACTGCAATAATAAATGATAAGTAAATTCTACATACTTTAATTTGTGTATAGTGTTATAACCATGGGATCATAAATGGCTTATTACGACCACATACTTATCTTCACAAAACTGTAATGTGACATATTTTTTTGAGGACACTACTTAATTGTCGTTAAGTTATGATAGGAACGTCAACATTTATTTTTCGTCAATTAAAGTTGTTGTGATTGTTGATTCTGCTTTTCCTTTGAATGTTATTTGCCCCTAATTAAGAGTTAGGAAGGTGGGTTACGGGTCTTACTTAGCTTATATGGCTAAATCAACCCTTATGTAACTCCTTGCAGGTACTTGACGAAGAAGGCTTACCACTGCCCAAATAAACCAAGTTCCTAAGCTAAGTGTTCACAAAAAAAAGTTCTAAGCAAAGGCATAAGCAAAAAAAAGAACAAAGCTTGTTCTTAACATATGATAATGCAAGCATGTAAATATGGCATCGACATAGTAAAAAAAGGTTTGGAAAATTAAAATGATTTGATGTTGAAGTTTTGATTTTAATGTAACAAGGTATAATCCACATGATGGATTTAATACACCAGCTGGAAAGCATGTCCATCACCTCGAAAAACCCTAAGGGTTTTATTGTCCCTTGAATTTCCTTACCTGTCTATGGTTGTTGTTTTTTTGTTTAAGTAAAGAGGAGAGGGAGAGAGTTGAGCTCTTAGCCTTGGCCTTCAACCCTTAGGCTATCGGCCTCACACTCTTAACTCTGTAAAAGTATTTGCATGAAAAACTTGTTGTACACAGTGGGCTTACGTTTCCTCTCTGCAAGCTTAGAGGACTATCGGCACTAAGGTTGTCTCTCGGGTGGCTCTGTGTTAGGATATTTAGACACTTAGGAGTTAGTTAAGATCAACTTGTGTCATATATCTGTTAGGTAAAGTGTGTTTCTTTAGTATGCATTAGTATACATTTGTAAATATTCTAATCTGACGGTCACGATATGCTTTAGACATAAAGTGATCCGACGGTTCAACTTCTCTTAGATCATACCTACCATTGATCCATAGCTTAACACCCGATTGGTCCATGATCTCTATTTAAAAAGCATGGAGGGTCCTTGGCTAGTTGACGGATTATGAGAAGCTCATATGTAACTTTCTTTCTTTTTCATAATAAATTGCTCCAAGTAGTTATTTGGCTTGGGCCGTGGACTATTTCCATCTCGAGGGTTTCAACCACGTGACAAACATCGGTGTGTTGATATGTGATCTATTTATGTGAAGCAGTTTCTCAAGGTGTTCGGTCCTTTGGGAGTACCTTGTGTACCCGAACATGGTATCAGAGAGTTTATGAAGAGTCACTTTCGATTTTGATTAAGATCTGGAACTAGTGTTGCCAAAACTTTGAAAGGGTTTTTGGTTTTGGAGTTTCTGTTTATTTCTGACCTTTGGGAGCTATTCCATTGCATCCGGAGCACCGTTTTCATTTGGAAATAATTTTTAGTTTCATTGAAAACCGTTTCCGTTTGATCCAAAAACATCAATTTCGACAAATCTGAAGATATAATGTTACAATGACAGATTTGTTTAATTTTTTTTAAAATCTCTCATACTTTTTTAGTTTTATTATTAGATATTTATTGTTTTAGTCTCGGACTGTTGCCTTCCCTGACTGCGTATGCTCTTTGCTGTGCACCTTGTGCGATTGCGGCGAATCAGAAACAGAAAGGGAAAGCTTTTTTTTGTCTTCTCGGCTATATATGCTCTTTGCCGTGCACAGAGAATGAGAGAGAAGAGTAAAAAAAAAAGCTCCCTCCCTCTTTCCATTTTTTTACATACATTTTAAACTTAACTCACTTGGTTCAAAGTTGCTTTATTCCTTAATAGGTCTTGAGTTCAAGGTTTATTAAGCTATTTTTTAATGCATGCAATTTATATTTTCAAATTACTTTATTGTAAAAGTGCATCTCACTTAAATAAAATAAAATAAAAAGTGAGTCACTTAAGTCTTTTAATTTATTGCCTCACTATTTAAAGTAACATTATTGTAAAAGTGAACATCACTTATTCTACAAAAGTGATTCACTTAAAAACAACTTTATTGTAAAGTGATTATCAAAGGTTGATCTTGGGAAGAGAGGGGTTCTTTTTTTAGTTGGTCAAGTTAATATCTACCACGTCACTATTGGGGACATCTTCAACATTTTCTTTGATCAATCATAACTTCATCATCCAGAACCAGTTTTCAGTGCTGTGTTTTTTAGAACCGCATATTTTTTTGAGCTCTTTGCATCCAAACAGCTAGTTTCTGTTATTTCAGTCATTATTTTATAGTGTGGCTGCCTGTTATAGCTGATTTCACTACTCTAGGTGAATCACACTTTGTATGGCCTTCCCCTGTCCCGCTGCAGACTCCTTAGACCCCATGGACTATTTTTTGCCCTTTGATGTTTCCTTGATTATCCCTAAAAACATATGAAAAATGATACACACGACTTTTAAACCTATAAGCGCGTATATACGCAGGTTTGACCACTAAAACCGTGTACATCATGATGTGTGCATAATCCAAATCCTTTTGGAGTTTTTCTTGACATGGATCCGACTCATTTGACTCCTGGGCTTCCCTATGCCTTGAGATCGCTCGAATTTGACCTTTCATTACCCCTTTGAAATCTATATAAGGAACCCCTTGGTACATTGAAGGAAAGAAGAGAGAATTGAGAGCAAAGAAACTATAGTCCATTGTTGCTGGAACTTATGCTTGATTCTGCATCCCTTTGTCCCTTGGAGCACTAGTGTGTTCTTCCCAAGCTTTCCTTTTGCTTGTAAGCTTGCTATCGAGAGATGGAGGATTGAGGTGGTGGAGGCCCAAGTGGGGGATTCAGTTTCTCCGGTTCGTAGACGTGCTGTCGGAGGTTGTATCTTGTAATCTCTGATTTTATTAATAGAAATATCATTTCCCGTCCAATAATGTGTGTTCGAATGAATATTTTATCCATGGGATTATGTCAAATGATTGTACATTATTGATTATATATGCTAGAATAGATCTAACACCATGATATATAGAATGCTTATATTGTTTACTTGTTGTCGAGGAAGTAATCTATCAATTCAAGCCGAAGATTGGAAAGCTCAACAAGGATCTACTTCAACTGTCCGGAATAAGGTACGAGGTCTGATCCTTTAGGGTTAGACATTTAATTTCTATTGCATATGGGAAATGATTGATTTCTGGAGTCAAGCTGTCTGCTGTGGTACCCCAAGCCATAGGAATTTCTCTCCGTAACAGAATTGGCAACTCTACTAGGGATGTTACTTGTTTTTATTTGGGGGTTTGTGGGCACAATGGGCTTGATATTATTGACTTGTTATTTGTTTCTCCCTGTTTCTGAGTCGCATTTTATAGTATGTTTATCCATTGACACTCCCTTTATTGGTTTGGCCTTGGCCTGCTTTTTACCATTGCCTTCTCTGTATACGCGGGTTTTTGGCTAAAAGTCGCGTACATACGCAGATTTTTGGCCAAAAGTCGCGTACATACGTAGCTGTTCTTTAAACAACCGCGTACATCCTCCCTTTTGGTTGAGTTTGATGTTGTGGGAAGTTGCTGGGTGGTTTGTGCGTGTGGTTGGGTCTTCCTTGGGTCTGATGTTGTCTGTTGGATGCTTGTTTTGTGACCAGAGACCGCTTTTTCTTTGATTTTTCTTAGAAAGTAGTTTTAGCCATTTATCCTTTTTGTTTTTCCATTAGTGCATTACTCTTTTTTGTCTCTGTGTCTTGCTGTCTTTTATACTTGCTACAAAGACTGAGAGTTTTAGATGACTTTTATTGCATTTTTCATTCTTTTATATTGAAAAATACAAATTAGTTGCACTCTTAGTTGCATCTTAGATATGGATTTGAGGAGGTACTTGCATTGGATTACTTGGATGAGAGCTGTGTTTAGACTTTCATATAGGAAGGATTGCATTGGCATTCGGAAATGAATATATATTTATGCATCTCATGTAGTGGCATACCCTATTTTTCATTTGACAAAGATTGCACTTAACATTGTTTGTTATGGTGTGCACTTTTATTTCATTGCTGAGTCTTCATATCACTAGTTGCACGACCATTTCCCTTTGAGTAATTACAGCCAATTAAAATCAACGCTAAATTAAAATGAATTACACTCTTTTCTTTTCTAGGGTGCACCAACAAGCTTAGATTTTAGGATCTTGGAATAGTTCATTGTAAGTTAATTCTCCAATATCACTAAACAACAACATGTATGTGTCTGTCCAGGTGAGTGTGTGAAATCCTTGGTATAACCAGTGTTTCTCAGGATCCTCCTCTCAAAAGGGAGTTAAGCACGAGGCAGTGTGAGCGGTTATTGATTGGGATGACCCCTAGTCATAACTGAGTAGCATCGGAGATATTTCTAGGATTGTATTCGTATCTGGGGGCTCTTTCGAGAGTTTCGGGTTTTGCTACCCTACCCATATGGTCAATCCCGCATGCAAATGTCCGCCTGAGCATTGATTATATTGAGGTGACCTTAGTTTCCTTACCTTGGTTATCAAGGGGGTACTTTGCAGGGGTTATTCTGCAGGTGTCCCGGCCAGGTAGAGGTCGGACATCACAGTTGCTTTATGCGTTGAAGCTGACGGCCACTATAATTGGTTACATACCTCCGCTTGTAGTGTATGGGAGGTTCGAGCCTCTCCTAGGTGAGACATACCTGCTACATTCAGGAGCTCACATATCCTCCCCTTAGTTTGCTTGTATTTTGGCTGTAGATTTTCTTAGGAGTGTGCTCTTTGTGCGCTAGTTGGCCTTTAGGATCGCGGTTATTTGAGTATATTTATGCTCTCTTGAGTTCGGGTCCTTTTTATTTTTGGCATGCCTAGTATTCTATCACCTGTCCTTGGTCCTAGTATGGACCCTGGTGTCAGACTTGGGGGCATCACAACCCCTTACCCTGCTCATAGATTTGAAGTGGTCATATTTTTCCCTCTACTCCATTTGTGGAGGATGTTGACTTCCTTCTCTCGGTCTTTACACCGGTGGTCACCCTCATGGGGGTGGTAGTGGATGCGTGAATGTTGGGTCTACACCTTACTTTCCTTTTATGTCCCATTTTTCACCGCATTGTTTCCTTTGAATTTATTTGTCATGATCATTCCTCCCTATATCCTATAGTTTGGATTCTTTATTGACTATTTTGGGTCGTTTTGGACTAATATGGTTGTCATGTAGGGTCCGGTTGGTACACTCTCTCCGAGGTTTCGGCCCGTTCGTTCCTGTCACAGGTACTATGTCTAAACTGGCATATAGGTTAGGATTTCACATCCGCTTGCACTTATGCATTACCTTATGACCATTCCATCTTAATCTTAGGTACGAACCCATTCCATGGTAACACGGAACCTTCATGCTGCTGTTAGAAGTGGTACTATGTGAATGGTAGAGCTTTCCTATACATGGGTACCCTAGTTAGCTCCCTTTTGCATTTGGCACCCATGTTGTGAGTCCTCTCTTAGGTCCGGGATTCTCTCGTTTAGTCCTGCCATGTCCTTGAGCAAGAGCTTTATACTCCTCTTGAACTTTATGCTAGCCATTTTACTCGGGACTCCATTATGTCAAGTTGTAAATGCATTATCATGAGCTTTGCCTGCCTTATTGAGCTTTAAGCCGGCTTCCTTGCCATTGTGTTTCAGCCATATAGCCCGAGCTTGTCTCATGTCTAGCCATGCAGAGCCATTTTATATATCCTTTGCAGCTTGATTCCCTTTTGACCGAGAGGGGATTTCCTCCCGAGTGTCGATATCCTACACATGTCTCCTTGCATTGAGCATAGGTATGTTCCACTGCTTGGAACTAGTTTGTTTGCCCGTATGACACTTGTCTCCTCCTAGTTTGTAACTATAAAGCAATTTTATTCTTTTTCAAGCTTTTTAAATAATTGAAAAAGTCCAAAAAAATAAAAAAACCAAAAATCCAGACAAGGAAAGATGTTATCTGTGGCAGCTGTCGAGTCGTGTCACCTTTGAACAGAGCACTGTATGTCACATCCATTGGTTGGGTTATAGTTTGACTTTAAGAGCCGTACTCGTTTATCTGAGTTTATCTCCATCGACTGGTTAAGCTTCCAGTCCCCATGGAGCCTCTGTCGATACCTTCTGTGTCGCAGAGATGTCACAGTTTGTATATCGAGTCTATGCTACCTTCATTCAGTCACCATACGCCGTTATGCTCTTGTTCGAAGGAAGTTGAAACCTGTGTCAGCCATTCCTCAGTTATCTTGACTTTGCATGTCAGCCATTCCCGGTACAGTTACTGGTTCGTGCACCTTATGATCGAGTCCTTCCACATTATACAGCTTTGTTGAGTACCTCGTGTTGGATGATGGGGGATGCCTCAATGCCCTCCTTCCAGCGGATTTCATCCCATCGACTTCAGATCATTTATTCTGGGATTGGAATCCAAAGTCCTTTTGAGTGCCTTGAGACTTGCAGTCATTAGTGGCAGGTTCTCTCGCCATCGACAATTCTTGGGAATACATCAATGTCCCCTGATCGATGGATCCTCTCAAGTGTTCGACCTCAACACATTTATTCACACTTGTTAGTTTGCACTCTAGTACCTTGATTCCCATTTTCATTATCAGTGGGTGATTTCGTGTCTATTAATGGTATACATTAATGATCGGTAATCAGACGATGGACTACTATGTTCGACCTTGACACCTCTATTCGCATAGTAGGACATGTACTCATAGCGGTTTGTGTAGAAGACTTTCCAGATTGGTGGCATCTCTTATATGCTACCTCCTTGATCGTGCCAGTGTTCATGAGATTTCAGCTCTTGTGACTTGATTCCAGTATATGTCAGATATTTCCAGCCACTATGGATATCTTGATCTGTTATATCTTCAGCCATTATGGAGATTATGGTCCTATGTATATCTTCATCATGGAGATTCTAATCTATGTATATTGTACGTGGCTATGACCACATATGTGATATCATGTATCATGCCTATTCATGGCCATTGTACTCTTATGTATCGGGGACTGCTATATGTATTTGCAGTTATATGCAGAGTTGTATTATTGTACTATGCTGATTGGGTGGTTGGTCTTCCATTTGGGATCCTTCATCACTCCACTTCTGGTATGGACTTATAATGTACTTCGGTCATCGTATGAGCCCTCTGACCTCACACATTAGGGGTCATCTGTTATAGCTGATTTCACCGCTCTAGGTAAATCACACTTTGTATGGCCTTCCCCTGTCCCGCTGCAGACTCCTTAGACCCCATGGACCATTTTTTGTCCTTTGATGTTTTCTTGATTATCCCTAAAAACATATGAAAAATGATACAAGCAACTTGTAAACCTATAAGCATGTATATACGCGGGTTTGACCACTAAAACTGCATACATCGGGATGTGTGCATAATCCAAATCCTTTTGGAGTTTTCCTTGACATGGATCCGACTCATTTGACTCCTGGCATTCCCTATGCCTTGAGATCGCTCGGATTCGACCTTTCATTACCCCTTTGGAAGCTATATAAGGAACCCCTTGGTACATTGAAGGAAAGAAGAGAGAATTGAGAGCAAAGAAACTATAGTCCATTGTTGCTAGAGCTTATGCTTGAGTCTGCATCCCTTTGTCCCTTGGAGCACTAGTGTGTTCTTCCCAAGCTTTCCTTTTGCTTGTAAGCTTGCTATCGAGAGATGGAGGATTGAGGTGGTGGAGGCCCAAGTGGGGGATTCAGTTTCTCCGGTTCGCAGACGTGCCGTCGGAGGTTGTATCTTGTAATCTCTAATTTTATTAATAGAAATATCGTTTCCCATCCAATAATCTATGTTTGAATGAATATTTTATCCATGGGATTATGTCAAATGCTTGTACATTATTGATTATATATGCTAGAATAGATCTAACACCATGATATATAGAATGCTTGTATTGTTTACTTGTTGTTGAGGAAGTAATCTATCAATTCAAGCCGAAGATTGGAAAGCTCAACGGGGATCTACTTCAACCATCCGGAATAAGGTACGAGGTCTGATCCTTTAGTGTTAGACATTTAATTTCTATTGCATATGGGAAATGATTGATTTCTGGAGTCAAGCTATTTGTTGTGGTACCCCAAGCCATAGGAATTTCTCTCTGTAACACCGCCCCTTGTGATATTATACTTATAAGCTCTAACTATTTCTCATGGAAATATTGTATGAAGGATGTTCTGCGAAGTAGGGGACTTTTCAGGATAACCTCAGGGAAAGAAATAGAACTCACTGATGATGATAAGAAAATTAAATGGGAAAATAGATGTGATGAAGCTCTTGGATTGATTGGGATGCCAATCTCTACTTATTTGCGATTCCACATATCTGGAATTGATGAACCTGATCAAGCTTGGGAAAAGTTAGAATCTGTGTTTGGTAAACACAATGAAATTCAGGGTCATCAACTTGAGAATGAGTTGATTTCCTTGAATCCAAATGATTTTTCATACATTCAAGACTATTTATTTAAGTATAAAACTCTTAGACTCTTATGTGCAGAATGCGAGATTAAGAAATAAGAGAAACAATGCATTTATCATATTCTTTCCAAACTTGGACCTGCATATTCTGTTTTTGTATCTACATTCTACTCCATGAAAGAATCCTTGACTGCAGCTAGCTATCAAGAGCCTAGTCTTGAATCCTTTTGTGATTCCTTAATTAGAGAGCAAGATAAGCTCATTCATCTTGGAATAATTAACAATGTAGATACATCTGGGAAAGCCTTATTGTCCCAACAGAAAGAAAAGTCCAAGCCTCCTAAGAAACAAAATTTTTGCAATAATAAACCAAACAACAAGGGTCTCAAACCCTCTCAGTCAGCGCTTTCTTTAAAAAATGATAAAGGATCCAAGCCAAAAGAAAAGAAGATTGAGCGTCATTGCAATTTTTGTGGGAAAGATAATCATGATGAATCTAAGTGTTTCAAGAAGATGGCAGCCTTGGAAGCAGCAATGAAGAAGCACCACATCAACCTAGATTTGCCTTCAGAATCTACCTCTCATGGACATGCACTGTGTGCTTCTGATTACTCTTATACTACATCTTCTTTTTCTACTTCAAATGAATGGTTCATTGATTCTGGAGTATCTTATCATATGGCTAAGGATCAAGCCATCTTTTCTACTATGCATGAATGTAACGCCAAACAAATATTTGTTGGCGATGATAGATCTCTAAGTGTTGTAGGATTTGGAACAGTTCCAGTAGAAAATGGTCATTTCAGTGATGTACTATGTGTTCCAAAAATTTCCTGCAATTTGTTATCAGTCTATCAAATTACTATTTTGGGTGAAGGTAAAACTGTGACGTTTACTCCTCACCAAGTTGTAATCAATGATTTTAAAAATCCTCAAAAAAGGTCATTGCTATTAGAACTGTTGATGATATTACCAGGTTTTACAAATTTAACAACTTTGGGTCATCACCTTTTCCTTCAGTTTTTGTTGCTCATAGTGATAACTTGAGCAAACTTTGGCATGAGCGATTTGGTCACTTAAATTATCGCTCATTGCAACAACTATGTAAAAACAATATGGTGACTGGTCTTCCCATGGTATCTTGCAAGGATGGTGTTTGTTCCGGTTGTGTACTCGAAAAACATCATCGGGATAGTTTTGACAAACGTGCCTCTTGAAACGCCTCGGTTCCCTTGGAGCTTGTGCACAGTGACTTGTGTGGTCCTCTTCCATCTGCCTCCTTTTCTGGTTTCAAATATTTCTTAACTTTCATTGATGACTACTCTAGACGCACTTGAGTTTACTTCCTAAAACTTAAGAGCAAAGTATTTAACATGTTCTTGGCCTACAAGGCCCTTGTTGAAAAACAATATGGTCATCAAATTATTAAGTTAAGATCTGACAATGGAGGAGAATATGTTAACAACAAGTTCACTACTTTTTGCATTGAACAAGGAATCCAACAACAACACGTTGTTCCATATACACCACAACCAAATGGTTCAGCTGAACGAAGAACCGTACTTTAAAAGAAATGGCTAATTGTATGATCCAATCTAAGGGACTAAGTCTTCAATATTGGGTTGAAGCCATAAATTATGCAAATTACATAGTTAATTGCACACCCACTAAAGTTTTACAAGGTATAACACCGGAAGAAGCATGGAGTAAAATTAAACCAGAAGTAAGTCACTTTCGTGTGTTTGATTGTGAAGCATGGGCTCACATTCCGGATGAAAAACGGAAAACATTGCAGCCTAAAAGTGAAAAGTGCATATTTGTTGGATATTCAGAGGATGTAAAAGGTTATGGACTTCTTCAGTCACATTCTCATGATATAATCATTAGAAGAGATGTTAAATTTGATGAAAATCTCTTGGCTTGCAAGCCTAGCTTGGCGGGTGTGCCATCTTTGGCCTGCGAGCCTGATTCAATGATTGTGCCTTCTTCTTCTTCTTCCAACTTCCTTGACAGATTTCCAACTCCAGTTCTGATGATGACAGTGAGGATGAAAATCCACCTTTACCTGCTCATGTTCCTCCAATTACATCGGCACCAATGCTTCCTCGATGGGGCCATTCAACATGTGAAGCAGCTGGTGATATTGTCGGTGATCCTAGAGATCAACGTCGAACACGTTCTCAGTTTCAGCAAGCCTCTTCTCTTTTGGCTCAAGTTTTTTAGAATCATGATCCAGAAACTTTTGCAGAAACTTCAGGAAATCCAGAATGGGATGCAGCTATGGATGAAGAATATCGTTCCTTAATGGCGAAAGATACTTGGGATCTTGTTCCTCTTCCAAAAGGAAGAAAACTTGTCATATGTAAATGGGTCTACAGAACTAAGTATCCATTAGATGGAAGTGTTGAAAGACTTAAGGCAATGTTAGTTTCAAAATATTTTTCCCAAGTTGAAGGGATTGACTACAATGAAACATTTGCTCCTGTCGCAAAAATGAATTCTATCTGCCTTGTTCTCTCCCTTACCGCCTTACATAACTGGGAAGTCCATCAAATGGATGTCAAGTCTGCCTTTTTACATGGTGATTTACAGGAGGAAACTTACATGGAACAACCTTCTGGATATGTTTAGGATAAATCTAGCCTTGTCTGTCTCCTTAAGAAATCCTTATATGGCCTTAAGCAAGCTTCTAGAGCTTGGTATGTCAAAATGGATAGCTTTCTCCTTGACATTGGTTTTTCTAGATGTCATTCTGACCCCAATGTCTATACCAAGAAAGTAGGAAACCATCTCATCATACTTGTTCTTTATGTTGATGATCTTATCCTTATTGGTAGTGACCCTAAACTTATAACCCATGTGAAATCCAGTCTCAAGCAAAATTTTGAAATGTCAGAATTAGGACGTTTGCATTATTTTCTTGGTCTCCAAGTGTTGCAAACAAAAGAAGGAATATTTCTTTCTCAATCTAAGTATGCTTGTGACCTTCTTCATCGCTTCCACATGGAAGATTGTAAACCAGCCCCTTCTCCCTTCTAGTATGGAGTCAAACTTTCTGCCACTTGTACTTTCCCTGAAGTAGATGCTACCTTGTATCGTCAGCTTGTTGGTAGTCTCTTATACTTGACTCACTTGTCCTGACCTTTCCTTTGCCGTTGGTCATGTTTCCCATTATATGCAAACACCTCATGAAAGTCACTGGAAAGAAACAAAAAGAATACTTCGATATATTCAAGGTACAATTTAGTTTGGGATTCATTACAGTACAGGGGGGAACCTTTGTTGGTTGGTTTCACTGATTCAGATTGGGTCGGTGATCTTGATGATCGAAAGTCTACTGCAGGTTATGTTTTTCGTCTGGGATCTGGACCTGTTACTTAGGCTTGTAAGAAGCAACAAGCTCTTTCTCTTTCTTCAGTAGAAGCAGAATATCGAGCCGCAGTTAATACCAGTCAGGAAGCTTTATGGCTTCGACAGATCCTTTCAGAGTTTGGATTCGAGCAGCAGCATCCTACTCCACTTTGGTGCGACAACTAAAGTACCATCAAGCTTGCCAAAGATCCAGTTCTATATCAGCGCAACAAACACATTGAGCTACACATGCACTTCATCAGAAATCTTGTTCATGATCGTGTTGTTGAAGTGCTCTATTTCCCTATAGATGATCAAGTTGCAGATATCTTCACCAAGTCTCTTACATAAGCGAAGTTTTCTAAACTTCGGTCTATGTTAGGAGTTCAGGAATGTGTCCTTAAGGGGGGATAGGCTCTAATGCCTCATTCCTTCTCCTAATAGTGTCACTTTTGTAAATCCTTCAATCCTATCCCAAATTGTTCTTAGGGGGGATGTTAGGATATTTAGACACTTAGGAGTTAGTTAAGATCAACTTGTGTAATATATCTGTCAGGTAAAGTGTGTTTCTTTAGTATGCATTAGTATGCATTTGTAAATATTCTAATCCGACGATCACGATATGTTCTAGACATAAAGTGATCCGACGATTCAACTTCTCTTAGATCATACCTACCATTGATCCATGGCTTAACACCCAATTGGTCCATGATCTCTATTTAAAGAGCATGGAGGGTCCTTGGCTAGTTGATCGATTATGAGAAGCTCATGTAACTTTCTTTCTTTTGCATAATAAATTGCTCCAAGTAGCTATTTGGCTAGGGTTGTGGACTATTTCCCTCTCGAGGGTTTTAACCATGTGACAAACATTGGTGTGTTGATCTATGATCTATTTGTGTGAAGCGGTTGCTCAAGGTGTTGGTTGTTTTTTTTTGTTTAAGCAAAGAAGAGAGGGAAAGAGCCGAGCTCTTGGCCTTGGCCTTCAACCCTTAGGCTATCGGCCTCACACTCTCAACTCTGTAAAAGTATTTGCATGAAAAACTTGTTGTACATAGTGGGCTTACATTTCCTCTCTGCAAGCTTAGAGGACTTTCAACACTAAGTTTGTCTCTCGGGTGGCTCTGGTTCAACGCGTTGGGATACACCCGCGACGAATCTTTTACTGCTTTAGAAACCTCTTTCTTTTAAAAATATATTACAGGGTAATCCCTTGCTATTTCTTGCATAATTGTTTCCACTACAATAAAAATACATTACGATATCTTAATGACCTTACATGTTTTCATTGTGCAGGAGCTCTCGGATTGGGTTGTTGCACTTGGATCTATTTGGAAAGTCATGGTGGTGGTGGAGTCTTGGCTCTGGTAAGACTTGCCACCTTGCTTTCTGTGGCTCCGTGACTTGTGGCTCTAGCTTGTGGCTTTGCTATCTTGGCATGGACTTAATCCCACATTTTCTTATCGTTAAAAATGGTAACCTTCTTTGGTTCTGCCCTTGAGGCATTTTGTGATGTAAATTGTTTACTGCTATGACATAGTTCTGGATTTTAAGGAGTGTTTGAGCAATCGTTCTAACTGATGCTCCAAAACTTGTAAATGTTTACCTTTAAAAGAAACTCCCATAAGGGCTTTTATATTGTAAATACACAGTTGATTTGGTTCTTGGATGTTGTTTCGGTTATAACTATGTAGTTTTGTTTTTCTAGTAATATTTTTAAGGCCATGAGGTTATTCATGGACAATGCAGTAGTTAACTTGTAATGTTAAGACTGAGAGTCCATTTCTCTGTTTTTTCATTTATTTTTAAAATATAGAGTAATGCTTTGTCATGTTAACTAGTGGGAAGTTCTCCCTCTGCGTCGTAAGGTGTTCGTGTTAACCATAGATGGATTAACTATTTCATAGTTTATAAAATTGATTTACTACTTGTGGAGATAACCATCCCTATGGTATTCGAACTCGGGTTCAGATAAAATTAAAGGGGTTTGGAAGTTTTAAAGAAAGGAGTAGTTTCTCTGTTTATGTAATGTGAAATTAAAGGGATTTAATCCGTGATGCGTTGATGGGAAATCAAAGAACCTGTAGGCGTTGTTGCGAATCTTCGTTACTGATTTTTACTGGTTTTTTGTTGTAAAGCATTCATAGAATATTATAATGGTCATTTTCTTGCAACAAAGGTTGCGTCCTACCAACATCCTTGACTTAGTATTTTCTGTTGGAGTGAATATTTGTATTTTGGTTGGGCCATAAAGCCTCTATATTTGTAACTCTGTTTGATTTAGCGAAATACCTTCGGCAGGATTCGATCCGATAACCTAGTTAATTATTACTTATTTTTAATGCTTAGTTTATAGTAAATTATAACTCGGGTTTTGGGCCATGAGGCCAATGTATTATTAGCTCTGTTAGGTTTTTAAAATTCGATTGTTATATATACTATATATATATAATACAAATTGAGTCGTAAGGCCATTAGCATATATATTGATTTTGTTTTGGTTTAAGTTCATCGTTGATCTTTTTGTAAACCCTAGTCATACTATAAAAGCCTTGAAATAATGAAAGCGAAAGGGTTTGAACCCTCGACTGGATGTGCTTTCTAACTTAGATATTATTTAGTTATAAGTGACTTCTTAACTAAAAAAAAGGTGTAATTTATTTTTTTACGTTCTTATTAACCAAACTTGGGGAAATAATGATTTAAGGAATAATTAATAAGTATATAATTACTATGGTATATACATATATATTCTTTATAGAGTAAGACTTATTCCTTAATACAATTGCATGAATTTCATAGTTTTGCTTCTAGATAAAACTAGCTCTGTTGACTGTAATGATTGAACTTAAAGCATCTAGAGTAATGAATTCAGAAAAACTGATTATAATTTCATAAGAAAATATCCATTGATAAAACAGTTTTATTAAAATAATAATTCCTATAAAACTAAAGCGTACTTCATGAAACAATAATATAGAACTACGATCCCTTTTAATTTGTTCTAACTTAGAAATCCATCAAAATTCCTATACTTTCAAATACAAATTTATAATACAATCATAGATAATAAACAAAATAGTTTAGAACCTGGTTAAAATGCAGAAGGGGGACAACCACCCAAAGGAGATCGTTCCTCCCAACTGTTTCCTGAAGCATCCAAGATTACCTGCTTAGGACCCCCAAGCATGTTCATTGAACCACTGGGACAAAGAGGTTGTGTAACAACACACACAAAACTTCCTGAAACTTAGCACTCAATAGCAGACTTAACTCATCAATTTCACTTTAGCTATCCCCTCATCAAATTCCTTGTGTGCCTGAATTTTCAGTTTACAGCAGTCACAAGGTTCATTCACTTGGAATAGAATGTAGTGAGCCTCATGCTCAATTCGATGGTATTTATAAGATTTCCTAGGTCTTTGGGTCAGTTTTGAAATTAAATGAGCCACCTGCTTAGTTCCTCCTCTCAAAGAACATGACCACAATTTTAGGGATTTCACATCTTGCAACAGTTAGAAAGTGAAATGCTAGTGCTGCCACTTGTCATTTAGCCTTCTATAGCTGCTCATTCTTCCTAGTGGGTCAGTGAACACTCTTTAAATAGTCTCCTTTGGATATGTGTCTCTCCATTTAATTATTTAAATAAAATAAATAGCCGATTACAGTCATCCTTGACTAACTTGGTCATAAGAACTTTACAATAATTTTAACATAATGTTTTCTCAAATAAATAAAAATATTTATTTTTCAGTTCTAGGTGGGTTACATTTAACAATCTCCACCTTGACAACAAAATTTTCTAATACTTTTCTCAAGACTACTTTCACAATTTTTTCAAACCAAGAGAAGCTACACACCATCGTAACTTCTCTAACAATACTGGTTTTGTAAACATATCTGCACAATTTTCTTGAGTATGAACGTTTTTCATATCTACTCCACCTTCAGCAATAGTTTGTCTTACAAAATGATACATTACATCAATATGTTTAGTCTTACTATGATAAACAGGGTTTGTAGCCAAGTATATAGCACTTTGACTGTCACAAAAGACAGGCACACTGTTCTGCGAACTTCCAATATCTCTAAGCATACCTCTCAGCCAAATCGCCTCTTTGCAATCATGTGAGGCAACAATGTATTCAACCTCTGTAGTGAATAAAACAACTATTTCTGAAGCTTTGACATCCAACTTATAGCTCCACCTGCAAGAGTAGAGACATAACCTAAAGTAGAGCTTCTTTTGTCCAAATCACTTGCGAAATCTAAATCAACACAACCACATACATAATCACGGTTATTATTAAAGGTGATACAATAGTCACTTGTGCCTCTTAGGTACCTAAGCACCCATTTCACTACATTCCAATGTTCTTTTCCCGGATTTGCCATGTATTTACTAACAACACCTAATGCATGTGTAATATCAGGTCTAGTACACACCATTGCATACATTAAACATCCTACTGTATTGGGTTATGGTATACGAGACATATAATCCTTTTCTTCAACACTACTAGGGCGTAAACCTAAAGAAATCTTAAAATGGGAAGCCAAATAAACATTCATAGGTTTTTCCTTATTCATTTCGAATCTTACATTTATTTTCTCAACATACTTCTCCTGTGAAAAACTAAACATACAATTTCTTCTGTCTATGTGTATTTCAATACCCAAGATTTGTTTTGCAGTTCCAAGATCCTTTATATCAAAAGTCCTAGCCATCTAAGCCTTTAACCAGTTAATCTCGTCCATGCTTTTTCTCACAATGAGCATATCATCAACATACAACACTAAGATAATGAATATGGCATTCAGCCTTTTGAAGTATAAACAATGATCATATTCACTTATAGGACAATCTTGTCTCACCATGAAAGAATCAAACTTCTTGTACCATTGCCTAGACGATTGTTTCAAGCCATACAATGATTTCTTGAACTTGCAAACTAATCTACCTTTATGATGTTGCACAAAACCTTTTGGTTTTTTCATAGAAATATCATCATCTAAATCTCCATGTAAAAAAGTTTTTCTAATATCTAATTGCTCTAATTTTAAATCAAGCAATGCAACTAGTGCTGACACAATATGAATAGATACAATCTTGACAACTGGTGAAAAAATCTCATGATAGTCAACACCTTCCATCTGAGAGTATCCTTTTGCAACCAATCTAGCTTTGTATCGTTCAACCTTGCCATTAACTCCTTTCTTCAATTTGAAGACCCACTTACATCCAACAATTTTTCTATCTTTGGGGAGTTCAACCAATTCCCATGTCTTGTTTTTCTCCAGAGAATCCATTTCTTTGTTCATTGCCATCTTCCACTTAGCATTGTCAACATAATCAATGGCTTCCTGAAAACAAGAAGGTTGTCCATCATCAGTAAATAAAACAGATGAAACAAAATTAGTGTACCTCTTAAGAAGATTTCTCTCCCTTAATGATCTTCTTGGTGTAGGATGCGGGGTTCCCACATTTTCTTGAATTTCTTCATCTTCTATGACTTCTCTCTCACCAGAAACTTCTTCTTGTTTCTTTGAGTCATGAGAATATTGGTTCTCCAACTGAACTAGTTGTTTTCATATTACCTGTTTCTGTTCCACATCAGCTCTTACATTTTCAGATTTAATCAGAGAAAACTCATAAAAAATTACATTTCTGCTAATGACAGTCTTGTGGGCAGTAGGATCCCCTAATCTATATCCTTTTGTTACATCATCATATCCAACAAAAATGCACTTCTTTGATATAGGGTCTAACTTAGAATGTCGATTTTTAGGAGTAAGTGCATAAGCTTCACAACCAAATATATTCAAATTCGAATAATCACAGGGATGACCAGTCCATACCTCTTTTGAAATTTTGCAATCTATTTCCATTGATGGTGATCCATTTATTAGATAACAAGCAATAGACACTGCTTCTTCCCACAACTCTTGCCCCAAATTGACATTACTGAGCATGCTCATTGGTCTTTCTGGAAGAGTCCTGTTCATACACTTTGCAACGTAAACAACTTTTCATTTTAGAACATAGACCCAAACATTTCTAGAAAAATCATCTACAAATATTACATAATATTTTGCTCCCCCATAAAAGATGGTAGAAGACGGACCCCACAAATTAGAATGAATGTAGTCGAGAACATCTTTACTAACATGACTACCTGCTTTGAATTTATGTCTACACTGCTTTCCAAATATACAATGTTTACAAAACATCAAATTCATATTTTTCAAATTTGGAAGCAATTTACGATTCATTAATCCCTAAACTCTTTTTTCACTAATATGACCAAGATGTTGATGCCACGACTGAGTGGATCCTGACTCTTCTTTATATACTAATGCGGTATCATTAACTTTAGTTCTTCCAACCAGTTTGTAAAGGTTTCATGTCTTCTGTGACTTCACGACCACTAAAGCACCCTTAGAAACTTTTAGAGTTCCACTTAAACTTGTAAACTTATGACCACAAGAATCCAACCCTTCCAAAGAAATTAAAATTTTCTTTAACTCGGGTACATGTCTAACATCTGTAAGTGTTCTTATAAATCTATCAAATATTTTAATTTTAACAATTCCAACCCCAACAGTCTTACATGAATGATTATCTCCTAAAATAACTCTTATAATAACTATTTCATCATTAACTGTTTGATAGAAAGCAAACCAATCTTTATGAGGTCATATATGGTGCAAAGCACCAAAATTTAATAGCCATGCTTCATTATATTCAGAAGTATTACAAATAGACAAAACCTCATCGATCATACCTGAATCAAAAGACTTAACTGAATTTGCCTCGGATTTGGAGTCATCTTTCTTGGATTCTTTTCTTTTTCAACAGTCCTTCTTGAGATGACCAATCTTGTTTTAGTACCAACATTTTAATTTTCTCTTTTTTCTCTTCGATTTAGACTTGGAAGCACCTCTTGACTTTTCTTTTTTCTCTTTGTATCGACCTCTAACAACCAAATCTTTTGGTGAAGAGGTTTCAATACTAGATTTCTTCCTTAATTCCTCAGACAATAATGCTCCAACCACATTGCCAAATTCTAAGGTATCAATTGTACTAAGGCTAATGGAACAAGCTACTTGACCCCAAGATTTAGGTAAAGTACATAAGAGATTGATTGTTTTATCTTCATCATCAATTTTAACATCCATACTACTCAATTGGAAAATAAGAGTACTAAAAACATTCAAGTGATCTATTATCTTCGTACCTTATTTCATTCTCATACCGTACAACTATTGTGTCAAGTAAATTTTGTTTGTCAAAGATTTGGTCAGATATATACTTTTTAACTTGCTCCATAGGGTTGCTACTGACTTTTCTCTAACAATGTTGAATAACACATCGACCGCAAGACATAATCGAATTGTGATTAGCGCTTTGGAATCTAATTCCTCCCATTTATCATCTGTCATAGTTAGAGGTTTCTTTCTTTTACCATCTAAGGCTTTTTGTAACCCCTGCTGTACTAACATCATATCTCCCATCTTTAATTTCCATAGTTCAACATTGTTTTTACCATTAAATTTTTCAATTTCAAACTTTGTGTTAGACATTGATGAAAATATATATATTTTTTCCCGAACAAAACACTTCCAACAAACAACAATAAATTCTCTGGAACAAAAACTGTAACAAGAAATCACATTTCTACTCCCAACAAATAGCAATAAATTCTCCCGAACAAAAAACGTAACATGAAATCACATTTCAGGTTCACCACAGGTTTCTCCACGATGGATCCTTGGCAGGCTTTTCCCCTCTGATCACCACGCTCCACCGTCCTCCAGCAGCAACAAACTACACGGAGTGGTTAACTTTTCACGCTTAGGAAGTAATCCATCCACAGCCAGCAGCGGTGGTTTTATTCACGGTTTACTCCACAGTCCAGTCTCATGGATGTTTATCTCCATTCCCCGCTCGGATACCATTTGTGTAACCATTTGTTAAACACTTAGAGACAAATTATACTAAGAAATACCATTTCAACACCAGCAATTAATGTGGTAAAACTTTATAAGGAGAAACATCTATGCAGGAAAAGTATTGAAGCTCATTAATGAAGATCGAGAGATTACATGAGGACCTCAGTCTCTTGGACTACCGATTACATTACGTATCCCAACCATGCACTATATACTTCATAAAAAAAATTACATGTTGCCCATTATGGCCATTATGAGAAACTTCACGTAAACACATTAGTTTAGTTGTAATTTAACAATTTATCCTGAGCGAAAGCATCCCAACCCACTTCCAATTTTCCTGTATTGCTAGGATCAAAAGCAGAGAGGTGACAGTAATGGCATTAAACCATACTTTCAATCACCTATTGTATGCATACTTTCAATCACCCATTGTATTGGATATAATTGGACATGCTCACAGATAAAAGAATAAGGTGAAAGGAACTATTCCTGTGGATGGTGGAATTCCACACACTGTTGTGCTCCAACAACCTCACGCTCATAGCACTTAACCCCTTTGAACTTCTTTTGTCTCGCACAGGACCCAACACTTGTTTCTGCAATGGCAATGGACCATTGTTGCTTCATATTTATGCCAATTCCAAGGAAGGTCATCAGTAACCAGAGCACCCCTAATTGTCTCTTTGGATTTGAACAAAAACCCAAGGAATCTATCCAGAGCCAGAGCATCCCAACCCACTCCCAATGTTTCTGTACTGCTGAGGTCAAAAGCAGAGGTGGCAACAATGGCATTGAACTATAACAATATCAAAATGAACCCACATGCATACTCTCAATCACCCATTGTATTGGATATAATCGGACTAAGGAATAAGGTGAAATCGACGATGGGAGAGCCTCAACTCCTTGTTCCTTCAAGAGTACACATTGGAAGTTGAAGATGCAAATTTAATGTATCCACACATACACATTAATAAAATGTATCTACACATTGGAAGTTGAAGATACAAATTTAATATATCCATACATTGGAAGTTGAAGATACAAATATACAAATTTATAACACAGAAATTAATAAAAAGTAATGAGAAGTATAATTACCTTTCTATGCATCTCTATGTGATTTACAATAAAAGGGTATATATCCCTGAATGTATAACAGCAAAGATACAAATTAATAAAAGTAATGAGAAGTATAATTACCTTTCTATGCATCTCTATGTGAGTTACAATAAAAGGGTACCTGGATAGTATAATTAACTTTCTATGCATCTCTATGTGATTTACAATAAAAGGGTATATATCCCCTGGATGTATAACAGCAAAGATACAAATTAATAAAAGTAATGAGAAGTATAATTACCTTTCTATGCATCTCTATGTGAGTTACAATAAAAGGGTATATATCCCTGGATAAACATCTAGGAACCATGATATTACAAAATGGCATTTTTATAACACATCCAATTCAATGCCAAGATCATATCCTATTATGCATTTAATGCAAAATGGCTAAAAGTTTTCCTTCTCCAGAGACAATTTGATATCTACATATTGCCAGCTTCATTCATAAAGACAAAATGTTCTCTGTTGATCTAACTATGTAACCATTGTTACTTCAGCATATTTATAAATGGACACTGTCAGTGTGCATGGTAACCACCTCATGCACACCCCCTCGGTTTTGTATGCTTCAGTCTCCAATTCCTCAGGATGCTCTTTCAAAAAATTCAAGTAATTCTGGGCCTCGGGAAATCCTATAATTTCTGCAACAATGCTTGTTCCTTTGCTGAGCATAACTCTGTCTTTGAGTAACAGAAAATCTGGCAGATAGCAATGTTTGAAGTGATCCATGAATATGAAATCAAATGATGAGGCTGCCATTTCCTTCAGGAACTCCTCTAATGTATCACTGAGCTCACTCAACGTTCCTTTCAACAGTAGTACCTTCGAGGATAGTCCTGATGAAGATGAACCAAAATAAAATTCTATCAGAATTCAATCGATAGAAGCATGTACTCCTTTATTTTAGTGGTTTAGTCTAAGATTATGATCAGACAGGACAAATTATTTTAAGTAGAACAAAAATTACAGGTACTCTTGAGAACAAATAATTACAAAATTTATTAAAATTTAATGCAGCTCAATGACCTGTTGCCAATGTTGCGGACTCCTGGGCTAGTTCCATACCAGTAGGTGCCACCGCACTACCATAGTTCTTTCCCAAATTTAGCAGGATAGTTCTTTCCCAAATTTAGCAGGAATTTTACTTAAGTTATAGTTCTAATTAATTAATGGAAATTTTAACCATGAAACTTTTTTCTTAAAGGTTTTGGCCGATTTTAATTTCGAAAACAACCTAGATCATATGAATTTTGAAAAAAAAAATTAGATAAATGTAAGACTTTACCAGTTAGAAAGATTAACTTACTGGAAGTTGACTTTGTCTACTGTTAACAGATTGAACCAGCTAGAAAGATTAACTTACTGGAAATTGACTTTGTCTACTGTTAACAGATTGAAATGACCCTGGCCAACAGTAGGGTTACCCCAGTGATTGTCCCGGCTAGACTAAGCACAGTAGGGTTTGTCTACTGTTAACAGGTTGAAATGACCCTGGCCAACAGTAAGGTTACCCAGTGAATGTCCCAGCTAGACTAAGCACTAAAAAATGGATTCCCTATCCCGAACAGTGCTTAGTCGAAATACCCTGTTTCCAGAGTCAATTTAGGGCTCTGGATAAGCAAAAGGTTAACTACGATTTCTCCACTAACATATCCATATCTCTCAGGGCTGCGTCTCTGCTTTACTTGGACCCTTGTTTTATTCTTTAATTATAGGGGTTATTAATTTGGAACAACAGAAGGTAGGAACATAGGCTCATTGGTTAATTAAGAGCCTTTTTTATGTAAAGGCCAGCCCGACTATGACGGTTGTACTAAGACAAGTCACTCATGAGTGTTTTATTTACTAAGGGATAAACGAGTTGAAACTTTTCACCTAGGATAACCCCTATACTGGCCAGGGTCATTTCAATCCGTCAACATCTACTTATTAAGTCACTCCCTCGTTTATTTATGAATGTAATCCACTAAAATGGATAAGTGTACTTGAATTTTCCCCAACTTTTTTTAAAATAAAGTCTAATACTATGGTCCAACCAATTATTTGAAATAATAAACCATTACAAAGACTCTAAATTGAGTGCCTATAATTTGTGGTGAGAATTTACATCAGTGTTTGTTAGAGTGCCTATTCTCACCGTCATGAAAATAATGTCTTGATATGTTGCACCAACTCCCAGCAATGATTCGTATAAACTTTCATTAAAAAAATAGCATTTAGATATGCTTGGAGGCCAAAAACAGAAAGATTGCACTTAGAAATGATTTGATCTACATTGTAATTGAATAACTTTCATTCCATAAAATGCACTTGACATTTTAAGCTGTGTTGCCAGGAAAGAGCTTTTCAGAAAGCAAAATGCAGTAAGCCTTGGAGAAGAACTTTCTCATTCAGAAGATCGTTATTATGTATTAAAAATTTAAGAGCCAAACACAATTTTTACTCCACCTTGATCAATTTTAATTTCCTCTCACCTACAATAAAATTAATAACTCTAACCCAAATATATCCAAGGCCTTCTCTTTGGGCTGAGAAAACTGCATGAAAATCATATTAGATAAATAGACAGAACAGATAGGTAGTGAGCAGTAAAAAACCCAGGATTAAAAGGATATGAACTAATGCATACAGCATACATTAATAGACTGTGCATGTTCTGCACTGATGAGCTGTGGGATAAACTGGTATAGAGATATGAAGTGAATGATTAACAGAGTTTAAAGGGTTTGGATTTAATGGTGAAGAGTTATGATATTTTCATCATTGGACAAGGTTAAATATTGGCGACAGTTTTTACTGAAGCCATGAGGCCACTTTGAGGTAATGGTGGAACCAAAGGAACCATAAGGTCTCACACCAGCAACAATACCTAAACAAGTTGGATCCACAGTTTTTCACCATGGAAAATCCATAGGGTTGGAGAAAAAAGTTAAAAAGGAGTAAAGTACCCATATCTGATATTATGTTTAAAGCTATGAGATAACAAAATAGTTGAGCTGATAATACACTTGCATAAAATTTCACCTGCATGCTGTATCAATTCTGTGGCTATTGCATAGTTATGTGAGTTCATTTCTATGGAAACCAGAATGCTGTCAGGCTTTTCCATCTTAGAAGCAATTCTAATGGCAGAATACCCACAATATGTTCCAATTTCTAAGGCCACTCTGGGATCAAATTTCTCCACTGCAGCATCCAGAAGAGAGCCCTTCTCCTTCCCGAAAATTGCAAGCCAGGTATGTTGACTAAAACTATCAATGGCTTCCAGCACAGACTCTGGATTGCCCTTCTCTGCATTTTGCAGGACATAGTTTAGCAGGGCTTTCTCTCTGCAATCAGGGGAATGACCTGTCAGCCATGCTTGTCTGTCAAACGAAAATGTTAGGTATGACAGGAACCTTGGCACAAGATTGGATACCATGGTTTTAATTTGCTGAAGAAGCAGGGCGAAGATGGATAGTAGATTTATAAATTTCAATCGAGTGGACTGTTAAGTGCATTAATCTAAGCTTTCAAGCAAAAGAATATATATATAGAGGAGGAAAGGAATATGACTCTAAGCTTATGGGCATGTTATATTTGTGATTAGTTATAGGGTGACAAGAATGATTTAAAGACCGTCCTGGTTTATCTGAAATGGAGATGGATTAACAGAGATGATCTGAATTGGAGATGGGTTAGCAGGAAATTTGGGCACATTGTGAGTGTTTAATGAGGAAGGAATTGCATTTGATGCGAAAGAGGTCAGTTATTATTGAAACCTTTCTTCCAAGCTACTTCTTTCGCTATTTTAAGAGTGGTTTGACGCCTAGAATAATGCTATATTTGCATTACACGTTTGCTTGTGTAATGGGAAAAGAAAGAATTAGATTGACATGGTATATGTTCGTTTGGGTAAACGAAAGGAAATTCTTTGTGTAAGGAGTAATCCTTGTGTAACTTTACCACAGGGGGGTAAAGTGTCCACTGCCAGTCGTGATGATGAAGGAAGACGAAGCACATCGTTAGAGATAGAGAGAATCAAAATTGTAGCATGTGCACTCAAACTGGAATGAGAGGAAAGAGGGATGGGATTCTTGGAATGAGAGGAAAGAGGGATGAGATTCTTTGAGTTATAATTATTTTGAAGGATGTAACAGTTAAGGATTTAAGGTAAGGTTTGTGTTTATGTAATTGTTTTTAAGGATGTAATATTTAAAGTAAGGTTTGTATTTATGGGGATTTGATTTGTTCGATCATTTTCAAAATGCTTTCCTCATGTAGTATGTTAAGCCTTTCCTAGTTGTGGCTTATGCTTATGATCCTAAGTTCAAGTTGGTTCCCATATGAGTGGTAGGCTCTAGGTTGAGCTTGACCCATTGCTATGCAAGCTCTTTCATAGTATAGTTTGCTAACACTTTCTTATCCATTGCTTTGAATCCCATTTTGATCTAATAAATTCTTGGTTAAATGAATAAGTTCACATGATATTATAGTGCAATCATTATCATGGAAGGAAATTAATACCACCTCCATATTGGGTTGTTGTACAAGTTGGACAAGTTGTGCATATCATAGGATGGAAGGATTCAATTGATGAGAGACGATCACATTTCCAGAATAGCTAGGAATTTTTGCATGATGAAGATAGTGGTAAGCTTGCAAAGGTATGCATATTGGCCAAAGATGTAGGATCAAGTGGCAAAATTTGTTAGTGTTTTTTTTCTTTGCACCGTTAGCAAGCCAAGCATTAGGGAGCTTAGGTTGTACTTGTTGCTACCAGTACCAAAACATGCCTTTGGAGAGCATCTCCATTGAATTTATTGGAGATTTGTTCATGTCCCAAAGAGGTCTCAACTACTTGTTTGTCATGGTAGACCACTTGAACAAGATGTGTGTTCTCACTCTACACAAAAGGACAAACACTTAATGAGAAGTAATTGAGTTATCTTTCACTCATCTTTGGGTACATTTTGGATTGTCAAGATCCATCTTATTAGATTAAGAAATAAAGTTTATGGGAAGATTTTGGACAACACTATAATATCCTGAAGGTAAGCCCCAGACACTTGTGATTTTGGTTATCTTCTTTTATGGTGGCACTAGATGCCTAGACAATGAACCATGGATATTATGATGAATTTGATTAGTACTATGTTGTTATTATTTTACCTATAAGTAAATAATGGCTCAACACGGACAACAATTTTGTTGGAGGGTCTTGGGATTTCACATGTGAAGGGGTTGGGGTTAGGAGTTGTGCCCCCCCCTAATAATACTCTAGTCATCCTAATTTTGATATTTTTGGACCTTAGTGGTCCTAATCTTTCTAATCAACACTTTGCATGCAACCATGCAACCATGCAACCATGAAATCATGCACATGCAACCATACACCATGCACCTAGCACTCTAATGAATTGGAGTAGCTATCACTTAGCTAGAGTCAAACTGGTTAATTGGAGTTGTCCTTAGTTAATTAGAGTCCAAGGTTAATAGTCCCGAGTTAATGAGATGAATATGAGTCATCTTCAATTGATTCGGGGATCTTTGGTTCAATTCGAGTTATCATGAACGCATGGGAGTGAATTTGGGAAAATTCAAGTTAGTGGGTGTATTTCAAGTTACCTTCATGTAGGAGAGTAATTCATGGGTGATTAAGAGTTAGTTAAGGTATATTGGATCCAATTTTGATGAATTTGAATTAGTCAGAGAATGGGAGTGTTGTTGTCAATGTTAAAGAGTCATTCTTAGTATATTTAAGTTACTTGGTTGAGAATTTCAATGAGTCAATCAATGTTCTTTGGAAGACCCAACGATTGGGAGTCCTTCCTCAGTAGTCAAGATTCTATGTCTTGGAGGCAATTCAAATGGATCTAAGGGGATTTGAATTGCTCCAGAAGGGATTCATTCATTCATTTTTGAATCTATTAGGGATTGTAGAGAAGGCTTTGGTTGCTTCAAAAGAGGGATACGGCATAGGATTTTGCACACACTTTGCACTAGTTTGTCTTATAGGTTATGCCAGATATTGTGAGGTGAAGTTAATGGGTATTGAAGATCAATTATCCATTGAATTCGAATGCTCTAGTAGAGGAATGAAATAGTGATTTTCACCTAGAAGGTCAATATTGAAGATTCATTCTCCATTGGATTCGAATTCCATAGTAGGGGTTCAAATGGTCAAGAAGTGTAGAGTAGGGTGAAGAGAGTAACTTCACCATAGCTTTGTTTGGTAGGAGAGGGGGACAATCCTATGTAGAAAGCTCCATTGTTGCACTTGCATTGCAGGAGGAGGGAACAATTATGTGCGACAATTTTCCTTAATTGGATGTGCTAGGTTTTGCAGGAGAAGGGTACAATCCTAAGCAGGTGACCTAGTTGTTGTGCTCATCTTGCAGGAGAGGGGGTACAATCATGGAAAAGAGAGATTAATTGTGGTAAGTGGTTCTCTGGGAGAGGAGGAAAATCCTATTAAGGGGAACACATTGGCCACAGCTTGTCTTTTGGGAGAGGGCGAAAATCCTGATAAGAAAGAATGATGATCTTAATATTGTCTTTCAGGAGAGGGGGACAATGCTGAGAAAGAGGGTTGAGTGATCATATAGTTGTCTTGATGGAGTAGTGAACTTTGGTGTTTCGAGTATTATCCTTAGGGATCGAGTTAGAAGAGACCTTCTCATGTCAATTCCAATACCTGAAATTGAGGGTGATCTACAAAGGTGGTATTTGCTTGACAATGTCTAAGATTGGGAGGAAAGTTGTCCAATTGATGCCAGTTGCGCCTTATAAAAGATAAGTACTTCTGCTATTTATTTACTTTATGTATTTTGATGTACATGTTCACATGCATGCTATTATATCTCTATAATTATATGTTTATAAATTGTATATAAGCTCATGCTGAATGACTAACCCTATGTTGGTAACTCAGAAGCCCACAAAAGAGGTATGTTGATGTATTAAAAATAGTGGTTTCTAGTTGGCTTGTTTATAGATGTTATGATTGTAGGAGGTTCGATTTAAGAAAGTTCATGTGGTTGTATATGGATTTTCTATATCATATTATCCATGGGGTTATGGATTCCATTTAATGAGGATATATACATTGATCTAAAAGTAGCAATACAAATCTGTTATTTGTGGTAGAATAAACTGCTAATTTGATGTATGTTTTAGGAGGGTAGTTTTTATAAGTTATGAATAGTTACGAGTCTGATATATGTACAGTCCATGTGGCCATACATGGCTGTACCGTATCAGGTCCCACATGGGCTATAGACTAACAAATTCATGTATTTAAATCTGATATGCACGAGTGTATAAATTTGTTTTAAGGAAAGTTAGTAACGTTGATTTTACTGTGATGTTTAGAAGCTTGTATTTGTGGAACAATGTGCATGGGATGGACTTATCTTAAGAGTAGACCGTATGGATGTGTATGGATGCACCAAATCATATCTAAGATGGGATTGGAATTATGAAATAATAATTATATATTTTCTTATGAAAGGTGTTTAAATTATACCTCTTTAGAAAATGTAAATGTTTGAATGTTTATGGTCTAAAATGGAGTTATGTGAAGGAGTATATGTATGAATTAATTATTTGAATATATGGACACAAGTGGATTCCCATAGGTGTAATGATAGCTAGACATCATGAGAAAGGGTTCTAGTTTGGATGTATCTGTGATTCATTACACTACATTGCATATAGATTGGGGAACTAGGCTGCATTGGAAAGGCAATCTTTCTTAATGGTTGAATGTTTTCGAAGTTTTAAATTGTTTCGAATGTTATCATGACCCTTAAGGGTGCTATTCCATTGTGTTTATCTTAGATTCAACCATCCCATTTATTAACGATCCTAGTTACTCGACCTTTGCATGTTTCCCAAGGTTGTGTATGTTACAAGTGATATTAGAGCTTAGGTTGCAACCCTACAATTGTTTGGTCCTTTCCATAGAATTATGATGTTGTTTTATGCAATTTAATTATTTTTTATATGATATGAAAGAGGTTTATGATGTCATAATAAATTTTTTAATACCAATACATCGCATCCCCAGTACTTTTACAACCATAGTGTGATTCTTCAACCAAAATATTAAATCCTAAACAAGAATAGAAGACTAGAGATTTTAAAGATCAGTCTATTGTAAATCTTTAAAATTGATTAATGTTGCATATTATTGCTCAATTTATTGATTGATGGGAACTATGCATTCCATGTGTGATGTTCAGTAGATTGATTGGTCGATGCATGTTCACTTGCATTGCCTCTTTTACTGATAAGTAATCTGATTGGTCGATGCTTGTCCATGGTGCCTTGCCTCCTTTTAGTTCAATGACTTCATTGGTTGATACTTGTACATTGTGCATTGCCTCACTTATTGTATATTGAATTAATTAATTTTGAAATGATTCTTGTGATATGACTAAAATATGGGCAAGTTAGTATATATGTAGACCTTTGGGGAATACTGCCTCCTTTTGTGAATGTTTTACCTTAAGAGAACACATCTCCAACCATCACAACTGGTTTGATTTTTTCACTATTAAATTATTTATGTATATGTCTTATAAAATGTATAAATACACGATATGGTATGGTTATATATATTTGAGTGTGTGCGTGTANGTATATAGTATCATATGGTATGTGTATATAGGAGTGATATAATATAGAAGTGTGTGTATGTATACTCACATCATGTAACTAAACTTCCTACCACCAAAATACTCTATTATTTTACCATATGATAATTACTTAGTTATACAACACTCATACAATGCATATAACACACACACACACATTTATATAATTGTGTTAATGTTATGTAACCAAGTCCCAAAAATAGCATATATAGACAAAAAGAGCGTAATCCACAACTTAATAATGAAGAATAGAGATGAATAGCAATCCTATTTGAGGGAGGAACCTCCTTACACAATGTATTATGTACCTAAGACAAGAAAATATGCAATGCTGACTAACATGAAAAATATGTTATGCCCTTAATGATGGCACATTACCCCATGCCATTAAGAGTATAAACACATACAATAACTGCTAATATTTAATAGTGATATGTAAATTGTTGTGGATATTTCACTAGACAATTTATCAAAGCATATTTTACAAGTTATTGCATACATGCTTTTACCACCCCAACTAATGAAGATTGCAACAATTGGTGTGATATCGCAGCTTGATCCTTTCATTCATATCTGTTAACTAAAGACTATGTGGTAGATGAAGATCTTAGAGGAATATACTAGTAGCTAAAGGAGAGACCAATCGTTATCATGGAAGGAAATTAATACCACCTCCATTATGGGTTGTTGTACAAGTTGGAAAATTTTGCATACTATAAGATAGAAGGATTCAATTAATGACAGACGATCACATTTCTAGAATAGCTAGGAATTTTTGCATGATGAAGATAGTGGTAAGCTTAAAAAGGTATGCATATTGGCCAAATATGTAGGATCAAGTGGCAAAATTTGTTAGTGGTTTTGTCCTTTGCAATGTTAGCAAGACAAG
This sequence comes from Pseudotsuga menziesii, assembly GCA_001517045.1. Classification (NCBI taxonomy): domain Eukaryota; kingdom Viridiplantae; phylum Streptophyta; class Pinopsida; order Pinales; family Pinaceae; genus Pseudotsuga; species Pseudotsuga menziesii. The sequence goes on from LPNX010290764.1 coordinate 312,529, forward strand.
CATTAGGAATATTAGGTTGTAATTGTTGCTACCAGTACTAAAACATGCCTTTGGAGAGCATATCCATTGACTTTATTGGATATTTGTCCATGTCCCAAAGAGGTCTCAACTACTTGTTTTTCATGGTAGACCACTTCAACAAGATGTGTGTGCTCATTCTACACAAAAGGACAATCACTTAATGAGAGGCATTTGATTTATCTTTTGTTCACCTTTGGGTATACTTTGGATTGTCAAGATCCATCAGATTCGACCAAGAAAGAAAGTTTATGAGAAGATTTTTGAAAAAAAAATAATATCTCAAAGGTAGGTTTTTGACACATATTAGTTGATAGGGGTTCACTCACTGTTGAAACCTTTCGACGCAATATCCCTAAACACCGGCTCGAACAGGTTTTACCCTGTCCAGCAACATCTGTGAAGCAGATGCAGTCTCACCCGAGATTTTTGAGGGAGGGCCATAGGAACCATGTTTCCACAGAAAGGGAAGGAACTTGCGCATCTAATCTTGTTCAGCCGTAATACAACTTGTGCGCCCAGGAGAGTTCGATGTGTCACTTATCCTAATTATCTATCGTCATTCACAACAAGGTCTCGTACAACAATAACTGTGATTGAAATTAACTTATCAAATATGCCAAACTATAAGAATTCATTAAACACATAAACACTTCTCATCATCCAGATAAGAAAAACATTTTGTCAACACAGGGAGATCGCATCATTCAATCATATAGATCACAACATTTTACTCACATAGATCTCATCATATAGATCACATCAATTAAAAACAAAAATATAAATCAAAAGATTCAGAAACATCATATATCGCATCAAAGACAAACACAACATAGATTTCACAACAACATTCATATCATATTAGTTTCACAGGTCAAAATACATCCATGGTTGAAAGCCTGAGACCAAACCTTACTCATCTTATCGATAGATCACAAAATGACTCATAGATCATTCTTATTCCAAAAGATATCTATTGCTACATTCCTAATTCTATTTTTAGGCTTGCACCTTTTAAAAAAGGTCCACATAAGCCGATTTCCTAACTAACCTGAACCAAACTTCTAACTACCTCCAACCAAGCCACCCATATTTGTTGGTAAGTTCCTCTTGCGCAATTTGCTTTGATACTTGTCACTATATTTCTTTACATCATTTGCGCACTTGATCCCTTGCCAAAATCCCCCCAACACAAACTTATGGCTCGTCCTCGAGCCACGTCAACTGGAAATAGATGGTTGATTCAACTTAGTCTTGAAGTTGTCATGCTCTATGCGCATCCGCTTGAATTCTTCTTTGACCTTTGCTCTCAAGATGGCACATTCCTCGACCTCATTCTTTTCTGTATGTTCTTCTGATACTTGCGACACTTTGTCTCTTGCTTCTTGTGTGGTCGCAAGTATTTCCATTGCTTTCAGTGCTAGCTGCTCTACGTTAGAACAACCGAATCTGGTTTTCCGTTAGTCGAATCCAACTATAATTTTAATAATGAATATGAATAATAATAATATATTGGATGATGATAATAATTACAAAGGAGGATTTCCTTTATAGGATTTGAGCGTGAAGGGTTACACCCTTTCATATAATTAACTAATCTAATTAATAATTTATTTTATATTTGTTACATTGCCCCTCCCTTTGAGGGAGCTTTGTCCTCAAAGCTTGAGTATTCCTTAATGTAATCCTTCATTCTGAATCAGTGTCAGTATTAGAATCGGTTGAGATTTCTGGTGTAGAGACTTGTACTTCCTCTCCATTGGTGATTCTGCACTGTATTGTCTAATTGTCCTACATTTATGGCCAGGGGTCCAGTCATCACCGCATCGACGACATATGTTTTTCTTATTTTTCTTTTTATTATCAGAGTAACCATTAGATTAATTTGATCTACTTTCCATTTCATAGGCGTATGATTGAGGTTTGTGGCATTGATGGCTAGGAGACCAAGTATCTGCACAGTACCTATCTAGTTGTCCGTTAGTCGAATCCGATTATCATTTTAATAATGAATATGAATAATAATAATATATTGGATGATGATAATAATTACAAAGGAGTCTCACCTTTATAGTCTTTGAGCGTGAAGGGTTACACCCTTTCATATAATTAACTAATCTAATTAATAATTTATTTTATATTTGTTACATACGCCCTCTTGGAATTGATCTAGTGGCACTGTCCTTCGTTGATGGCGTTCTCTCACCTTGGTGACCCTTTGCTGCAGTGTTTTCAGTTCTTCCATTTTTGTCACTTGCACAATTGGGGCTAATGCTCTCAACGATCCCTGCATTGTTGGCGTTTTTTCCTCTACCTCATGGAGCTATGCACTTAATTGCTGTAGCTGGTCTTCCTGAACGACTCACATCCAAAACTACATCGCTTCGTAGGAAATGGAGTTGGATTCCTTCTCCATATCCTCTAGCTATTATTTTTCCTCTTTTATTTTGCTTCATCGCTCTGCTATCTTCTCAGGTGGTGTACTAGGAACTGTGCATGAATGCAGCTCCTCATTTTCCTTCTTAAAGTCAGTGACTATTTGGCCTAGTCACACTATATTGGATTCCACAAACATCTCTGTAGTGATGTCTAGAATTTTTTCTCATGTAGCTGAAATGGCCCTTTCTAGTCGCTCTCTATCATCAAAGGATTTTTCTTTAGTAGTCACCTCTGCCTCTTGCACCTTTTTCATGAGCTCAATCTCCTCTTTTGCTTGTGTTATCTGATCTTGTGTCTTGACTAGATGATCATGCACAATTTCTTCAGTCCATGATCTCTTGACTTATGAACTTCTGTATTCGTACAAGAATCTCTGTTGGTAGCTCATTTATGTCAAGGATGATCACATCAAAATGATGCGTGGTTTCATCGACATGACATCATCACTTTCGGTCGCCAGTGCGTGCGATGGAATCTACACAAGATGTATCCTTTTGCTGGTACTGATTTTTCCTACCCTTTGTAGCACCTCCGTTTGTGGTATATTCCCCAGTATAACATTCGTAATAGATTGCAACAATCCCTTGACTTGGTGAAAGTACTATGTCGAATGTTGCTTCACTTCTACTTGACTCATACTAGCTGCAGTAGTAATCATGACCAGTATCTGACTTACCTGATATTTAGTCATCTTTGGGGCACTGCTTACTTCGCCTTATTCAAATTGTCTCTTTTTTAACCCTTCTTATTATTTCATATCCAACTTTGAATCTGTCATAGTGGCAGATGATTCCTCTTGCGACTCCTCCTCCTTTGAGATCTTCGCTTGCTTCTGCTCCTGCTTGATGGGAATGATTGGTGGTACTCCCGTTTCGGTATCGTACAAGTCATCAAAATCGACTGGAACCTTCCATTATGTCAGTCATTCATCAATAATGGAGTCTAATTCCTCATCTATTATCTTTTATGACGTTGTCAGCCATTGGTTATCAAAGTCACATCTTGCTTGGATGTTGATCGCATGTGGTCCTACTATGAATCATGCTACCCATCTATACTTTGTCGCAACCTCCTCTGTGAGGCGTGGGACTTTCTTGGACGCTTCTCGAAGTCCATCCAAATATAAATAAAATTGGATGGCGCATTCAATATGTCGCTCCTTAATGTCAAGCCACTATAGGTTCTGATAGCATGCTCCCCTGTAGGTTTTGACTACCTCCACGTCCATCCCCTGGTAAAAGTGTGGTTCCATCTAACCCACAAGTGCTATCAATATCAAGATCCATGAATAGGTAAATGGCCTCTTCCCCTCTTGCACCAACATGACATCCTCTATAGATTGATTCAATAGGAACAAGGACTAGTTCATCTGAATTCCTTCAATGCACTTCTCTGCCCATGCAATCACTCCCAAGGTGCATTCGTTTGGTCGGTTTTTCCTCACAATATTCACCTCCAATAGCTTTGTAATGAATCAAACTTCTTTCTCATTAATTTTTTTTTATGACATATGACCATTTGTCCCTAATAACGTCATAATTCTTGAGCTTCACAACCAACCTTTTATCATTGTCTTTGCTTCTGGAATACTGCGACGGGTCAAAACCCACCATTGGAAATACGGTGATCTGGGATATTAGTTCGATCATTACAGGTACCTTTGTATTGAGACAAAGGTACCCTCCATGAAAATTATGCCAACAACTACTTTACGCATGCATTCACATCCACCCCATGTATGAAATGTGGCATGTGGGTGATGCCTAATAATCTTGACCATTGCAACCCCATATCCCATTGTTGAGGTACTCTAATGACTGGTCCTCCTTCACCAAGTGTTTTCATCTTGTACGGATTTGCAGTACATTTTGTATATGTTAGAATGTCATTATCATTATACTACGTCTTTTGCAGGTGTGGTATGATATTTGTGGTGACATGCACCGATTTTGGTTCTGGTGGTAGTTGGATGGGATACCTATGGTTCTTTCTAAGCCAGACCAGTGGTGCATCTACTTTTTGTGGCGGTATATTGTTGATGTATTTGTAACTTCGGAATGTATTCACTTGTATATCTTATGTATTGTACCCCGATGTTTATTCCAAGAAGTATCTGTAATGTAATTGAGTCATGTCATGCCCTGATGTTCCAATCAGGAGATTCAATAATGTAAACAAGTCATGTAAATTCCTTGAGGTTAACCCTACATTGTAAGTCAGGGAAATAATCCCCACAACTGAGTCAAGTTTAACCCTCCTTGTTGATCGGAGGGAAAAGTCCCCATAGTTGTGGGGCACTAGGGTTATTAGACTCTCATAGAGATGTTGGCCCTGGTAAGTAATTGTTAAGTGGGGATAACTTGTTGGAGTGGAAATTAAGTGAACAAAAGAATATAAATAGAGAGTGAGCCTCTATTTATTACACACACACTCACTCACTAGGGCGCACGAGTGAGAGAGGAGAAGCTCTCTCAAGAGAGAGAGAGAGAACAAGCTGTTGGAGATCATATTTATGTTTTCAGGTTTTACTACTGCCATTGGTGCTCATTCTATCTCTGAGGAAGTTGTGGGGTTTTCTCCTTTGTGGTTTCCTCGAGGAAAATTCTTTGTGTCTCTTGTCTCTTGTGTTTATTGCTGTGCATGTTATTCTCTCAGATACGATCTTAAGATCATATTGCTTAAATGATAAAAATCTAACATGGTATCAGACCTAACCTGAGAAGAAGACATTGTGCAGCTGCAGAAGCTAGGGATTCTTAATTTTTGGGTCTCTCTCCACAATCCATCAATAAAATAAGGCTAGGCTAACTCTCCATTGAAGGGCGCATCTTTTTGTCGAAACATAATTTGATTCTGGCCATTTTCAGTTTTTGGTACGGGAAACTAGGAATTTTTACAAAAGAAGAATTTTTGAGTGAGCCTGGAATAATATTTCTCTTCTCATCAAAATTGAAGTTTAGAGACTAGAGACCTGGGTCAATATTTTTGGTTGGGTGAAACTCTGGGAAAGTCAAACCCTAGTTTGACCCCGGGACTGAAAAACCCTAAAATACTGAAACTGATAAGTTTTGGTATATTCTCTATATCTTGAGATTGGAGATGGCCCAAAAGCATGAAATTTCACAGGTTGAAGATAAATGCCTCATCTACACTGTGTCCAAGTTTAAGCCTCATATTCACTATATTCTAGGAGATATGATTCCTCCAAGTTAGGGTTCCAGCCTCTCCTAGGATTGCTTCCTAAACAGGATACCTAGGGAGAATTGCTATATCTCGGGCTACGAAGGTCCAAATTAAATTCCTAAAGATGTTCCAGAAAGTGCATGGAATTTAATTTCTTTGGTCAAAGTTTCAGACCTAGAAGATGAAACAGTGACACGTGGAAGTCCGTACAATTTCTCTATTTGGAACAGTCCTAAAACAGGACACCTTGGGAAAATGCTCATAAGTCCTAATTGGTGATACCAATCCTCATAAAATATGTGGTGTTGGAACAAGGACAGACGCTTTTACCTCAGTATGAAATTTTAGACATATAGGAGTATTACTTTTGGAGATACCACAGAAACAGTATCAAGCATTTCTGCAGAAGAAATTGGTAAGCTAGGGCTTCCTGTTCTGGGAGCTTCCCTCCACTGTTTTAAGAAAAGGAGTACATTGGAAAACTCACCTTGAAGAGGTCTATATTTATATCCAATCATATCTAAAAGATTCCAAGTTTTTAAAATTAGGGTTTCTCTGACAAACCCTAGATTAGCCAGCTCTAGAACCAGGATGGACACCTCAAATTGGTAAGATCTAATCTTTTGTTATTTAGAGTTAAGGTTCTCATTTCAAGATGACTAATCACACCAGCTTGGTGACAATATTGGTGAGGATGAAAACTTCCAAGCATGGAAGTATAGGATCTCACTAGTTCTTGAAGGAAATGAATTAGACACCCACATAAGTAGAGAGGTTGTAGTACCAGAGGGAGATGAGGCTAAAGCCTTACTCAAGAAGAACTTGGTCAAGGCCAAGATCATAATTGCTGATTCAATAGAGGATCACCTTATACCACAAGTGTCTTTCCTAAATACACCTAAAGAGATGTTTGATTCCCTGACCAATATATTTGAAGGGAAGAACATAAATTGGAAGATGACTTTGAGAAAACAGTTGAAGAATGTGAAGATCTAGAATGTAGAAACCATACAGCCATACTTTACAAATCAAAGAACAACTTGAAGCAATAGAAGAAGAAGTGGAGAATGTAGAAGTTGTGATAACCACCTTGAATGGCCTCCCCAGATCATGGGATTCATTCATTCAAGAAATGTGTGCCAGAAGGAAGTGATTACTTTCAGCAGACTCTAGGAAGAGCACACACAAGAAGAAGCTCAACTCTTAATAAGAGAAAATAAAATGGGAGCAACTGAAGATCAAGCTCTCACCATCCAAAGAAGATCCCTCAAGCGATGAGGAATATGAAGGACTCAACTATTAAAGAACCTCTTATCCATCTTATCATTTGGATAAGAAATGATGCTGTTATGAATGAAGAAGATGATGAGGCTAAAAAAGGAGTCTACCCATGAAACAAATAAAGATAAGTATTCAATTGTCATTTCATGATATTGTTTTGTTATGCATTTTTTTATATTCAGTTGATGTATTATGCNATAGTGTACTACTAATATGTATGTGATGGGTAAGTAGCTCATGGTGCTGTATAACTCTCCACTGCTACTTATCTAGAATGAAACCTCTTTGCTGACATATTGGATTAGTGCACAATCTGAATGTTGTCATGGTAGAGATGGAAGGCATCTAGAAAGTTTCCGTAAGATATGGATGAATGTTGTTATGGATAAAATAGTTGCATGATCATATCTTTATGCATAATAATTTACCATTATGAATATGCATTATGAAATGTTTCTAATCATACAACTGGTGCATTTGACTTGTAGGAAAGATTGCATACAATCAACTACAAGAAAAGAAGGATGAGACTTGTTCCAAAGAACAAGTGATGAAAATTCAAGACGAAGAATAATATGACGAATGCAGCGACATTATTGATGCATAACCTTCCAGCTATGAAGAAGTAGCCAAGAAGACAGGCAAGACCAATTCAAGAAGAATGATGTCTAGGATGTGGCATCGAGACCTGAAGGGAAGTCCGTAATATCTTCCATATGGATCTACAAGATCCAACATGCAGTAGATGGCAACATCATGGGATACAAGGAAGGATTCATAGCACGAGGCTTCTCATGGAAAGAAGGCATAGACTACGAAGAGACATTTGCAGCCAGTGGGAGTTGAGGCACATGATAGGCAGAATCATGTGTGCTAATGAAGGAAGGCCTTGTATGAGCTTAGAAGACACCCATGGGATAACACATACATGATGAGCTTGAAGATCACCTAGAGTGATGAAGATCTTAACCTTTGATACAGGTTGAAGATGAAAGCCTATAGAGGATGACAAGCTCATAGATGGGTGCGAGAAGAAATTTTGCAAAATTTCAAGATAGAGGATCTTGGTATCCAATGATCCTAGATAGATACATAGAATATTAGTAGCAGAGGAAGCTACTTATCACTCCGGTACATAATGTTTCAGTGCATAGAGTACAAAAGACAGAGGGAGAATGATGCTTCGCTTCAAAGGGAGTGACTGCATAAGATCCTAGGATCTTGGTATCCAATGATCCTAGATAGATACATAGAATATTAGTAGCAGAGGAAGCTACTTGTCACTCTGGTACAGAATTTTTCAGTGCATAGAGTACGAAAGACAGAGGGAGAATGATGCTTCGCTTCAAAGGGAGTGACTGCATAAGATCCCGAGGTTCAACATGGTATGACAAAATGAACAGATTACCGATGACTCTAGGATTTACTGAGAGTAAAGCTGATTCCAACCTTTGCTTCAAGGTTGAAGGCAGAAGACTAGTGATGCTCTTGTTATATGTCGATGACTTGTTACTGACAGAAAAGAGGAACTCATTAAAGTTGCAAGAAGGAAACTTGCTACCGAGTTTGAGATGAAGGAATTGGATATGATGCACTACTTTCTAGGAATGGAGGTGTGGTAGAATGCGGATGGAATCTCCCTGGGACAAGGGATGATGGACCACAAGGCCATGACCACACCTATGGCATCGAACCTGAAGCTATTGAGTGACGCTTTATCAGATTCGGTTGATTCCATGATGTATCGTCAGATGATTGGGTCCCTAATGTACCTGATGAAACGAGACTAGATATTTGCTTTGCTGTGAACACCTTGAGCCAGATCCAAGACATGTTCACTTGATTGTTGCAAATCATATTCTGAGGTACCTAAAGGGTACAGTTGATTATGGGCTCAAGTATAAGGGTGATCAGATTATTAAACTGGAAGGTTATGTTGATTCAGATTGGGCAGGCAGTGCCATTGATATAAAGAGCACTTCAGGGTGCTGCTTTAGTATGGGATCATGTGTGATCTCTTGGCTTAGCAGGAAACAGTCTTGTGTGGCATTGAGTACAACTGAAGCAGAGTATGTCGCAGCTTGTTCAGCTAGTTGTGAGGCATTATGGCTGAGGAAGCTACTATCTATTTTATTTGATCTCCAGTTGGAGGCTACTTATATATATTGCGACAACCAGAGTTGTGTGAAGTTGTCTGAGAACCCGATGTTCCATGACAAGTCAAAGTATATCGAGATCAAATATCACTATATTAGGGATATGGTGCAGAGAGGAGTAGTGAAGCTCCATTATGTTGCGACGGAAGAATAGATAGCTGATGTGTTGACTAAGCCATTGGCCAGAGTGAAGTTTGAGTACTTCAGGGAGAAGCTTGGTGTTCTCCAGATCAAGGTTCCCTCCATGGGGAAGTGATGAGTCCGTGAGCCATTTTGACATGGTGAGAGGATTGGTTCCTTCCATGATCAGATGTAAGTGCTGAGCCATTTTGAGGAGACTGTGGGATGTGTTCCCACATGATCAGATATAAGTGCTGAAGGCCATTCTCTAGGAGAATGGAGGCACCTGGTCAGTTACCAGGAATTTCAGTCTGGGACTGAAGCTCAGCTTAAGTGTTGAGAGGCCATTCTCCGGGAGAATGGAGGCACCTGGTTAGTTACCAGGAATTTCAATCTGGGACTAAAGCTCAGCTTAAGCGCTGAGAGGCCATTCTCTAGGAGAATGGAGGCACCTAGTCAATTACCATGGATTTCAATCTAGAACTGAGAGCCATTTTGATGTGACTACTGATCCATTCTTACATGGTTGATGTGTTCATCCCATGGTAATATATGAGTGTTAAGCCCTTTTTACATGGTTGATGTGTTCATCCCATGGTCAGATGTGAGTGTTGGGCATGCCTTTCTGACATGGTCGATGTGTTCATCCCATGGTCATATGTAAGTGCTGGGCATGCCTTTCTAACTAGGTCAGATATAAGTGCTGAAGAAGATGAAGACCTACATGGAGGCTAGGCCTACAACTAGCATGAAAAAGGGCTGGCTCTGTAGAACTTCCTGTGATGAGAAGAATGAAGAGACAACACCATTTGATTGAGATAGCGGAAGTAGTGATGATGATGATGATCTAGTGATGCTCTAGATCAAGTGATGATATAGACTTGATGATGATCCAGTGATGATCCAGAATTGATGAAGATGCATTAACAATGAATATGACTTGACGATGAAGATGACTTGAAGATGAAGATGACCTGAAGATGAAGATGACTTGATGATGATCCAGATGATACAGAGAAGAAGACTTGTGCTGATAAATTGTGTCGAGAGAATACCTTCCTAGTTAAGAGGGAGTGTTGATGTATTTGTAACTTCAGAATGTATTCACTTGTATATCTATGTATTGTATCCCGATGTTTATTCCGTGAAGTATCTGTAATGTAATTGAGTCATGTCATGCCCCGATGTTCCGATCGGGAGATTCAATAATGTAAACTAGTCGTGTAAAGTCATTGAGGTTAACCCTCCATTGTAAGTCGGGGAAATAATCCCCACAATTGATTCAAGTTTAACCCTCCTTGTTGATCGGAGGGAAAATTCCCCATATTTGTGGGGCACTAGGGTTATTAGACTCTCATAGAGATGTTCGCCCTGGTAAGTAATTGTTAAGTGGGGTCGACTTGTTGGAGTGGACATTAAGTTAACGAAAGAATATAAATAGAGAGTGAGCCTCTATTTATTACACACACACACTCACTCACTGGGGTGCATGAGTGAGAGAGGAGAAGCTCTCCCTCAAGAGAGAGGGAGAACAAGCTATTGGAGATCATATTTATGTTTTTAGGTTTTACTGCTGCCATTGGTGATCATTCTATCTCTAAGGAAGTTGTGGGGTTTTCTCCTTTATGGTTTCCCTGAGGAAAATTATTTGTGTCTCTTGTCTCTTTTGTTTATTGCTGTGCATGTTATTCTCTCAGATAAGATCCTAAGATAATATTGCTTAAATGATAAAAATCTAACATATATAGCCCAGAATGTCATCCACTTTTGTTCTTTTCCATGCTTTGGAGTCCTCGCCTCTCTTCATTGAGGGTTGGCTTCTTTCTCTACTGTTTAGTTGCACTTCAAGTTGACTTTGTCCTTCCTTATGGAGACTTTCGATAATTTTCTCCCCTCTTCTTCCTTACTATTCATGCCATTTCCTTTTGAAGGTTTGTCCTTTCTTCCTCTATCAGAATACTCCTGATTGGTGAGCCTTGGGTGCTACCGCTCAAGATAATCTGGGCCTTTGCTGTCATTCTATCTCTCTCTCACTCTTCACTATTCTCTATCAGCGTACTTTGCTCTCACTCGTCTTCTCAATTGTCACAATGGTTCATCTGGTGCCCCCCTTGTTGATTCTTATAGTCATGATTGCACTTGTGTGAATTATATTAACCATCATAATGGAATCCTTTGTCGACCGACCGAATCCATCACCAAATCTGCAAATCCAACGGTCCAATTTCTTCATAAATGTGCATCCTGTACACTTGCATGGTCACCCATCAGGTTTAACTGCTTCATTTATTTCTCGATGTGACGTTATCGCACCTGCGACGGGTATTGCCAAGATCCTTCCTTGTTGCGATGTGTATTATTTTTCTTTTAGACTCCTTTTTGTTGTGCTTCCCTACTGCTTGTGAATTCTTCTCTTTTTTTTTCTGTGCATCTTCTTTGTCATGGTGCCACACCTGGCCATCCCGATAGGGATTTAACTAGATTCCATTCACTAATGTTGGTAGCAATGTCCCATATAACTGTTGTAACTACACCACACCTCCATTGATGATGAAATGAATTACATAAGGTCCTAACCAATGCATCTGTAACTTACCTGGGTGCGTTGTGAACTTGTTGTCATATAGGAGCACCATATCTTCTTGTTGAAAGTACTTTGATTTGATATGTCAATCATGCCATGCCTTCTGGATATCCTTTTAGACTCGCTGGTGAAATCCAATGGTAAACTGATCTTCCTCTAACTGTACCAACTGTGTCAAGCATTCTTCAACTGCTCCTTCATCACTCATGTCGATCATTGCTGCAATGTGTAGGATGGGAACAATGTAATCCATCAACATCACCACTTCCTGGACATAGAAGAGCTTGAATGGATGTTTCCCCGTCAAACACTTACATGCAGTCCTTTAAGCCCACAATATTGCAGGAATTTTAAAATCCCAGTCATCCTGATTCGTGTTACATACCTTTGTTAGTAGATGATCCAATACTTTATTGAATTCCTCAACTGCACCATTCACTTGCGAGTGATAAGGGGTAATCTTCTTATGATGTATCTCAAATTCCTACATCATCGCGCTAATCATCCGATTGATAGTGTGACTCCCTTGGTTGCTCATCAGTATCTTAAGGCAACCAAGCCGAGTAACCACATTGTTGAATAAGAACCTTGCCACTGTCATTGCTATACATTCCATCACTAGTGCTGCTTTGGCCCATCTAGTCAAGTAGTTTGTCACTATGATGATGTATCATGCACCCTTCTGTTTCCCTAGTGGATTGATGGGTCCCATGAAATCAACCGCCCACTTATCAAATGGTTTTAGCATCATGCGAGTCAATAAAAAATTTCATCCCATTGTGATGGATTCCCCATCCTTTGACAAACGTCATTTATTTTCACATAGTCTTTGGCATTACTATGCATTATAGGCCACCATAACCCAACTTGAAGTATCTTCTTAGCGGTTGTGTGTCCTCCATAATTTCCTCCTATGACTTCGTTATGCACCTCGACCAATATTCTTTCTTACTCATGCAGTAGAACGTATCATTGTAGAATCTTATCCAACACCATTTTGTAGAGCGGGAAAGCAATCAATTGAAAATCCATAGCTCTAACAACCAGATTCTTCTTCTGGATCGTGGTGTAATCCTCTGGTTCTTTTCCTGTCATCAAGAAGTGAATAATTTGTTCATAATGGTCATCTACCATTCTGATCTTAAATAGCTACGCATCACGTAAGCCTTCCTCAATGTTTCTCAGATCTTCACCTAAATCTATCCATGACAAGTGATCTGGTCCCGTGTTCAACCGACCCAGATTCACAATTATCTTAAAATCGAATTCTTAAAATAGTAAAAACCATCAACAAATTCCCCCCAGCACAGGCTTATTGACTAGGTATTTTAATGTTGAATGATTCGTAAACATTTTGAAATGTTCCCCTAACAAGTAGTGATGAAATTTCTGCAATGCATACACCATCGCCAGTCCTTCCCTCTCCATTGTTGTATAATTCCTTTCTGCAATGGAAAAATTCCAACTTGCAAAGGCAATTGGTTGATTAATCACTCCTTTACTGGGCTGTGTCAAAAATAATCCTGGTGTGGCTGATGAAGCGTCGACATGGAATTGAAATTCATTGTTCCAATCTGGAAATACCAATATTGGTGTTGAGGCCATTTTCTTCTTCAGAGTGTTGAGAGTGCACTAACATTCAACATTCCATTCAAACTTCACATCCTTTTTCAACAATTTCTCCATATGTGTTGTGATGGTTGTTCATCCCCTTATGAACTTGCTATAATAGCATGTATGACCCAACGTCACCGATATTTGTTTTACTGTAGTTGGTGGAGATAAGTTGATGATTATCATGATCTTTGCGGGATCAACCAACATTCCTTCCTTGTAGATGATATGTCCCAACAAAATACCAAACAAAGCATAAGATATACACGTTTTCAGATTCAACAAAATCTGATGTTGTCGACACCTTTCCAACAATAGTCGAAGGTTCACAATGTGATATTTTACCAATCTATAAATGGTCCAGTCATCCAGATATACCGCTAAGAATTTCTGAATAAAGTCTTTGATGGAAACAATTTTTATCCTCGAGAAGATCGCTGGTGCATTCTTTAGGTGAAATGGCATCATTGTATACTGAAAGAATCCCCATTTGATTACAAAAGTGTTCTTACATCGATTTTCCTTTGCAATTTTTATATGGTGGTAACCTAAAAAGCCATTCGTGAATGAGTAGATTTATTTCCCTCCAACTCCCTCTAGTACTTCATCAGTGAATGGTGTTGGGAATGGGTCATGAAAACTTGCATCGTTCAACTTCGTCAGGTCAACATAGATCCGTATTTCCCCCGTATTCTTATCTTGAACTAGCATTGGGCTGATCAATTTCGACTCTTCCATATGTTCGATGATGCCAACCTCCAACATCTTGTCTAGTTCTACCTAAACATGTTCCTTGTATCACAGGTTTAATCGATAAGGATGTTGTTTTAATGGTTTCACATATGGTTTCAGAGGGATTCTCATTTCTCCCAAGTCTCCTAAAATCCCTTTCATCTTAGGGAATTTAGTTGCGAACAAATCATTGAGATCAATTAGCAAATCAGTGATTTTTGCCATAATTGCTTCATCCCAGTAATCTCTGATATTGGCAAACTTTAGGTTTGTTGTCATCCCAATATTGACCTTCCTTATCTTAAGGTTTTGTTGAAATTTGTAGGTCAGTATTTCTGGCACTGCAATATCCCGTCTTCCTTCTGAATTTTTTGATATTGATATTCTTTAGGTCATCCCCATTGTCAGGTTATCCTATTACGTTGTAACATTCCGACATCAACTATGTTATCGATATCTCATGCGATCCTACTTGGAACATCACTAGAGCTACTTCCAATACCACATTTTGGATGTGTTGTAGTGCACTATGTACCACTGGGTCAACATTCACAAATATGAAAGTGTGACTGAAGCAGACAGTTGTTGGGGCGCGGACCTTGAAGGTCCTTAAATTTGGCAACTTCGTGGTTTTGGTGCGAAGCTTGTGAGCGGAGTTGCGGCACAAAATAGTCTTAGGGGTGTCGGGGGTGGGTCAAACCCCCTCTTTTTGTAAATAACCCATGGTTCAAACTCATGTTTTTTAATCCCATGGTTTAAACACATGGTATTGTAATAAGTGCACTAGTATAAATAGGCACTTATGTAAAGGAGAAAGATCTTTTTTGTTAGAAGGCTTTTGTATGGTATGAATTGATGCAAAGCTAAGACCTATTTTAGGGTGAAGGTTAAGTCCCAGCTATGTTCGTGGACGACCTCTGCAGCTGAGTGCGTAGAGATCTGCAGCTAAGTGCGTAGATCGGAACTGTTGTTTGTATAGAGTTGAATAAAACCGCAGTTCTGTGGACGTAGCCCCTACACCGGGGGTGAACCACGTACATCTTGTGTTGTGGTGTTGTCTGTTTATTTTGTCTCTGTTATGTTTTTCATGCATTTGATAAGTAGTTAAAGGATAAAGTAAGATTAACTGTAAAGAAATAGCTTCGCTGTGAATTCCTAGTGAAGGGTTGAGCAAGTAACTATTTGTTTATCTAAACTGTGAAGCTCTGTGTTGAATGATTAATATTTGTTAAGGATAAAGGTACAGTAATATCCCTCTTTTGCTTGCAGAAACCTAATTCTGCGGCACCCCATAGCTGTTTCAGGCGAGACTGCAACATGTTCGCAGGTTGTTTCCGAAAGGGCCAACACTGTGGGTCTTTTTGTTGGTTAAGATAATAGTATAAGAACCTGGGTCTGCCATGCAGCCAGCAACAGTCAAGTATTCCCATGTCGTAATATCCCATCATAGTCCAGCTGATACGTACCACCTACTAGCATTTCATCCAATGTATGGACAAAGGCATGTACCCATTCATTAGGTCTTGTCGCCCAGGTTGTTTGACATGCGATCAGATGATCATTGGGATCATTCCTTCTGTCGTACTTCTTCCCTTGGTAGTTCTCTATTTCTACAAATAGAACTTCCATCAATCTGTGATAGGTTATCCATCCATTGATTGAGATCCTATGGGTATCCCACCATCTCGTTGGTGTGGCCTTCAATTATTCCTATAGCGCCATTAGCCTTTGGGGATCTACCACTTTCTCTTTGAATTCATCAATGAAACTAGCCAAGTTGAGTAGTCCTTCATATGTTGGTAGTTCGACAACTTCTGTTGCGATCCAGTGCAATGACTAAGTAACTCATCCACATTTCTGGACATATACTTCATGTAATTAGTTCTGCCGATCCTCTGGGGAATCATCAGAATCCGATGATGCAAAGCTATCCCTTCGCTAGCTGATCTCTCCATTCATAGTGGGATTGGTGTAGTCTTCAGAAATGTTATACGTGTGATCCCATCCTCACACAACCTCTTCTTTTATTGGTTTAGCATATCGTTGAACCTCAGCGGGATCCAATGGGGAAATGATTCAAACATAACGATTCTTAGATGTCATCACTCTCTTCTTGAATTTGATAACTGCCAGATTGTCATTGGCACAACTAATCCTAGCAGTGCGAGATATGAGCTGCTTTCATCAACTATATCAATAATGTTGAAGTATGCATAATTTTTCAGTCATTCGACTTCGACAAGTAGCTGTGGTACTTTTCCAATTGGTGACACCGTGGCCTGATTTTCCAGTCGGAGTTGCACCGGGGACCAAACCAACTATGGTTTCCCCATTCTTTTGCAAGTTTTCTTTGTCAAAATGTTTACATTTGATCCTAGGTCCAAGATGACTGAATCCACATCATAGTCACCGATTTGGACGTTCATTCTCATATCCCTTCTAGTTTTCTCATCATGCAAAGAATTCATAGCGTGGTCTTGTCCCCCTCTCTCCCATTGGTGGAACAAAGTCACTATTTCTACTACTGCGTCGGGGTCTTTTTCAAGCGACAAGCAACTTTCCAAAAACTTGTGGAATATTCCATCTTTTCAGGATGATCCCGACACAACCGTCAAATCAAAAGTTGGTGGCATGTCAAAGATAGGAAACTTACCCATGTCTCTGTTTAGTATGTCTCTT
Source organism: Pseudotsuga menziesii (assembly GCA_001517045.1). Classification (NCBI taxonomy): domain Eukaryota; kingdom Viridiplantae; phylum Streptophyta; class Pinopsida; order Pinales; family Pinaceae; genus Pseudotsuga; species Pseudotsuga menziesii. The sequence continues at coordinate 329,335 of LPNX010290764.1, forward strand.
ACATTGAAAAAGGTTTATTTTTGATAGGCAGCATCAAACTGTACCTTCTTTTGAGTCACCAATCGGATCGATGGGACCAGTATGTCAACTTCTGTCGTCGCTCCTCCTCAATATATGAATCCAACACCTGCAAGATGATGCCTGGGTTCTGCCGATATTTTACCCACAGTTGGTCCTTGATTCTAATTTTGAGGCTGGTTCACATTCTTGTTCATATTCTAGTTCTGGTTATGTGGTGGTGGTATATTCTTCGCTTGCCACTTCATAATCAGCTATGGAAAATCTTCAACAATATGATCTATGACACTACAATAAGCACATTGCAATTGAATATTTGGGAAATATCAGTGGTAATGGCCCAATACTCCACAATTATAGCATTACACAGGTCCACGACCTCATCCCATACCTCCTCCTTGGCTGAAGCCTCCATTTTGACATCCTCAGGATCCTCTGCGAAATCCTCCTTGTGGTTGGTACTGCGGTTGATTAAACTGCTGCTGCTGATTAGGATACAATTGAATATACTATGGTTGGGTATACTGCAACTGCTACTATATCATATTGTATTGCAACTACTGCAAAGCAAACTGTGGTTTTTGTTGAACAAACTGTAGTTGTGGTTGAACAAACTGCGACTATGGTAGCAGTCTCTCTATCAGTTGCTCCTCTTCTCCTTTCATAAAATATGTATCCATGTTTGTTCCTTGGAGAAATTCGTATGCTCTACAGTCCTTTTCTTCATGGCCAATGGAGAAAAAAAAATTACTGAACAAGTTTGCAGGTTTCGACATTACCTTTTGGAGGTAGACACATTCCTCATGCCGATGTCCTCTGGTTTAACAAATCCAACACCATGGTAGTCCCCCTTGACTTAACGGGTTCATAGCTCGGCCTGTAGATATTCATGGAAATATGGAAATTGATCCTTATGATTCCCTTCTGTTTGAAACCAGGTGCACCATACTTATTTGCGAGTGTATTTTCCCTTATTGATACCATGTAACTAAATAGTAAGGTTCTCTAATTGTGACTGAATTTGGATCATGCCAACTCCTGTTTCTCTAACTAATGAAGCTTTTAACTTCATCACAATTTTTAGTGCCTTAGTGTGTGTCGCAATATTCTTCTACATTAATGGGATACGAATTTATGGTACCTATGTTGTGACAAACCATTCATTGTGTTGGACATCTCTCATCCAAAAAATGACCTTAGCCATCATATTTTTAAATTGTTGATTGAAATCCCATACAGACTCATTTGGGTATTTCTTGATTTTCTTCAAATTAGTAATATACTATGACTCATAATTCATCTTTCTAAATTATTCGATAAGTCCTATTTGGATCTGCACCATGGTGTTTTGTGGCTATCTATTGGTACTTGTATGAATTTCATGTACCAGTCCAACGCCCGACCTTAGAAAGTTATCACTAATTTTCCTTTTTTAATATCTTCATCTTGTACTTGCTTTATAGTCCATACTGCTTCACATAGAAATGAATACTATTTGGTATCCTTAGTCCCATCACCCTAGAATAAGGGTAATTTTACAACATCACCTTCCATTCTAGGTCATATTCTGGTATTCGTTGATCCACTACTACTACCACCATGTTAACACATAGGAAAACCCTATGATGAATTAACATTTCTTCCTCCTGAAATTAGCATAGTTTGCAGAGGTGTAAGTACGTTTTTTCTTTGGTTTGGTACTTCCTCAACCTCAAGAGTAGCCTGGTCATTTCCTTTGTCATTGTAGGGTCACTTAGTCCCTTGTAGTCTCTTCTCGCAGTTTCTTGCTTCGGTCGCATAAGGACTCTCCTCAGTCCTCTGCCTCTTCTCTTATGGGAACATCACCCCACTTGGTTATTAAATCTTCACAGTGATCTAGGGACTAAACAATAGTTTCATCAAATATTAATCAACAAATAACTCATGAAATGGTGTAAATTGGACCAGAATGGTAGCCACTCTGTATATTCAATAAATAATAGATGATTACAATTACAATGCCATGCTATAAGAATGAATGAATGAGCAATTTGAATACCTAAGGAGGTCATTCAAATTGAATGAGTGAGTTAGCTTAACTTACTGTAAGCCATGGTTCACACTCAGTTAACCACTGATCCAAAACCCTAATTGACTCAACTAACCCTAACTGAAGTCGAAGTGCAATAAATGACTGAGTCTCAACTAAAAGAGATTAGACACATGTCACAGCTCATCAACTATCAAGAGGTAGCGCTACACTGACTCCAATGAACCTCGATGAGGTTAACTGAAGTTGAACTGCACATTAGAAGTGGTTGGAGGTGCCCCTGTTGACTCCAGTTCATTAAATAATCATTAAATAATATATTTAATGAGAGGAGGCACCTTAACTGACTTGTTTAACTGATTGTAACCACCAGTTAGCAATTAGGTGCATTAATATCACTCAGATCACCCCCGAAGTGCTCCAGTTAGCCTCCCCGAATGTAGGAGAAGGCTAAGTTATCCTCCTTAACTGAAGGTAGGCATGGGTGAGACTGGATGATGACATTTAATGCTCCACTGCCGTCAATTAATTTAAATAATACTTAGGATAGTGGTTTAACTAGGCCAATTTGACCAAAATGAGTGTGTATGGTGGTAAATGTCTCCAACACCCCCCCTTAAGCTATACTCAGGAGGAGTAGAAAAAATAAAGTGCATAAGAATGCTAGGGCCCTGGAAACAAAGGAAATAGGTCACCCTGTACAATAAAGTAACTACTTAATATAACCAAGGAAACGAGGAAAACCTCATGGGAAAAATAGCCCCCCTCAAACTAAGTAGTAAATCAAGAAAAATTTTGGTTCTTCTATGCAGCAGCATCCTGAGACTGTGCATGTGAACCTCTGAATGCAAACTAAATGAATATTTCTAGAGGAATCTTTCACTTTGGAAGAATAACAATGCACTCAACTGAATCAGAAATATAAACAGCTGCACGGTGAAAAATGGACCCATGTAGAGTAGCTGAAATCATCTGAAGAGAGAGCAAAGGTTCTTGAGGATTCGAAGCATGTGTGGAAAAATCAAGAAACTGATATGTTGCAGCCTTGAACAACAAACCATGAGTGGTAAAATCAGCCCCAATTTTTAGGAGCAAGTGTCCAAGTGGATGCAGAATGTCTTCCTCTTTACTAGTTCTGTGAGGAGATGAGCTTGTGACCAAAGGTAGAGAAGCCTTGGGACTGTGGAGAGAAAATGATTGAGGTATATAATATGATATAGCTTATAAAATAGCTAATGAATCAAATAATAAAATATCATCAACCTCATATGAGGAAACTAACACCAAATCCCCATCAGCAGTTTTGAAGAGAAAGTGCGGTACTTGATTTTTCACACCGGAATTGGTGAGAGCAGCTACAAGCATGACTAAAAGGTCTTGGATTTTAAAATATGAACCAAATAATATCATATCAGAAATTAAATCAGATCTAAATAAGTTCACAACAGATCCAAAACTGTGAAATGAAATCAAATCCCCAGCAACAGTTTTGTAGGAGACTTGCGGTACTTGTTTCTTCACATCGTTGATAAGAACAGCTACAAGCAATATTGAAGGTTTATGAACCTGAAATTTTGAACCAAGTAATATCAGATCAGATCCAAATAATATCATATCATATCCAATAAGGTTCATATCAGATCCAAAATTATGGTCAACCGAGACGGTAGATGCCTAGTTTTCTTCTTCTTCAAAATTCTGAATTTTGGTGCATGCACTCTTGCAGGAATTTGCTGGAAGATATAGATCATGGGGAGTGAATGGATCACTCTGGTAATCTGATATTTCTTCAAAAATATCCAAGGTATCACATATTTTCATACCAGCAACAACATTAGAGGAAGAGAAATCAAATTTCTCTTCACTTTTGGAAGCAATTACTGGTAAATTTTGCACAGAATTCAATGGAAAATCACCGGTGAATGTTTGCATGGAAGTGCGGCAGAATTTTTATTCAATATCAGAGATTTGAATGTATTCTTATATTTCACCAATATGAGGAGATGAGATATCATATATCTCATGAACTTCCAGAGCATCAGGAGAAGGAGTCACTGCATGGAGACTTTCTTCAGTTTGAATTGAATGTGTAGAAGATTCTGCTTCATCTTCATCTTGAACAACTTCATTAGAGAGAGTAGAGGCTGAGAATTTTGAGCAAAGAAATATTGTGGTGCTGGATGTGATCTCCAAATTTATATTATGATCCTCATTGTGCTTGCCAAAGGTTCTGTCCAATTTTTTCCAGAGATCCTTTGGGTATTCAGCAGAACCAATAAGGTAGCGCAAGCTAAGAGAAAGGGCCAGACATATTGCTCCAAAAGCTCTATCAGCATCATTTAGCCAGTCATTCTCATTCTCATATGAATATTTTCCAAGTCCAATAGACACCTCATAGAAACCTCGTCTCTTCAGAGATGCAACCATATTCAACTTCCATTTTGAATAGCTTGTGAATGGGGTGAGAAGAGGGACTGATGAGTCCATTCGAAGTTGTACCTGTTAAAACCTACAAATCACAACAAAAGGGGCACCGCAAGGTCGGAAAGCCTGCACATTTTAGGCTTTCATCACACGCAACATAAGCAATCAAGCAAGCTTGATCAACAAGTTCCTTACTTGGGGCATTAAGTGGTAAGCCTTGGCTTCTGGTGCAGTGCTAGATTTTTGAGCTATTGCTCAAATTTCATGCAGAAATCAGTGAAAAAGCTTGTTTTTGAGAGATAGAGCTTCATCCCACTATAAGATCTGATACCATATTAAATATTCACAGTGATCTAGGGACTAAACAACAGTCTCATCAAAGATTAATCAACAAATAACTCATGAAATAGTGTAAATCAGACCAGAATGGTAGCTGCTCTGTATATTCAATGAAGAATAAATGATTACAATTACAATGTCATGCTGCAAGCATGAATGAATGAGCAATTCGAATACCTGAGGAGGTCATTTGAATTGAATGAGTGAGTCTAGCTTAATTGACTGTAAGCCATGGTTCACACTCATTTAACCACTGATCGAAAACCCTAATTGACTCAACTAACCCTAACTGAAGTCGAAATGCAATAAATGACTGAGTCTCAACTGAAAGAGATCAGACACATGTCACAGCTCACCAACCATCAAGAGGTAGCACTACACTGACTCCAATGAACCTCGATGAGGTTAACTAAAGTTGAAATGCACATCAGAAGTGGTTGGAGGCGCCCCTGTTGACTCCAGTTCATTAAATAATCATTAAATAATATATTTAATGAGAGGAGGCACCTTAAATGACTTGTTTAACTGATTGTAACCACCAGCTAGCAATTAGGTGCATTAATATCACTCAAATCACCCCCATAGTGCTCCAGTTAGCCTCCCCGAATGTAGGAGAAGGATAAGTTAGCCTCATTGAATGAAGGTAGGCGTGGGTGACACTGGATGATGACATTTAATGCTCCACTGATGTCAATTAATGTCAATAATACTTAGGATAGTGGTTTAACTAGGCCAATTTGACCAAAAAGAGTGTGTATGGTGGTAAATGTCTCCAACATTGGTAAGAGACCACACTCTCCGTCGACTTCCCTCACAGTCTCATCGTAAATTTCATCCATATACCCTGTATCATTCCATCCAACCCTTGTCTTTGAAGTACCCACAACCTCTGCACACCAAATCTTTACTCGTCGGAGTCCATCTTCAATATTCCATTTTCACAAATGAGCATTTTAATCCACAATTGTATAGACAATATAAATCTTCCCCTTGGTCCTTTGAAGAATTCCCTTTGTGCGTCACTATATGACTTTACCATGTCGACAACAAATGCAGTGATGTATCCTTCCAAAATACTGCTAATCCACACCTCTATAGCTCTTGATGCCTTGTTGTCAATCCTTTGCAACTGTTGGATTAGTCCAGGGGTCCAATGATCAGGTTCACCTCCTTGGAAGTTCCTATTATGGAAAGTAAGTTGCGCCAAAGACTCGTACAGAATAATCAGGAAATTAGTAAATAATACTTTGTGAATATCTAAATAAATGTACTCTCCCAGCCACTCTTCTTTCGACAATTTGGAACTCTGGTTTTCTTCCACCGAGTTGATCAATCTTTATCTATTCGATTGGGTAGATCCAATATAATCTATGGGCCCGTCTAGCTCATTATCCGAGAGAGGTTAGTCCCATAGACGATGGTACAGATGATATGGGACGGGGCCGAGGACTCTTTTATGTTATTCCCCTTGTACTCAGGGGATAAAAAGCTATAACTACTGACTCAGATACCTTTATTTATAATGGTAATAGTACCAACCATGTTCCAACTATAACCAGTCAATAAGCTAGTAATCATACACTTATTTAGCTTCATGAGGCTTTCTTACGTATATGATACTCGATGCTAATGATCAGTATAAACATGATACCTTTATATGCGCTTACGTGAAAGATGATAATTATTTGTATTTGAGACTTAACGTTCTAACACTATAACCTTATGGGTATATGACCTATTGTTCCCACCAAGGATCCTTGCCAATATTAGAAACCACTGCAAGGAATAGACCTATCTGTCTTTTAGTTAATGCCTCCACTACCTTTGAGTTATCCACCATATGACCTAGACCTGTTTGATCTATACCACTTGGATTTATAAATGATGGCGGATGGAGGGAGCCCTTACATTGTCAAATAATGCTTAGGAAATGGGGTGAGGTACAAACCCACTCCCTCTACCAAAGAAAGGGGAGGGGGGAAATCTTATTGCAAGGCCTGAAGACGAGCTTATCTCTAACCCTCGCAATGCGCTCTACCTTAAGAGATTATACCCCTGATTACTCATAGGTTTTCCAGAGCTCAAAATTTTGGGTTATTTATTTTAGCTGCTGCATGCACTAGGTCCGATGAACGTACCTGGGGAAATAAATACCTTAGTGGGCGTCTTAGCCTATTGTTTGACACTATGCTCCAATTGGACATAGTTCTCGCTTCGTTCAGTTCTCTCTTGCTCGGATGAAGCCGGAGGTACGACCCCCCCACCCCAAGTAGTTATTATGGTTTAACTTTCTCGCATGGAAACGTTTAACGCCGTTCAACTGCGTGATGATAAGCTGGGAATTGATACAAAGATGAAGGTGATGGATGTGATGTTCAGGCGCATCGACTAACAAACCGGTCATAACATCCTTTTTCTCTCTTTTTGGCAAATCCCTGATCCATCACCTCCTTGATGGTTAGCCCATAGGAAATTATGGTACCCCCAGATTCAACTATCTCTTTACAGATCAGGTTGAACCCTCACCTCCTACGTAGTCTCAAAGATTGCACATTATTGATATTGAAGTGCACATTCTCGGACCTTCTTATCAATCCACTCCTGGATCTCTGCTTTCATTGGATTCCACAACATACCCCCTTCTTCCTCACACTATGGTCTTGGAAATGGAACCATTTCTTGACACACATTAGTTGATAGGGGTTCACTAGCTGTTGACACCTTCCGATGAAATCTCGCTAAACACCTTCCTGAATAGGTTTTACCCTGTCCAACAACATCTATGAAGTAGATGCAGTCTCACTCGAGATGTTTGAGGGAGGGATGCAGGAACCGCATTTTCACATGAAGGAAGGGGACTCGCGCATATAATCTTGCTCAATCGTAATACAACTCATCGGTCCATGAGGGTTCGATGTGTCACTTATCCCAATTATCTACCATCATTCACAACAAGGTCTCATACCATAGTAACCATGATTCAAATTAACTTATCAAATATTTAGACATATAAGAATTCATTAAACACATAAAGAATTTGCATCATCCAGATAAGCAAAAAATTTCGTCAACATAGGGAGATCACATCATTCAATCATATAGATCGCATCATTTTACTCATATAGATCACATCATATATAGAACATCAATTAAATTCAAAGATATAAATGGTAAGATCTAGAAACATCATAGATCACATCACAAACAAACACAACATAGAGTTCCCAGCATCATTCATATCATATTAGTTTCGCAGGTCAGAATACATCCATAGTTGAAAGTCTCATACCAAAAATTACTCATCCGTAGGAATCTTGCTTATTGACATATCACAAAATAACTCACATATCATTCCTATTCCAAAATATATCTATTACTACATTCCTAATTCTATTTACAGACTTGCGCCTTTTACAAAAAGGTCGACATAAGTCAATTTGATAACTAACTTGGACCAAACTTCTAACTATCTCCAACCAGGCTAACCATACTTGTTGGTAAATTCCTCTTGCACAATCCTCTATGATACTTGTCGCTATATTTCTTGCCATGCTTTGCACACTTGATCCCCTGCCAACATAAGCCCTAGAGACTTGTGATTTTGGTTATTTTCTTTTATGGTGGCACTAGATGCCTAGACCATGAACCATGGATATTATGATGAATTTTATTAATATTATGTTGTTATTATTTTACCTATAACTGAATAATGGATCAACATGGAAAACAATGTTGTTGGGGGGTCTTGGGATTTGACATGTGAAGGGGTTAGGGTTAGGAGTTGTGGCTCCCCCTAATAATATTCTAGTCTTTCTAATTTTTTATATTATTGGACCCCGGTGGTCCTAATCTGTCTAATCAACAATTTGCATACACCCATACAACCATGCAAATGTGCACATGCACACATGCACACATGCAACCATGAAATCATGCATGCACAATCATACACCGTGCACCTAACACTCTAGTGAACTAGGGTAGCTGTCACTCAGCTAGAGTCAGAATGGTTAATTGGAATTGTCCTTAGTTAATCAGAGTCCAAGGCTAGTAGTCCTCAGTTAATGAGATGGCTTCGAGTCATCTTCAATTGATTTGGGGATATTTGGGTCAATTTGAGTTATCATGAACACATTAGAGTGAATTTGGGAAAATTTAAGTTAGTGGGTGTATTTCGAGTTACCTTCATGCAGGAGGAATAATTCATGGGTGATTAAGAGTTAGTTAAGGTATATTGGGAACAATTTTGATGAATTTGAATTAGTTAGAGATTGGGACTATTTTTTTCAATGTTCTAGAGTCAGTCTTAGTAGATTTAAGTTACTTGGTTGATAACTTCAGTGAGTCAATCAATCTTTTTTGGAAGGCCCAATGATTGGGAGTCCTTCAATAGTAGTCTAGAGTCTATGTATTGGAGGAAATTAAAATGGGTCTAAGGGGATTTGAATTGCTCCAGAAGGGATTCATTCATTCATTGTTGAGTCTATTGGGGAGTGTAGGGAAGGATTTTTTAGGAATTGTGAATTCAAAAGAGGGATTTGGCATAGGATTTCACACACATTTTACACTAGTTTGTCTTGTAGGTTATGACAGATCTTGTGAGGTGAAGTTAGTGGGTATTAAAGATCCATTCTCCATTGAATTCAAAATATCTAGAAGAGATTCTAATTATTATTTTTCACCTATAAGTTCAATATTGGATATCCATTCTCCATTTGATTGGAATTCCCTAGTACGGGTTCGAATGGTCAAGAAGTGTAGAGTCAAGGTGAAGAGAATAATTTCACCATAGTTTTTTTTGGCAAGAGAGGGGGACAATGCTATGCAGAAAGCTCCATTTTTGCGCATGCATTACAAGAGAAGGGAACAATTTGGTGGAAGTATTTTCCTTAATTGGAGGTGATAGGCCTTGCATGAGAGGGGTACAATCCTAATCAGGTGACCTAGTTGTTGTGCTCATCTTGAAGGAGATGGGGTACAATACTAGACAAGATATCTTAATTGTGGTAAGTGGTTCTTTGGGAGAGGGGAAAAATCCTGTTAAGGAGACCACATTGGCCATAGCTTGTCTTTTTGGAGAGGGGGTCAATCCTGATAAAGAAAGTGCAATGATATTAATATTGTCTTTCGGGAGAGCGCAAAAATGCTGAGAAAGAGGGCTTAGTGATCATATCATTATCTTGATGGAGTAGTGAACTCCCATGTTTTGAGCATTATCATTAGCGATCGAGTTAGAATATACATTTTCATATAAATTCCAAGACCTCAAATCGAGGGTGACCTGCATAGGTGGTATTTTCTTGACAATGTCAAAGGCTGGGAGGAAAGTTGTATGGTTGATGCCAATTGTGCCTTATAAAAGATAAGTACTTATGCTATTTATTTAATATATGTATGTTGTTGTACATGTTCCCATGAAGGCTATTTTATCTCTATCATTATATGTTTTTAAAATGTATATAATCTCATGGATAATGGCTAACCCTATGCTGGTAAATCAGAAGCTCACAGAAGAGGTATGTTGATGTATTAAAACTAGTGGTTTCTAGCTAGCTTGTTTACATATGCTATGATTGTAGGATGTTTGTTTTGGGATAGTCCATATGGTTGTATATGTATTTTTTTGGATCAAATTATCCATGGGGTTATGGATTTAATTTAATGAGGATATATGTAATCTAAAAGTAGTGATACAAATATGTTATTTGTGTTAGAATAAACTACTAATTTGGTGTATGTTTTAGGAGGGTAGTTTTTATAAATTATGAATAGTTATGAGTATGATATTTGTACAATCCATGTGGCCATACACGGCTGTACCGTATTAGGTCCCACATGGGATATAGACTAACAATTTCATGTACTTAAATATGATATGCATTAATTTATAAATATTCTTTAAGCAAAGTTAGTAATGTTGATTTTACTATGATGTTTAGAAGCTAGTATTTGTGGAACTATGTGCATGGGATGGACTAATCTTAAGAGCAGACCATATGGTTGTGTATGGATGCACTGGATCAGATCTAATATGGTATTGTAATTCTGAAATAGTTATTATAGGTTTTCTTATGAAAGGTATTTAAATTATGCCTCCTTAAAAAATGTAAATGCCAGAATGTTTATGGTCTAAAATGGAGTTCCGTGAAGGAGTATAAGTCAGAATTAATTATTTGATTATATGTATATTGTTGGATTCCCATAGGTGAAATGCTATCTAGAATTCATGAGGAAGGGTTCTATTTTGGATGTGTCTATGGGTCACTACACTGCATTGCATATAGATTGGGGATATAGGTTGGATTCGATGGGAAATATTCCTTAATGGTAGTATGTTCTCAAAGTTTTAAATTGTTTGGCATGTTATCCTAACCATTAAGGGTTTTATTCCAATGTGTTTATATTATATTCACCCATACTCTTTATTAACAATCCCATTTACTTGAAATTTGTATATTTTCCATGGTCGTGGATGTTACAAGTGGTATCAGAGCTTAGGTTACAACCCTATGGCCGTTTGGGACTTTCCATGGAATTATGATGTTATGTTATGCAATTCAATTATTTTTTATATGATATTAAATAGGCTGATAGTGTCCTAACAAAGTTTTTATGACTAATATATCGCAGCCCTAGTACTTGTACAACCATAATGTGATTCTTGAACTAAAATATTAAACCCTAAACAAGAATAGAAGGCTAAAGAGATTAAAGATCAATTTATTGTAAAGATTTAAAATTAATTAATGTTGCATATTATTGTTCAATATATTGATTGATGAGGACTATGCATTGCATATGTGTTGTTCAATAGATTGATTTGTCAATGCATGCTCACTTGCATTGCCTCTTTTACTAACAAGTAATTTGATTGGTGGATACTTTTCCATTATGCATTGCCTCAATTACTGTATATTGAATTAATTAATATTGAAATGATTCTTGTGATACGACTAAAATATGGGTAGGTTATTATATATGTAGAGCTTTGGGGAATACTGCCCCCTTTTGTGAATGTTTTACCTAAAGAGAATGCATCCCCAACCATCATAATTGGTTTGATTCTTTCACTGTTAAATTATTTATGCATACGTGTTATAAAATGAATAAATATACGTTATGGTATGGTTATATACATTTGAATGTGTATATATAGGTATATACCGAGTGTATAGTGTGTACACGGTAAGCGTTATAGTGCGTGTATCGATGTAGATATGTTCGTATATACCATGATGTGCATTTTATTATATGCAATAATTATTAGTATTACATGTATGTGATATTGTGTATATACTATATGTATACATGTGCATAGATGTAATATAGTAAGCATTTAATATAGATTTTTGATGATATATATATAATGGTTTATTATATAGTCACTAATATGTAAATTAATTATTAGTTATTAGTTATTATAGGGCATGTCTATTTATTAATAGACGTGTCTATTACCGTATCAGCCATATATAACATGGATCACTATCTTTGTAAATCATCAAATCCAATTATCAAATATATATGTATTAAACCCAAATTATAACATGTAAGGTTTTATCCTTACAATTTGTATCAAAGATTCAGGCTCAAATCTCAATGCACTCTCTCTCATCACTCACTTCCCACCTTTCCTTCACATTTATCGGCCCTTTCACAATTAGTGACCACCCACAACAACTCTCTCCTTCCCTTTATTTCACCTACCCCACACTCCCACTCACACTCATCTTGTCTTAGCTTCTCCATGCCATCCAAATAGCAGCCACTAGCCTATGCTCCTCCCTCCTTTCAGCTCGTACATCTCCCATGTCCCACTTTAATGCCACCTGACGCCACTCCTTGCTTCTCCCTACTCTACGATTTCCCTCAAACTGCCCTTCATCCCACGCTTTGAATTATGCAACCCATCCCACATCAACCCATATTTTCCATGCAACTCCTCCTTCATTACATGTCCTCCACCTCACTCTCTACGGCCTGCAACCACGGCATCCCTCTTTCCATTGATCCCTCACTTTGTATCCCCTTGCTACTCTATGCAGTAACCTATTCCCCTATGCATCCCTTCACATCTTTCCACTCCACTCCCTCCTCAACTCTCACCTTCCCTTCCATGATCATTAATTCTCCCTGCATACTCCCCTTCGTGCTCCTCTCTTCTCCTCAACCACAACTCCTATGCCCTCATTTGACCATCGATCTCAATGCTCCCTATAGCTCCGACTCCCATGCTCCCATCACTCCTACTCCCTGCACCTGCATCTACGCACACCTCTGATTTCCCACTTCATGCCTCTCCCCGCTGACACCCATCTATCTCCTTTCCTGCCATTCATTACCCACTCAACCTCTCCAACTCTGTGATTCCTATAGCTTCTCTCTCCCACTCCATCGCCTCCTCAAAAACCCCAATTTCATATATTTCCCAAAAAATTTATAATAACATTATTATTGTAAAATAATAATTATAATTATAATATTAAAAAAAACTATATATAGTTTATAAAAACAACAATAATAATAGTTAATTAATAATTATTATTATTAAAACAAAAATCAAAATCTTCTTGAATATTTTCACACACTGGAATCAATATGTTTCCAACATTCAAAGAAATAATGTATGGCTAGAAGCCGAGAAGGATTATTGAATCTAAAATCAAAGAAATAAAAAAGAGATGCCTTAGGGAAGAGGAAATGTACACCAAATTTAAAATGACCATATTGGAAATAAAAGAATAAATAGCTAGGAAAAAAGGAAAGGAAGAGAGTGTAGCAAGATCAAACCCTGAATAAGTTACTGCTCAAACCAAGTCAAGGTGATATAAAATGATGAATAATTCCATGAAGAAGAAGAGGCTACGCCATATCACTTCTCAAGCAAGGGAAATCAAGCAACTACTATGGCACCCATGATGGCAGAAGTGATTACGCCCCCTGAATTTCCAAATAAGGAAGAGTTGGAAACTGATTTTTCACCCACAACAGAAGAAGATGGAATCAAGGAAGAATTTATTGCTCAAACCAAGCCAATGTTGAGAGGAAATGATGAAGAAAACTATGAAGAATAAGAGGCTATGACATCTCACTTCTCAAGCGTGGGAAAGAAGGAAATTGCTACAAAACCTATGATAGTAAAAGTAGTTACAGTCTACAAAATCTCAAGCAAGGGAGAGCTAGAAACTGCATCGGTACTCCCAACAAAATAAGGGACTTTGAATCCCAAGTTCGTAAGTAAAGAGGTGCAAGGGAGGCCATGACAAAGACCTCCTTATATCCCTCACAAAATATTCATGCCACCAGAATTTCAGAGGGATAACCAAAAACACCCCAACTACAAACCTCAAAATACGATACTCAGTCAAAAATATATACGTCTACTAGAATTTCTCTGTGGCTTATTACAAGGTAGGGAAATAAGGCACATTAATACGCCAGCTGAAAAATCTATAAAATTGTCTAGTGGAACTATAGAACAATGACTTCTTAAGGAATATGATAAAAAAGATGATGAAGTAGAAGAGGTAGAAGGCAAGGATATGAAAGATTAAGATGATATTGAAAATCACATTGTCGATATCATTTGTAAAGAAAATGATGATGTCATAAATTGTAATAATAAAACAAAAAATATAGTTAAAAATGAAGTCATTGTTAAGAAGAATTATAAAAAATTAAGTTCGTAGAAGAATGCAATGATGAAAATAAAAGAATCCAGAATGACCTTAATCAGGATAACGTAGAAGAACGAAACCCAGAAAATGTTGTGACAAATGATTAAATGAACATTCTACCAGTGGTCGTAACTCAATATGTTCTAGAATCTCAACATCAAAATGTTCCCCAAGAACAACTAAATACAATCTTGTTAGACAAGGAAGTAAGTCCATTATTAGTATTTGTTGCTATAGATAAGAAAACTATATCAAAGCATGTAGAAATATCAGAAATCTACATCAAATTAGAAGATCAAAAGAACACGATTAGATTAAAAGATCAGAAGAATATTCCATATAGTTTTTATGCGATTATCTTCAAAATCGTATGCATGAAAATATTTGAATGCAAATGAGACCAATAATTTCAAGAACTTCTAAACCGTGGTACCATTATTTGCGGCAAGACTTCTAGTTGAAGGACACTTACTGAGGATTCCTGGATGAATCTTTTCAAGGCCATATGAGTTGTAATAAACCTAATTGATTTATTATTTAGTCACTAATAGGTTAATTAATTATTAATTATTAGTTATAGGGCATGCCTATTTATTAATAGACATGTCTATTACCCTATCAACCATATTTAACATGGTTCGCTATCTCTGTAAATCATCAAATTCAATTATCAAATATATATTTATTAAACCCAAATTCCAAGATGTAAGGTTACATACATACATACATATATATATAACCTTATAGTATTAGGAAGTGTACATGGGTATATATGTAGTATATGTGTATTATAATGTATTTTAAAATTGATAATGTAAGAATATATAACTAGAGTGGTGAGTTGAGTATATATGGTATAATATGATATGGATTTATATGGGTGATATAATATAGAAGTGTGTGTGTGTGTGTACTTACATCATGTAACTAAACTTGCTACCACCAAAATCCTCTCATATTCTACCATAAGATAATTACTTAGTTATACAACACACACACACACACATATGATCATGTTAATGTTATGTAACCAAGTCCCAAAAATAAATAAAAATAACATAAATAGACCAAAAGAGAGTAATCCACAACTTAACAATGAAGAATAGAGATGAATAGCAGTTCTTTTTGAGGGAGGAACCTCCTTACACAATGTATTGTGTAACTAAGACAAGGCAATATACAATGCTGACTAACATGAAAATGATTCCTTCCTATATATAGGAGACATAGGTGTACAATAAAAACTAGTAGACCCACTAATAGACCTAAGCATATATCAATAATGTGTAATACACCACCATATAGGGGGTAAAGTGCCACATTATAGGGGGGAAATGTGCCCAACATTTAGGGATTAACATGCCCCTCCCCTTCAGACAAGTGTTGTTCTCAATGCTTGGGTAGTTGTGGATGCATCTAAATGAAGGAATCATGTTCCCATGTCAAATCTATAGCTGGTATGTTCTTCCACTTGATGAAGTACTCAATAATAGCTTGATTTCATAGTTGTTTGGTCCTTATTTAATTGATTTGTTCAAGTTTCCATATGATTTTTCTTCTTTAAAATTCCTTTGACTATGATGTTGATATGCTTGTTGTTGCATCCTATTTTTGGCCATCTTCAGGATTTTGAGAACTGCTTCTCGGTGCTCTATGCGATCTACCATTGCTTGAACTATAAATTTTCCTTCTTCAAACCTTGATTGTAAGATTGTTTTATGGCCAACTTGCACTGAGGTAAAATTAAAATTTTCACTCTGCATCTGAAACTTTTGCCTTTAGTACCCTAATGTATCCTCTTTCTAATCCCATGGGTATGATCGAATGGATTCTCTATTAAAAATTTATTGCAAATCTCCCAAAGCTTCTTATTTTTCTCCTATCCCGAAGAGAAAACTTGTACAATATACTGCATGTTCAATATTTTGAATCTGAGTCTAAAATCATTACCACAAATACCTTGGTCCATCTTATTTCTCATGCAATAGGTATCACTCAATTTGGATTTTGGATGCCCCAGATATGACCTTTTTCTCCATAACACTTGTTTCAAACCCTAATTGGAAAACTATTTTGGGGCTGGATTGTAACTGAGATAAAATTTGAATTTCGAATTTCCTGTGTCTAAAAAATCACTATGATTTATATTGGTGTGTCCTATTTCCAATGCTACAGGTCTTACCCAATTTGAATGTGCCAATAAAAAGTTATTGAAAATATCCCAACACTACTATTTTTGGCCTATCCAGAATAACGAACTTGTACGATATGCCATGTGTCCAACATTTTGTTTCTACAGCTGAAAACCCTACCACATATACTCTGGTCTATCCTATTTCTAATGCAAAATGTCTCACTAAAATTGGATCTTGGATGCTTCCTAAAAGGTCTCACTCTGGTCTGTCCTATTATTTATATAACTACTAATTTGATGTATGTTTTAGGAGGCTAGTTATTATAAATTATGAAAAATTATGGGTATAATATTTTTTTGGTTGTAGATGGTTGTACTATATCAGGTCCCCTATCAACTAACAATTTCATGTATTTAAATATGATATGAATTAATGTATAGATATGCTTTAAGGAGTGTTAGTAATGTTGATTTTATTGTGATATTTAGAAGCTAGTATTTGTGGAACTATGTGCATGGGACATATTGACGTTTAGGGTAGACCATACGGTTGTGTATGGATGCACCGGATCAAATCCGAGATGGGATTGGAATCATGAAATAATTATTATATATTTTTTTATGAAAGGTGTTTATGGTATAAAATGGAGTTCTGTGGAGTATAAGTTTGAATTAATTATTTGACTAGATGTATACAGGCGACTTCCTATAGGCATAATGATAGCTAGAAATCATGAGGCAGGGTTATAGTTTTGATGTATCTATGATTCATTACACGACAGTTCATATATATTGGGGAACTAGGCTGCATTGGAAGTGAAATATTCCTTTAAGGTTGAATGTTCTCAAAGTTTTAAATTGTTCGACATGTTAGCCTGACTCTTAATGGTGTTTTTACACTATGCTTAACTTAGGTTCATCCAACCCCTTTATTAAATATCCTAGTTACTCGATCTTTGTATGATTTATAGTGTTAAGTATGTTACAAATTCTATGATAAAGGATAGATACCAAGCATAGGTATTCCAACACATTTCATTCCCTGACCAATAGACAAATGGAAGTTTTCAACCAACAATTGGTACAATTGTTGAGAGGGTACAAAAATAAGCATACAAATACATGTGAAGAACAACTATTGTGCATTTGACACTCATACAATAGAGCACTCCATTCTTCTACAAAAAAATAACCTTTCAAAACTTGCTTCGACTATTTACCTCCTTTATTGTTTAACATTGTGGAAAGGATCCAATAAATAAAGTACACAAGCAAATTGAGAGAAGATAGCAACAGCATACAACCATAAATTACTGACACAGAGAATATCATGAGTTCTATGTTGGAGGAAATGTGTGGATTTACCTATACATGGAGTATTTAAAAGGAGAGGAAAAGAAACTAAAGCCTCTCATATATGGACGTTTTGATATCTTTGAGCAAGTGAATGAAAATGTCTTTAAATTGATACTTCCTCCTTATATGAAGATTATTTCAGTGGTGAATGTCAAGTATGTGAAGTTGCTTGATCCCTCCATTCTTGATGGAAAAGAGTACCATCAAGATTTTCCCATTGTTAAATATTTTGTACTACATTATGTTGAATAATTGAAGGAGAATATAATTTTGCAGTGGAAGGAATGATTAACTCAGAGAGGATAGAAAGAGATCTATGAAATTGGCCTCAAAGGATTGAATCCAAGGAAAGTAAAATGGTATGAGAGGAACCAAGTTGAAAGCAAGTTCCATCACCTATCCTTGGAATCTTTTTGGAGAACAAAATCCTCCCAATTGGGAGGTGTGACTTTAATTGGATTTGTGAAATAAAATGGTTGGATATTGGCTTAGGCCACTACAAGGGTTAGTAAAAAAATAGGCATGGAAATAAAAATAGGATTTGTGACTAAGGACAAAGTAAGATATAGGGTTAAATTCATGAAATATCCCATGAAATTCCAACTAGTGGCCTCACCTTTATTTAATCTTCTAATCATAAGTAAGCATGAGAAAATTGAAAGAGAAAAAACAAGGAGAAGAAAACTGAAAATATTTATTAAAGAGATATAAAACATGAGAACCATACTCCACATGAGAAATGAGAAAAGACAAAGAAAGACGATAGTATTGGTCTTGGGGAAATATAAGGACTTGGGGATCCCTTTCCTTTTAGATAATACCCCAATACAACAATTTTTCCCATATGTTATTGCACCACAAAGGAGCAGGGATTCTTAGGCTAAGAATGAGAGAAATTGTAACGCAAATTCCCATGTGAATATTAAGAATAAACCAAAGAGTCAAAGGGTATTTTAACTTGGAAATTTGTTGATAAATAATATACTAACCAAATACAATCGAATGTTGGATTTCCCATTTCGGTTTCCATGGAACATTAAGGATATTCTAAATTTCTGATAGATTTATGTTGGTGAAATGAACAAGATATGATTTTTGACTCTCATAAATATTATTCATCAATAATAACTATGATCGTGCCTCAAAAACCCTACATAAAATCCAAGAAGACACCCTAATCGAGTACCAATCCATGGTAGGGACATGGGGAGGAAGGGGAAACCATTCCTTCTACAACAATGTCCTTCAACCCAAGAAACCAAGCAGGAAACCCTTCATAGCAAAAAAATTGGCTCATTCAGCACGGAAAGTAGCCACTATAATGAAGCAACAACATGCAACCCGTCTCAAGCAAACAACAAATTGTTATCCACAAGTGGGAAAAGATCAAAATGAGGTCAACTATTTTGGGAATTTGATGGAATCAGAAGCAAATAAACACTTGAATACAATGGAGGAACCCTCACAAAGTCAAGCCACAAATGGAAATGGATCCAGGGTAAACAAATATGGTTTCTTATCCAAAACAATTTCCATCCCAAGTCTCGAATATCCTCAACTAGAATTGGCTAGTATAGACAATCCATGAGAGATCATGCCCTCATATGTAACATGGGCTTCTGGCCCACTAAAAGAGCCTTTCAAGGATATACCATACACAAATAGAAGCCATAATCAAATGTTGAGCTAAAACTATGGTCAAATGGATTCTTCATAGCTATTTTTCTCAACACGCAGGACTACGAAATGCTCATAGAACAAGGGCCGTACTTTTTCAACAACTCGGGGTTTTTCATGAGGCATTGGAAAGAGAACTACTGTCCACAGAAAGAGGACTTCACATAGGTCCTTGTATGCATGCATATATACTCGTTGCCCCAAGAATATTGGGATAAAAAAACCTTAGCAGGAATAGGAAAAATACTGAAAAAATTCATAAATAATTCAGAGATAACAAAATGAGGTCGATACACCTCTTATGCAAAAATATGTGTTCACATGAATGTTTCCAATCCCCTTCCTATGAAAATATTCTTTGAACTTCCAATATGAGGAGTGGGTTCAACCCCTGGATTATGGACACATCCCATTTAGGTGCAAAAATTCCCATGAGTATGGCCATCTTTATAGATAATTCCTGAACCTACCCCTGCCATGGCCCCCAGCGGCCAGTTAGATCCAACAAATAGAAAAATTTACCCTAATCAACAAGCGATCTAAAGGTGAAAAAAAAATCCTTCACATCCATTCTCTTCCAAGACAATTGATCCAAGCCTTTTTTCTGTCCTAGAGGAGATGAAGACCGATCAGATCTGAAAACCCCAATTGATGCCAGTAGATTCCATCTCATTTGAGGAAGGGGAAGATATGGACCATATCTTGAGGATAAAACTAGATCTGACAGAATATAGAACCATGAGTGGAATGAAGAAAACAACTTGACATTAATATGAAAAATTCCATTCACACATTCTATCAAACACTTGAATATCTAGGGTTTTAGTTTAAAATATCACTCATAAATTTAAAATTAAAACCACCACTTGAATATCCTATAGAAAACTAAAGTATCAATCAAACACATGAAAAACACAAATACTTTTGGTCAAAATACTAGGCAAAACCCCTACTCTAGTTAAAACCCTAGAAGAAGAGTACTAAATTTTTTTCCATCAACACAAGAAATAATTTCTTCAACCCTCACTGACAGAATTTCACCAAAATGAAGCAGAAAACAAATACCTTGTTTTATGTGTCAAATAACAGTTGTACAATTATATGAACCCCACATGTGTTGTACCACATGTACCTTTCCATTGTATGGTATTCCATAGGAAATGTGCCCACATGTTCCTACAATTAATGTTGTATGGCTGGTACAGTCTGTAATAAATCATTTTGTCACTTTCTTGGGAATCATGCCCACATGTGTAACTACATCTAATGTTTAGGTATAGCTACATGGTCTGTATGTTGTCTTGGGAAATGTGTTGTTTCTCCTCTCCTTGGGAATCGTTCCACTGATGGTAGGGTATCTCTTCTATCTCTTCACGTCTCTTCTTCCTCCCTCTTCATTAATGGTGTCTCATTTGTCATCTCTCTCTTTGTTTTATACTTTAAATTTGTAACTACTTATCTTAACAACCTAATTTAGTGAGATTGATTTACAAAATCAAGGGTTATCATTTAATGCACTCACTTTTATAATTAATTCACTTTAATTATTGAATCATCACGTAAGTGAGACCCATTCTATAAAGTACAAAAAATTAATTAATTTATATAAAATTCACTTAATACATAAAAATACAAAGGACAAAGTCCAAGTACTCCTCATCACACCCACACCAAAAATATGAGTGAGGACCTTTAGAGTTATCATTTTTCATCATGAAACATAGGACCAAAAAAATAATGATGGAGAGGAGGAGTTGACTATTACAAACCACGAGATATAGAAGATTGCCGACACATCTAAAAAATGAAATCTAACAAAAATAACAAACAAGATCGATATTTACTCAATGATGTTTGTTGATCCCGATTTTGTTATCATTTTTGACTGATTATTTTCTCTGTTGACATTACCTTTGTCACTTTTTGCTATATTTCCTTCCATTCAGACCATCAACTAAACACAGGTATGAATGTAATTGTATATTATATAAGTCTTGGTTAAATTTCATTATTTTATGGTTTTATTGAAAATTATGTGACATTTGTAAATGTGCGTGGTATATATATTTGTTTTGCAGGATATGGTTTTAAACGAGCCTCCACTTGGACATGCATAGTTGCATCCAACTTGTCATATAGCCCTTTGATCAACCCCCGGCTCTGTTGGTTGGAATATTCCGAAGAGTTAAAAGCAAGAACTGTTTCATGGTTCTGTTGGCTACGCGTCCTCCTGGTTGAGATTCCTTGATCTAGAAGACTCGATATCCTGTCCTCTCAGCCCAAAACCACGCTCTCTACCCATGTCAATGAAGATCCATACACCAACATCTCGCGTGAGGAGAACCGACACGCAAAGGATTAGGAAGACGACCGTGCACTGTCATAAATCATTACACAATAATTTGTTGAGCACTTAAGGCTGTCTATTTTTAGAAATTTTGACCAATGAAAGGTTCAACCTGCTCACTCCATTGTAAAAGCTATATAAATGATGTCTCACGATGAAAGTAGGCTAGTAGTAGTCATCGTTGGATAAAAAATCTGTAACTCTGTTCCACTTTAATAAAAATTCTATTTTCAGTTGTGAATATATTTCTCTGTTTTCATGAGTGATTAATTGATCTAAGCACCACTCCTAATTGCTGAGAAGGGCCCCTCAACAACCAGAGGTCTCCATTTGTGTATTTGTGTTATTCCCTTTTTGCAGATAATCAAGTTTTCATTTCCAGTTTCTGTATGTAATTTGATTTTTTGTAAACTGATGTTACTTTGTCACCCATAACGTGTGTTGTCTATTGTTAATTTAATAAATGTGAAGTGTTGTTAACATAGTTTATAATTCTAGAATTGAAAGTGGCTAGCCGTGCATAGTCATTTATAGTCTTTCTTTCAATTTGTTCTCTATTTTCATATTTGCAATTAGCTATAGCTTAATTACTTTAATGTTTCAGGTTTAGTTCGTAGCTAGGTTCAATTCTATTGATTCTTATGTAGCTGTAAGTTAATTTCATTTATCTTTTAATTTTTTTTATGATACAATAGGAAATGGCTTCTTTTCTTAGAAGTAGATTAGTGTAAGTGCTCCTATGTCATTTCAATTGATGAATAGCTTAGTTATTGTCTTTTTCTGCACTATAGCCTCATAAGAATAAGCCAGCTAGTGTTAGGATCATTTAGGTTGTTTATTTCATAATTTACAATGATTTTCACCATTTGGACTATCATTCGAACTGTTGTTCCATACTGTCATCCGTACAGTCGTTCGGAATTTAATATTTCCTGTTTTGTTTTATACTTGTTTAAAGTCTAGTTTTCCTAGTTTTTGTATTTTCTGTAGTGAACCAGTAATCATATATATAATTAGAACCTTATTTCAAACCACTTAAAGTATCCCTTAAGCTCCATAGCAATTCTTAGCCTTCATTCCTTTCTGCTTTAGTTTATGTTTGAGTTGTGTTTATTTTGTCTCTAATCTCTTAATTGATTATTGCTTCAGAGCTTGTCAATTGCGTTTCCAATTTGATTTACTTTATTCCGACTTAGATTGATTTTAGAATTAAACTTGTTAATTTTATTCTCTAAACGGTACATTAGTTCTCTATGGTTTGATCATCATTTCTAGCATAAGATCTGTCCTTTTTATTCTGTAGTTACAAAACATGTTAATAGAATAGAAATAAAATATCTTTATTAAGTTTTCTACTTGCTTCTAGATTATATTTATTTCCTTAAATTTATTCCATGCTTTACCTATATAGAATAGTATACCTCCAACTTCAAATTAATCAGTAAAATAGTCTTAATTAATAGATTAGTTGTTCATAATATCTCATTTCAACTAGAGCCATTTTCTTATGGATAGAGAATAAATCACAATGTGTACTATCACATGTGACTGGACACTCTTTACTTTATACCTCTTTGTAGAAGTTAAATTAGATTTAATTCCGTTCAGTTTTCTGATTTCATTTGAAAGTCATTTTGATACACCTTCTCCAGTTCCTGTCTCATTGAACGCGTATCCTCATAACCCTCAAGGAGAATGGAACTAGATAAGTTATCTTAATTATTGTGTATTGGTTAAATAAATGTATAGTTTAATTATTGAATTTCTTAAAATATATTAAGTAGCTATAATTTGTCCTTAGATAATATAATCTCTTGTTTCCATATAGTTAGAGTTCTAAATTTGTTTATAGCCTTTCTAATTCCTAGATCAAGTCTTGTTTCTTAGATTAGTATTATCATATATCTTTTTCGTTATTTATAGATTAGAGTAGTATAGATTAATCCTGCTATGATCTATTGAAAATCTAACTAACTTAGTAGTTGAATTTCTAAAGTTTGACTCGGTTTTTAATTTTGAAAGATCTTTCAATATTTTATTTATTAAAATATTTCTTCAACACCCTAGGTATCCTTCTACCTTAGAATATATTTTGTGTCAATTCCAAGTTTACAAACCTCGGTCGATAATTAAATATTTGGTGATTCATTAAGACAATATAGCACCCAACATTTTGGCGTCATTACCGGGGAGTTGTTCTGTAAGGTAGAATAGAATTCTCTTATGAAGCTTAGTAATAGTTTGGTGTTAGGGGAGCGGTTAGACAATAGGTAAGAACCTGCACATCTGTTATAACAGGTGCGCTGAAATCCAACAGTAATAAAAGTATTGTAGGTTTTCTTTTAGATTAGATTTTCATGAACATACCTAGAGATTTGAAAGGTAGATACGTTAGAACTAGTTCTCAAAAATTTGTTAAAATTCCTACTAACCTCTACAGGGGCCGTAACACCCCAACCACTAACTCAACGGAAAGGTATCAGTGTTGTAAAGGAAAGTGTCCTATGGCTAGGGTTTAAGAGGCCATCAACGTACTGGGGTTGAAAGAGAGATGCACAATGTTCAGCAAGCATATATCAGCAAGATTCAGAGATGAGAAAGATCCACGCCTGATAAACTGAAGGCTGGTCCAATCTTTCTCTTCAATCCTCTCCTTGCTCCTCTTGCTCCAAGAGACCTGCAAAACAAGTTATAACTTCCTCAAACCATTATGACCACATGTAAGACAATGATAATCAAATAAACATAAACAAATGATCTGAATAACATCATCATATGATCAGAAACAGAGATTCAATCACACATTGAACAATGATTTGGGAAGAAGAAGGACATCACATCTTTATTAATCTTGAAAACAAGTACAAATATACCTTCTCTTCAAGTTGGCACCTCACGAAACCTTGATCTGGTTCTGCTGCTTCTCTTCTCCAAAGAAATCAGCCTCCAAGCTCTGCAACACTAAGGGAAGACCTCTAGGGCAAAGGTGTAGGCAAAGAGAGTCCCAATTCCTCCAGCATAACAATGCATAAAATCCAAGTCCCTCTCATGGCCTTCCCTACCTCTATTTATATGGGTGAAATAAGGTAGTTCGAAGGTTAGAGAAGTTACAGCAGTTAAGGAAATCTAGTTATATGACATAACTAATCTCTACTTAATGCGTGTTTTAATGTTTAAAATGTTAAGATACACATGCGCGGGTCTGCAGTAGAGCAACCCGCGAGTGATGCACGACTATATAGAAGAGCAACCCGCGCATACAAGGATGCGCGACTTGCTACAAGGGAGACTCGCGATTGATGCGTGAGTTGTCAATATATAGAGTCGCGCATACATCCTAACATGGCTAAATGTGGCAAAGTAATTAGCTGGATAGAGGCAGAATGTATTTCATAATAAGCCAAGCTATAGTATTCTAGGCAAACCTCAATCCATAAGTGTCCTTTTGCGTGTCGACATAAGGAAAGTCGACACTCGGACGGAGAGGTGCCATTCTGGTGTATAACAGATGCCCCCTAATGTGTGAGGTTAGAGGGGAAGACGATAGCCGAAATACATTATAAAGGAAAAAGCTGAGTATGGAGAAAGCAGAGAATCCAAGATCAAAAGGCTCGAGTGAAGGTACCTGAAAGAGAGATAAATGTCAGAAAAACTGATCTCTGGGACATACACGTCCATATACAAAACAACGCCATAAAGATACAGGCGGATCCAACATATGTATAACTGATGAAACTATCATGGTCGCTCAATATGCAAAAAGGCGCCATATCAAATCTAAAGGAGCCATGGCCACAAATGAACAAGGTGGATCCATGCTCAACAATCGATCATAGCCACAAAAATACAAGGTGGATCTATGTCTCAACAAAATGTCATATAAAGTATAACAAGGTCTTGCGCAACTCGGGCAATAGAAAAAATAACAATGCTACTGTCGGCCCAAGGTCTTCAATCCAAACCGCCCAAAAAAGGTACAAATCCTAACCATGTGAATAAAGGAGCTAAAGTCGAACATGGAGGAAGCCGTTTGATTACCGGTCAATAATGAAAACCATTAACAAACACGAGGGAAACCACCATTAATGAAAATGGTCCCCAAGGTACCTAGTACATTCTAACAAGTGTGATTACAAGGACTTGAAGTCGAACACTTGAAGAATCTATCGAGTAGGAGACAAAAAGGTATCCCCACTACTCAATAGCGAGGGAAATTGCCATTGAGGACAACAATTCCCAAGGTACTATCATAAAACTCTAAATCTCGTCCCCA
Source organism: Pseudotsuga menziesii (assembly GCA_001517045.1). Taxonomy (NCBI): domain Eukaryota; kingdom Viridiplantae; phylum Streptophyta; class Pinopsida; order Pinales; family Pinaceae; genus Pseudotsuga; species Pseudotsuga menziesii. The sequence continues at coordinate 355,609 of LPNX010290764.1, forward strand.
GAGCAAGATGTGTTGCAGTCGATAGGAAGAGATCCGTTGGAAGGAAGGCATTAAGGCATCCTTCATCATCCAACACGAGGTAAGTCAAAGACTAATTGGATCTGGAATTGGTACTGAATTTTCACAAAAAGGACCGCTGAAGACATGATGTAATGAACTGATACTAGGGAATGGCTGACACAAAAGGTCAAGGCAACTGCAGAATGGCTGACAAAGGTTTAACCCTTGAACAGTGAGCACGACACAAAAGTGACTTAGGCAGCTTTTGACACAAAATAGGACCAACAAAACAAATCTGCAATGTAGGGGACATTGACAGATTCCCCATATAATTGGAAAAGAGACCAACAGGAGGAGTAAGAAACTCTGAATCAGGATAAGGTCAAAAGACTAGGACCCAACTGTTTATAGACTCAAAACTGGTGCTTTGTTCAAGGAAAAAAGACTTGCTGCCATGATATAAAAATACATGGAAATAAACCTTCCCCTTCCCTTCTTTCTTGTAAAGGTTTAACGAGTCCAAGAAAGCAAACTCGGGACCATCTTCATTTTTTGACAAGCTCGAAGAAAAGAAAGAAGAATGCTTGATAAGGCACTAATTCGTGAATTTTACGAGCCCGAACTAGTACATGCTCGACGGTGTTTTCATAGTTTAGAGAGTCTGAAAACTGCAAAGAAGACTCCAGGGGGGTCCTTTTTCGTACAATTTAGTCTCCTAAGGCCGAAAAAGTATAAAACAAACAAGAGAAGAACTCTCTTAACTTCCGAAGAAGAAAAGGAGCACCTTTTTTGTAATTAGTCGGGAAGGTCCGAAAAAGGTTAAATTACCACCTACCCAACGCTCCTTCAAAAGCAGCATATAAAGCCTGAGTTTTACGAGTGTGAAGGAA